>CM035120.1:59977637-60577637 GCA_020205555.1 Panax stipuleanatus | reverse complement strand
CTTTCTTTAATTGTAATTCACATAGAGATATAGTGGATTGATTAATTAGGGTGTTCATCTTAATTCTATCATTTGTGGATTTAAGTTGATATGGGTATGGTGTATCGAGAGATGGTCATATTTTACCTTCGTGTTCTTGATTAACGATCCGAGATAATTAATTTGATTTAATGGGAAGTGTATTGATTTAAATGAAACAATAGGTAAAATTGTAGTCTCAAGTCTTCATATTCTAATTCATTCTAGTGGTAGTTAGAATTAGTTTAATTACATATTTTTAATTCTAAATATTAATTCATTCGTTTAAATAAGATTAAGTTTGTTACGGGTTAGTACTTGGTGATTTTTATTAAATAATTCCTTGTGGGAACGATACTCTACTTTCACTTTATTACTTGTTGATCACGTATAATTGTGTGTTGTGTGTAACTAGATTTTACCCAACAATGATCATGTCAGGAGATGCTTTCAATGCCAAGTACATGGAAATGCCATATATGCTCCTCCAAATGAGCTACGCAACATGAGTTCACCATGGCCTTTCTCCATGTGGGGAATGGATGTGATTGGTCCAGTAGAACCAAAAGCCAGCAATGGTCATCGATTCATCTTCACCATGATCTATTATTTCACCAAATAGGTTGAAGCTGCCTCATTTCCCAAACTCACCAAAGAGGTCATCATTGGTTTCATCAGAAATAATGTCGTATATCGATATGGACAACTGGAGGTGATCGTATTAGACAACGCCAAGAACCTGAACAATCAAATGATGAAAGAACTATGTAGTAAGTTCCACATCAAGCATCTCAATTCCGTCATCTATCGGCCCAAGATGAATGGTGCTGTCGAAGCGGCCAACAAAAACATCAAGAAGATCATGCAGAAAATATCCGCCAATCACAAATAATGGCCTGACCTGCTTCCTCTAACCCTGTTAGCATACAGGACATCAATGCGTACCTCTACTGGGGCTACCCCCTATTCCTTGATCTATGGCATGGAAACAGTCCTTCCCATACAAGTAGAGATGGAGTCCTTGCGAGTGTTAATAGACGCTCAGATGGACAAAGATCAGTGGTTGGAAGATCGGATCGTCCGTTCTTGCATACTTTTAACGGTCAAAACTTTCAAAAAAAGGATATAAAACGTTACCTGCGATGCACTAAACGCGTGGAAGCTGACAGAATCTGAAAAAGGCTGCCCGGACTCCGTAGATCTAAAAAAGAAAATCGGATTCCGTTTGAAACTCGAAATGAAAC
Source organism: Panax stipuleanatus (assembly GCA_020205555.1). Lineage (NCBI taxonomy): Eukaryota > Viridiplantae > Streptophyta > Magnoliopsida > Apiales > Araliaceae > Panax > Panax stipuleanatus. Next base: position 60,576,375 of record CM035120.1, on the reverse strand, counting down.
TGATTTCAAATGAAATCCCGTAGCAAATATAAAGCCACAGGTAAAAGCGGGCGCACCTACGGCTACTGTACCTCTACCTGTGGCTACCCAGGGTAGGCCCCACCCCCTCCGACTCGGTCCAGTGCGAGTTGGAACGGAGTTCATATGAGCTGAAAAGTTAAATTTGAGAAAAAATTGCTACGCAATTGAATGCATTGTCCTGAAATCTTGCGTACGAGCAGCGTAATCCTGACAGAAAGGGGAACTCCCTGAAAACCCTCGGTATTCATTGCGAAGCAATATCAGGGGATCCATGAGGAAAACTGCCAAAAAATTGCACAAAACTGTCGAAAACTGCCACTTTAAAAGCATCGGGTACTGACCGATGACATTTTGACCGTTGGCACAACCCCGGCGAAGCGTTGGTTAAAGACCGGTGACAATGCAGCCGTTGGCACAACCCCAGCGAAGCATCGGGTACTGACCGATGACAGTTCAGCCGTTGGCACAACCCCAGGGAAGCATCAGGTACATACCAGTGATAGTTCAGCCGTTGGCATAACCCCAGTAAAGCGTGGGGTACAAATCGATGACGGTTCAGCTGTTGGCACAACCCCAATGAAGCATCGGGTACAGACCGGTGACAATACAGCCGTTGGCACAACCCTAGCGAAGCATCGGGTACTGACTGATGACAATTCAGCCATTGGCACAACCCCAGCGAACCATCGGGTACACATCGATGACAGTTCAGTCGTTGGCACAACCCCAGCGAAGCCCCGGTTACAGGCCGATGATAGTTCAGATGTTTGCATAACCCCAGCAAAGCGTCGGGTATAGACCGGTGATAATGCAGCCATTGACACAACCCCAGCGAAGCGTCAGGTACTGATCGATGATAATGCAGCCGTTGGCACAACACCAGCGAAGCGTCGGGTACTAATCGTTGACAACTATGCCGTTGGCACAACCCTAGCGAAGCGTCGGGTACTGATCGGTGACAGTTCAGCCATTGGCACAACCCCAGCGAAGTGTCGGGTACTGACCGATGACAGTTCAGCCGTTGGCACAACCCCAGCGAAGCGTCGGGTACTGACTGCTGACAGTTCAGTTGTTGGCACAACCCCAGCAAAGCGTCGGGTACAAACCGATGACAGCTTAGCCATTGGCACAACCCCAATGAAGTATCAACCTTTGGCTCAACCCCAACGACGTTTCAGCCGTTGGCGTAACCCCCGTGAAGCATCGAGAGTTGATCTGGTGACGGAAGCAATATAATAATCCATCTCCGATGATGGAATCTGTTATACACATCCTCAGAGGGAATACCAAGAAGGATTGGTGATTCAACCCCCCTGTTGCAAACTACCGATGTAATTTATCACCAAGATACGCATCAGAAGCACATACTGAGGTACTCGGTAACTGAGATATAACCCCGGAGGAAAAACCGGCAGAAAGATACGACGACATTAGCCGGGTAAGAAAATATGCCTTCTGAAGAGTCTCGACAGACATGGGAAACCATTAGCCTCAATCTAAGGTAGCATCAATAATATCATCTTCATCAGAGTTGGCAGGTTCAGCACGGATAACGTTATCCCCAGCAGAACGAGATAAGAACAATCTTTGATAGCCTAACTCTGATAACTTCTCAGTGGTTATCCTACCAATAATCGTCTAACAGTGCCGCCCCAAGGGATATCATGAACAACATTATTCCAAACAGAAGCTAAGGTAATCAATCAGTGATATCCCTGCCCCCTCGAAGGTGTCTGACATTCATGACATACCCTATCATGCATTGCCTTCCCTTTGCATTTAAATTTCCCTTGTGTACTAATCTTTATCCTGTTCATTTCACTGCATTTCATGAACATGATAAAGAGGGGCATCTGTAGACACTCAAAATTTTGTTTCCCTATTACTAACACTGTAGGAGGGCAAAACTATCTTTTCAAATCAACCCCGATCTCAATACCGGGCAATCAAATCAATCCCGGTCTCAATACCGAGCCATCGACTCAACCCCGGTCTCAATACCGGGCTATCAAATAAACCCCGATCTCAATACCGGGCAATCAAATCAACCCCGGTCTCAATACCGGGCAATCAAATCAACCCCGATCTCAATACCAGGCAATTAAATCAACCCCGATCTCAATACCTGGTAGTCAACTCAACCCTGGTCTCAATACCGGGCCATCAAATCAACCCCGGTCTCAATACCGGGCCATCAAATCAACCCCGGTCTCAATACCGGGCAATCAAATCAACCCCGGTCTTAATACCGGGCAATCAAATCAACCCCGATCTCAATATCGGGCAATCAAATTAACCCCGATCTCAATATTGGATCGTCAAATCAGCCCCGGTCTCAACCCGGGAGGTACAGGTTAGACCCAATCTCAACCCGAGAAGTATAGGTCAGCCCCGGCCTCAATCAAGGAGGTACAGATCAGCCCCGGTCTCAACTCGGGAAGTACAGATCAGCCCCGATCTCAACCCGGGAGGTACAGATCAGCCTCGGTCTCAACCCGGGAGGTACAGATCAATCTTAATCTCAACTCAGGAGCTACAGGTCAGCCCCCATCTCAACCTGTGAAGTACAGATCAGTCCCGATCTCAACCCAGGAGGTATAGGTCAGCCTCGGTCTCAACCCGGGAAGTACAGGTCTGCTCTGGTCTCAACAAGGGAGGCACAGGTCAACCCCGGTCTCAACCCGGGAAGTACAGGTCAGCCCCGGTCACAACTCGGGAGGTACTGGTCAGCCCCGGTCTCAACCCGAGAAGTACAGGTCAGCCCCGATCTCAACCCGGGAGGTGCAGGTCGACCCCGGTCTCAACCCGGGAGGGTAGGTCAACTTTAGAAATAATCCTAAAGCATCACAACATCTATAGAGGAAAACCTAGAGTGACCAAGTTAGTCTCAGAGACAACCCTGAGGACAAACAGAATCAACTGGGATCCAAATCTTGGAAACAACCCCACGAAGTCAGCCGAAGGCTATGCCGACATTGAAGGCAACCCCAGGAGGGGAAAAACGGTCATTTTACCAACTTAAAGCCAATTTGGTCAAACTCGAGCCGAATTGATGCCACTAAAGTCAGAACGAACCATAACAATGATCCCGTGTGCAAACAGCGCAAGACAGCTCAACGAATAAATTGCGGGGAATCGAAGACCTGGTTATGAACCCGTCTTCCTGGACCCAGAAAATATTTTATCCCATATCATTGTGACACTCTCGGCGAGGGCTTTCCGAAAAGGTATAGCACGCCTCAAACGGATGCTCTGATAAAAAATTAGAAAGTTTCGAATCTTACATTACATTGCTCGGAGTGTACGTACTTCGATACAATGGGACCCCCCATGTGGGCCCTGCCACATGGAGCTGCACCTCTACCTGAGGCTGCAGCAGGTAGACGGGAGGCTCCTGGGTCTATATATATGAGCTCACCCCCAGCTCATTTGAAAAAAAAATAAAAACGCTCTGAACCCCTGCCCGTTTGGTTTTTCAGCTATTTTTTTGTCTTCCAAACCCAAATTTTTTCACTATAACACGTAGATATACCCACATACTACCACATATCAAAAAATAACCAGTAGGTTTGGACGTTTAAAGTCTATAATTTGGCAAAAAGCCCGTGTAGCAGTCCATTGTGAGTATTTTTACGATCAGAAAGTTGTTATTACTTCATTGCACTTTTATACACTTGCATATCAAGTTTCATTGTCTAAATATGCCTGGAACTCAGTTCCGTGGCCTTTTTTGTTAACTTTTGGTACATTTTAGTACCTAAACGCATTTTCTTGCATTTCTACATCTCGGATTGACGATCCGTCTCTTCCAGCAGCTTTTATATACTACTATCTTCGTGTTGAGCAACTTCGTCGGAATGGGTTATCTTCCCAGTCCGGGTTTGGCTTTTTTTTAATATATTTAACTATATATATACTAACTTTTCAATTCTGTCAAGCCCGGATGTCAAATCTGCGATAGTTTACCGCTTTTATGTATATATATATATATGCATATATATATGCAACATTCACCATACTGGGCTATCTTTCCAGTCTTGGTTGACTACTTTTCTATATATATATATATATATTTACATTCTAGTTAGTCCTGGATCATTCTGTGGCCTTTCTACTACTTATATATATATATGCATATAAAAAGCAGCATTCACCATACTGGGTTATCTTCCCAGTCTTAGTTTGTCTACTTTTCTGTCTATATATATATATATTTACATTCCACTTTGGCCTGGATCATTCTGTGGCCTTTTTACTATTATTTTGGCACCATTCACTATACTGGGTTATCTTCTCAGTCCTAGTTTGACTATTTTTCTGTCAATATTTAAATATATATTTATATTTTCGTCCGAGCCTCGAAGTGAAAACCCACCGCCCTTTACTGTTTTTTTACATTCTGTCCAGCCTGGATCATTCCGTGGATTTTATACAGCTTATATAAATATATATTTATATTTCAGTCCGGGCCTCGGAGTGAAAACCCACCGCCCTTTACTGCTTTTCTATATATATTTACATTCTGTCCAGCCTGGATCATTCCGTGGCTTTTATACAGCTTTTATAAATATATATATATATATATATATATATATATATATATTTATATTTCAGTCAGGGCACAGGCATGAAAACCCATCGCCCTTTACAACCTTTGTATATATATATATATATATATATATATATATATATATAATTATATATATTTATATATATATATATATATTATTTTACTCATTTTTATTAAATTGCTGCTTTAAATATTCATTTGATATGAATCGGCACTGACATTGCTGCGGGCGAACTAGATTTATTTAAATCTAGCCAATTTTAACTTTCAAACGGTTCAAAATAGGTTCAGATAGAACCGGGAAGCTAGAATGGCTGAGATTTATTTAAATCTAGTATTTTTTCTAGTTTTAGATATAAAAGCAACCTCGCGGCCCTTAGATCGTTATCTAGTGGGAACGAGACGCTTCGGCCATGTGCGAACCAAGATTTACTGAATGAATCCTTGGTTCTGGCGATATTTGGATATATATCTTTTTCTGTACAAATTTGAACTGTGCAGGTTTATTGGCCTCCCTATGTGAGCCTAGGAATCGTGGGATTCATGATCCAATTGATCAGAATCTGATTCCCACGATGGACAAACTCCACTTTACAAATGTATCCTGCCAGTTTTTCTGTAAAAAATGTACATACAAAAGACCTTAAAACGGTTATTCGGATTTAAGGTCTCAACATAGTGAAAATATGGCTTGTCGTGTCAGAGTCCTTCCGATGGCTATCATGCCCATGAGGACACCGACTTTTGTATATATTTTGTGGTCGAGGATGCTTTGCAGCCCGATAATAACCATTCAAATTGAGCCAAAAGGCTGAAAAGATAAAATAAAGTATCAATATGCTTCAATTCCTATGTTAGCGTAAGGGTTTGAAAAAACTGCTTTCGAAACATCATTTCAATAATCTAATCGAAAAGAAAAGCTTTTGCAAATCAAATCAAACACTTTTGCAAATTAAATCAAAGACTTATTGCAAATCAAGTCAAACCCTTCGTATATAGGTTCAACGATGCATAAACATACTTTCAATCAAACATAGGCCCAATTTCTTCCAGCATTCACACACACATTGTAGAGTTAAAAGGGAAATATTGAAAAGATGTGATACCGTACTTACACGGGAGTTGTGGGGTGCGTAACACCTTTTTCACACTTAACCAATCCTCCGAACTCAAACTTTATTTTCAAAGATCAAGTTTCGACAGTGTCCAGCAATTGGGTCTCTTTTCAAACAAAACTCGGTTGAGTTGGTACAAGCATTTCAAATCTACCAACTGGCGACTCTGTAAAACGTTCAATCGTTGACATAATACATGTTGGCATTTTCCTTAAAAACCCTGCAAAACCTTTTTCACAAATAAAAAAAGTAAGGGTAAACATAACTTATGAAGAGAGAAAGATCCGGATTGTGACGACTCTGCTGGGGACATACGGTTGATTGAAATAGTGAAAACGGTATTGATGAGCAGGTGATTCGTGGTGACATGTCGACAGATGATTCGTGGTGACATGGCCGACCAAAAGATATAGCTATAATAGCTATCCAAAAAGATCCAAAATATCTACACTCAGGTGGTTAACCTGCTTCATCTCCTCCATGGACACAAAGTTGCGGTCATCAGGCATGTCTGCGCGGTACAAGGGAGGATCAACCTCTGCAAAACTGTTGGAAAATGGACCTGATGAGGGGCCCGCTTATGAGCTAGAAGGGTCAAAAGAAGATGCCTCTGACGGATCTCTGCCAAGATGCCTGATGAATAAATGAGCTCTCTCCAACTGCTGGGTCAGCCATGTGATCTGGTCTAAATGAGTCGATTCCCTGAGGCAGGCTGTCCAGTCTATCATCATCACAGACCCAGGCACCATATCTGCTATAAACTAGGGTAGCACGAGTCTGAGCTCCAATCGTGCGAGGACTCCACCATCTGCTGAATGCCTCCTGGCTGTAAGGGCCCTCTGATAGGGCAAAGCCGTCTACGCCCTCCATAGGGATATCTGTCAGTGGCTGGACCAATGGCCAATGATGCAAAGCCGGAGGAACAATGGGAATGTGGATCTGACCCATGATACTTCGGATGGCACACTCTCCTAGATAGAGCTCTTAGCCTCCCTCTGTCAAAAACTGGACTTTGCTGGTCAACAATGACAACTCTCGACCAGTGGGGAAGCCTCCCTCAAATCCAACAGTAAAAAACTCGAAGGTATATGGGATCCATGAGATCGCTCCGGCTGTCAAAAGCTCCAACTGCAGGCGAGAATGAGTAAAACCCTCAGCAACAAGGGACCTCCATCTGAGTGAAGTGATGCCAACGCTGTCCCCGGGGATAGTTCTCCAGACCTAAAGCAGTGGCGGGCTGTAGGCAAGGAAGCCTCTCATATGCCTAGAACTGGCCATGTAAATATCAAAAGTCCTCAGTGACCAAGAATGACAAATGTAAATGTAGAAATCAAAAAGGTACAAGAAAGATGTACTCACTAGCAAAAATTGGTATAACCCTAACCAAGCTTTCGTCAAACCCTCCGAAAGCATGCGCATGCCCCGGAGAAAATAGGCAAAGGTTTAGGAACACCAATCAAAGTCACTGAGGTGCTCTACATGTCAGGTAGCACTGACCAGGGCAAAGGACACAGTCGATGAATTCTCAACCACAAAACAACCCCTGATGATCACCAGAAACAATCGCCTCAAGATGCGATCCCTAACCCTCGGATTATCAGGCAGAGGCTCAAGTAAAGCCCCACTCTAGGCATCTATGCTCAAGGGACCCGATCGGACTGTCCGGCCCTTGATCGCTGTCGCAGGAACTCCCAACAGGGACAGAACGGCAGTGGGTGTGATGTCAGTCACGACAAGCACTGGCTCACCCTCGAACTCAATACCGGTGATGAACTTCCAGTCCATAGGGGTTATCATCACCTCGCAGTTCAACAAATGAAGAGACTGAGTCTGGTGGAACCAGCGCTCAGACAAAGCTCTCATATAACCCCAGGGGCAACGACGAGGAATAATAGAGAAGAAGGCCTGAATCCCCAGCCGTCAACGATATCCCTGTACTCCTGGTGCAAAGTATGGTAGAGGGAGTGCATGATGAACCAGTTCCTTCTAGGCTGCCTAAAGCCGGGAACCTGCATCAAAAGCCAACTCTTGTCAAAAACCTGTGCCCCAAGAATGGCAAAAGAAAGAAAGAGAATCCAGAAAGAAGAAAACTTCAAGTCACCTCGTTGGCATGGAGAAACTGCGATGGATGACGACTCAAATCTCCCAGCAACTCATGGGTCGGTACAACAATGCCCGGAAGCTCCGTACGTGGGACCTGAGCCAGGGCAGGAGCAGCAAAAATAGCCTGCTCATCATCAATATCAATCGGCTGCTCGTCCTGTGCTGGATGAATCACTGACTCCGCTAATCTGTGAGGCAATCGAACTGGACTTGGCTGAGGAACATCAGAAGCTCGCCTCCGTCTAATGCCTAAAACTACCCTGCTACTGTCTCGATTCATCACCTGGATAAAGTCTCTAAATCATCTCAGAAAGAGTGTGGTAAGCCTAAAACCTGTGGCTTATTAATTTAAATAAGTACTTTATGCATTTTTAAGTCCTAAAACATGTATGGGTCAGTCAAAAATCCCCAGTATAATTAAAACTAGCATATTTTTCAAAAGATAAATCCTAAAAACGTGCACGGGTCAGTCAAAAATCCCTAGTAGAGTCAAAATTGCATGTTTATTAAATGCTCGGGCTTTTGAATTTTTTTTGCCAGAGTCTCCTTTGTAAAATGGACTGTCCGCATAGACACATGCATGTCTAGGTGGCCATTCAGTAGCACTCCTTCCCAAAAATAGGAACAATTCATATTTATGGAATAAAATCAAAAGTAAACCTCACATGATAGCCAAATTACCATGGGCATTTTTAGTTGAAAATTCAGGCTCATTAGGCCTTAAAAAGGATGAGTAAACTGATGAAAAAGAGCAAAATATGATTGTCTCAAAATCTGAATTTTCTTACGTCAAAACGTGTATTACAGTAAGATATGCATACTTATGAAGTCAAAAATTTTTATCAGGTCATAAACATACATTTTTCATACATTGCGTCGAAAAGCACTATACGTGGTTTACATACTTTTAACGTTCAAATTTGCGAAAAAAGGATGTAAAACGTTACCTGAGATGCGCTGAATGCGTGGAAGCTGGCGGAATTTGGAAAAGACTGCCCGAACTCCGTAGATCTAAAAAAGAAAATCGGATTCCATTTGAAACTCGAAATAAAACTGATTTCAAATGAAATCCCGCAGCAAATATAAAGCCACAGGTAGAAGCGGGCTCACCTGCGGCTGCCGCACCTCTACATAAATATATATTTATATATATTTTTTAAACAGGCAGAGGCATATATATATATATATATATATATATATATATATATATTTACATTCCAGTTTGGGAATGATAGCCATTTATCACTCCACCCAGTTTGGGAATCTCTAACTTTTTGCAAATCAAATCAAATCAAATCAAAGACTTTTTGCAAATTAAATCAAAACCTTCGTATATAGGTTCAACGATGCATAAACATACTTTCAATTAAACATAGGCCCAATTTCTTCCAGCATTCACACACACATTGCAGATTTAAAAGAAAAATATTGAAAAGATGCGGTACCGTGTTTACACGGGAGTTGTGGGGCAGGGGTTCAAAGCGTTTTTTATTTTTCTTTTTTTCAAATGAGTTGGGGGTGAGCTCATATATATAGACCCAGGAGCCTCCACTCTACCTACTGCTGCCGCAGATAGAGGTGCGGCTCCACGTGGCAGGGCCCACGTGGCAGGTCCTGTTGCATCAAAGTACGTGCACTCCGAGCAACGCGATGTCAGGTTTCGAAACTTTCTAACTTTTGATCGGAGCGTCTGTTTGATGCGTGTTGTACCTTTCCGGAAAGCACCTGCCTCAAGTGTCACAATGACATAGTATAAAACATTTTCCAAGTCCAGGAAGACGGATTCATAACCAGGTCTTTGATTCCTCGCAGTTTGTCCGTTGAGCTGTCTTGCGCTATTTGCACTCGGGATCATTGTTATGGTTTGTTTTAACTTTAGTGGCAATAATTCGGCTCGAGTTTGACCGAATCAGCTTTAAGTTGATAAAATGATAGTTTTGCCACCCCTGTGGTTGCCTTCAATATCGACATGGCCTTCCGCTGACTTCCTGGGGTTGTTTCCAAGGATTGGATCCCAGTTGATTCTGTTTGTCCTCAGGGTTATCTCTGAGGCTGACTTGGTCGCTCCAATTTTTCCACTAGAGATGTTGTGATGCTTTAGGACTTTTTTTGAAGTTGACCTGCCCTCCTAGGTTAAGATCGAGGTCAACCTGCACCACCCAGGTTGAGACCAGGGCTGATCTGTACCTCTTGGGTTGAGACCGGTGCTGACTTGTACCTCCCAGGTTTGGACAGGGGCTGAACTATATCTCCCATATTGAGACCGAGGCTGACCTGTACCTCCCAGGTTCAGACCGGGGCTGACCTGTACCTCCTAGGTTGAGACCGGGGCTGACTTGTCCCTCCCGGGTTGAGACCGGAGCTGACTTGTACCTCCCGGGTTGAGAACACGACTGACCTGTACTTCCTTGGTTCAGATCGGGGCTAACCTGTACCTCCCGTGTTGAGACTGGGGCTGACCTGTACCTCCTGGGTTGAGACTGGGGCTGACCTGTACCTCTCGGGTTGAGACTGGGGCTGACCTGTACCTACGGAGTTGAGACCAGGGCTGACACCTCTCGGGTTGAGACTGGGGCTGACCTGTACTTCCCGGGTTGAGACTGGGGCTGACCTATACGTCTTGGGTTAAGACCGGGCCTGACCTGTACCTCCTGGGTTAAGACTGGGGTTGACCTGTACCTTCTGGATTGAGACTGGGGCTGACCTGTACCTCCCGGGTTAAGACTGGGGCTGACCTGTACCTTTCGGGTTGAGACCGGGGCTAACCTGTACCTCTCGGGTTGAGACCGGGGCTGACCTGTACTTCCAGTATTAAGACCGGGGATGACGGCCCGGTATTGAGATCGGGGTTGATTTGATGGCACGGTATTGAGATCGGGGTTGATTTGATGGCCCGATATTGAGATCGGGGATAATTTGATAGTCCGATATTAAGACCGGGGTTGAGTTGACTGCCCGATATTGAGACTGGGGATGATTTCATGGCCCGGTATTGAGATCGGGGTTGATATGATGGCCCAGTATTGAGATCGGGGTTGAGTTGACTTCCCGGTATTAAGGCCGGGGTTGATTTGATTGTTCGGTATTGAGATCGGGGTTGATTTGATTGCCCGGTATTGAGACCGGGGTTGATTTGATTGCCCGATATTGAGACCAGGGTTGATTTGATAGCCCGATATTCAGACCGGGGTTGAGTTGATGGCCCAGTATTGAGACCGATGTTGATTTGATTACCCGGTATTGAGACTGGGGTTGATTTAAAAAGATAATTTTGCCCTCCTATAGTGTTAGTAACAGGGAAACAAAATTTCGAGTGTCTACAGATGCCCCTCTTTATCATGTTCATGAAATGTAGTGAAATGAAAAGGATAAAGATTAGTAGACACAGGAAATTTAAATGCAAAGGGAAGGCAATACATGATAGGGTATGTTATGAATGTCAGATACCTTCGAGGGGGCAGGATACCAACTCTAATGAAGATGATATTATTGATGCTACCTTGGATTGAGGCCAATGGTTTCCCATGTCTGTTGAGACTCTTCACAAGGCATATTTTCTTTCCCGGCTGATGTCTTCGTATCTTTCTGTCGATTTTTCCTCCGGGGATATATCTCGGTTACCAAGTACCTCAGTATGTACTTTCGATGAGTATCTTGGTGATAAATTACACCGGTAGTTTGCAACAGGGGGGTTGAATCACCAATCCTTCTTGGTATTCCCTCTGAGGATGTGTATAACAGATTCTATCATCGGGGACGGATTATTATATTACTTCCGTCACCGGATCAACTCCCGATACTTCGCGGGGGTTGCGCCGACAGCTGAGACGTCGCTGGGGTTGAGCCAACGGCTGATACTTCGTTGGGGTTGTGCCAACGGCTGAGCTGTCACCGATTTGTACCCGACGCTTCGCTGGGGTTGTGCCAACAACTGAACTGTCATTGGTCAGTACCCAACGCTTTGCTGGGGTTGTGCCAACGACTGCATTGTCACCAGTTTGTACCCGACGCTTCGCTGGGGTTGTGCCAATGGTCGAACTGTCATCGATCAATACTTGACGCTTTGAAAGTGGCAGTTTTGTGCAGTTTTGTGCAGTTTTTTGGCAGTTTTCATCATTGATCCCCGGATATTGCTTCGAGATGAATACCAAGGGTTTTCAGGGAGTTCCCCTTTCTGTCAGGATTACGTTGCTTGTACGCAAGATTTAAGAACAATCCGCTCAATCGCGTAGCAATTTTTTCTCAGATTTGACTTTTCAGCTCATATAAACTCCGTTCCAACTCGCACTGGACCGAGTCGAAGGGGGTGGATCCCACCCTGGGGAGCCGCAGGTGGGCCCGCTTTTACCTGTGGCTTTATATTTGCTGCAGAATTTCATTTGAAATCAGTTTTAGTTCGAGTTTCAAACGAAATTCGATTTTCTTTTTCAGATCAACGGAGTTCGGGCAGCCTTTTTCAGATTCCATCAGCTTCCACACGATCAGCGCATTGCAGGTAACATTTTACATCCTTTTTCAGCAAGTTTTTACCGTTAAAAGTACATAAACTATGTAGGATTCTTTTAGATCCAATGTATGAAAAATGTATGCTTATATAACCTGCAAAAAATTTTCTGACTTCATAAGTATGCATATCTTATTGTAATGCACGTTTTGACGTAAGAAAAACGTAAGAACCTCCAGTAATACATATGCACGTTTTGATATACCATCCATTGGCAGTTATAGCCTAACTCTGATAACCTGTCAGTGGTTATCCTACCAGTAATCTTCTGACAGTGCCGCCCCAAGGGATATTATGAACAGTGTTATTCCCAGCAGAAGCTAACGTAATCAATCAGTGATATCCCTGCCCCCTCGAAGGTATCTGACATTTATGACATACCCTATCATGCATTGCCTTCCCTTTGCATTTAAATTTCTCGTGTCTACTAATCTTTATCCTGTTCATTTCACTACATTGCATGAACATGATAAAGAGGGGCATCTGTAGACACTCAAAATTTTGTTTTCCTGTTACTAACATTGTAGGAGGGCAAAATAGTCTTTTCAAATCCACCCCGGTCTCAATACCGGGCAATCAAATCAACCCCGGTCTCAATACCGAGCCATCAACTCAACCCCGATCTTAATATCGGACTATCAAATTAACCCCGATCTCAATACTGGGCAATTAAATCAACCCTAGACTCAATACCGGGCTATCAACTTGACCCCGGTCTCAATAACCGGCTATCAAATCAACCCCGGTCTCAATATCGGGCCATCAAATTAACCCCGATCTCAATACCAATCAGTCAACTCAACCCCGATCTTAATACAAGGCCATCAAATCAACCCCGGTCTCAATACCGGGCCATCAAATCAACCCCGGTCTCAATACTGGGCCATCAAATCAACCCCGGTCTCAATACGGGCCAGCAAATCAACCCTGGTCTCAATACCGGGCAAGCAAATCAAGCCCGGTCTCAATATCGGTCCGTCAAATCAGTCCCGATCTCAACTCGGGAGGTACAGGTCAGCCCTGATCTCAACCCACGAAGTACAGGCCAGCCCCGGTCTCAACCTGGGAGGTACATGTCAGCCCCAGTTTCAATCCGAGAAGTACAGGTCAGCCCCGGTCTCAACCCTGGAGGTACAAGTCACCCCCGGTCCAAACACGGGAGGTACAGGTCAGCCCCGAGAAGTACAAATCAGCTCTGGTCTAAATCCGGGAGGTACAGGTCAGCCCCGATCTCAACCTGAGAAGTACAGGTCAGCCCGGGTCTCAACACGAGAGGTACAGGTCAGCCCCGATCTCAACCCGGGAAGTACAGGTCAGTCCCGGTCTCAACCCGGGTGGTACAGGTTAGCCTCGTTCTCAACTCGTGAAGTACAGGTCAGCATCGGTCTCAACCCGGGAGGTACAGGTCAGCCCCGGTCTCAACTCGGGTGGTACATGTCAGCTCTGGTCTCAACCTAGAAAGTACAGGTCAGCCCCGGTCTCAACCCGGGAGGTACAGGTCAGCTCCGATCTTAACTTGGGAGGGACAGGTGAGTCCCGATCTCAACCTAGGAGGTACAGGTCATCCCCGGTCTCAACCTAGGCGGTACAGGCCATCCCCGATCTCAACCTGGGAGGTACAGTTCAGCCCCGGTCTCAACCTGGGAGGTACAGATTAGCCCCGGTCTCAACCCAGGAGGTGCAGATCGACCCTGGTCTCAACCTGGGAGGGCAGGTCAACTTCAGAAACAATCCTGAAGCATCACAACACCTCCAAAGGAAACCTGGAGCGACCAAGTCAGCCTCAGAGTCCCGTTTTTGATAAAGGGAGGCTGAGAGCTCTATCTAGGAGAGCATGCCATCTAGAGTATCACGGGTCAGATCCGCATTCCCATTGTTCCTCCGGCTTGGCATCATTAGTCATTGGTCCAGCCATATATATTTGCACTCAGGGGTTCAGAGTCCAAACATCCCGAGTGCCATGGAATGGAAGTGTATAAATGTCGACGTTGGGAAAATATCCGCGGGTCGGGTCACAACCCGGATCTTTCTCTCTTCCTAAGGTATGTTTACCCTTACTCTTTTTATTTGTGAAAAAAGTTTTGAAGGGTTATTTAGGAAAAGACAAAGATGTATCATGTCAACAATTGAACGTTTTACAGAGTCGCCAGTTGGTAGATGTGAAATGGTTGTACTAACTCAACCGAGTTTTATTTGAAAAGAGGCCCAATGGCTGGACACTGTCGAAACTTAATCTTTGAAAACAAAGTTTGAGTTCGGCGGCTTGGTTAAGTGTGGGGAAGGTGTTAGGCACCCTACAACTCCCGTGTAAACACGGTACAACATCTTTTCAATATTTCCCTTTTAAATCTGTAATGTGTGTGTGTGAATGCTGGAAGAAATTGGGCCTATGTTTGACTGAAAGTATGTTTATGCATCGTTGAACCTATATACGAAGGGTTTGATTTGATTTGTAAAAAGTCTTTGATTTAATTTGCAAAAGTGTTTGATTTGATTTGCAAAAGCTTTTCTTTTCGATAAGATTATTGAAATGATGTTTTGAAAGCATTTTTTTCAAACCCTTACACTAACATAGGAATTGAAGCATATTGATACTTTATTTTTATCTTTTCAGCCTTTTGGCTCAATTTGAATGGTGATTGTCGGGCTGCGAAGCATCCTCGACCACAAAATATATACAAATGTCAGTCTCTACATGGGCATGATAGCCATCAGAGGGACTCTGACACGACAAACTATATTTTAACTATGTTGAGACCTTAAATCCGGATAACCATTTTAAGGTCTTTTGTATGTACATTTTTTATAGAAAAACTGGCAGGATACATTTGTAAAGTGGAGTTTGTCCATCGTGGGAATCGGATTATGATCAATTGGATGATGAATTCCATGATTCCTAGGCTCACATAGGGAGGCCAATAAACCTGCACAGTTCAAATTTGTATAGAAAAAGATATATATCTAAATATCGCCAGAACGATGTATTCATTCAGTAAATCCTGGTTCGCACAGACCGAAGCATCTCGTTCCCACTAGATAGCGATCTAAGGGCCACGAGGTTGCTTTTATAACTGACTAGAAAAATACTAGATTTAAATAAATCTCAGCCATTCTAGCTTTCCGATTCTGTCTGGACCTATTTTGAACCGTTTGAAAGTTTGAATTGGCGAGATTTAAATAAATGTAGTTCGCCCGCAACAATGTCAGTGCCGATTCATATCAAATGAATATTTAAAGCATCAATTTAATAAAAATGAGTAAAGCAATATATATATATATATATATATAATTATATATATACACGAAAGCTGTAAAAGGCGATGGGTTTTCACGCCGGTGCCCGGACTGAAATATATATATATATATATATATATATATATATATATATATATATATATAAGCTGTATAAAAGCCACGAAATGATCCAGGCTGGACATAATGTAAATATATATAGAAAAGCAGTAAAGGGCGGTGGGTTTTCACTCCGAGGCCCGGACGGAAATATAAATATATATTTAAATATAGACAGAAAAATAGTCAAACCAGGACTAGGAAGATTACCCAGTATGGTGAATGGTGCCAAAAAAACCTGCCACAGAATGATCTAAGCCAAACTGGAATGTAAATATATATATATATATAGACAGAGAAGTAGTCAAACCAAGACTGGGAAGATAACTCAGTGTGGTGAATGTTGCTTATATATGCATAAAGAGGAAAATGTTAACATGATCAGCACCAGAAATGGAGAAGGATCCAAATACCTCCGTTATATCGGAGATTCAACTCCATCTAGCAACAACAGCCCAAACAGTTGGGAAGTTTCTAAAAGGCAATTCCTGATAGAGCAGGATATAAGGTCTATCAAGGAACAAATTGAACAGTTAGCAGAGCTGGTTATATACCAACATTAAATCACCCGACAGATGATGAAGCAGACTAACCAATTTGATACAAATCTTCCCACACCGGAGATCAATCCCATTCCAATGAGGGATCACTATCGGCCTCATGAGCATGAACCCTGGTACGACAAGATGGCCAAAGAGGAATATTTCCAAGCTGGTAAGAAATTCGCCTTTCAAAGGAATTTCACTAACTTGAACCAGTCGATGAAGGAAATCCTCCATATGTTAATCAACGAAGGAATGGTTACAGATTTATTACCTCCCTTAAACCCTCAATCCAAGAAATTCAAGCCTGACCAAATCTGTCAGTACCACTCTAATGCACCCGGCCATGATACTGAGGATTGCTGGGCACTTCGTAACCTGATTCAGAATGTGATTGAAAGTGGTGAATTGATAAGAGGGAATCAGGATTAAGGCCTTCTAAATGAAGACACTCTCTTTATTCCCACTGCGGGGAATCAGGATATAGTGGCTGTTGTTTCCTGTGATGAGGAACCAACCCTCACACCCTTAGTACTGCTAGGGAAAGGGGTCCAAGAAATAAAAAATCCTGTGAAGGTGGCCGAACCCGAGCCTTTAATCTTACACTTCAGACCTCAGTATCCAGTTATCAGTCTAAAGAGGGTCCCATGGAACTACGGGAATGATGAAGGTTCTACCTCTAACAACATTGCCATTATACCAAAGGATAATCCATTGTACCTGCCTCAGCGGGTGATCAAATCAGTCATCAAGGCCAAAGAAAAGGTGGCTGAAGAGAAAATCAAAGAGTTCCTCAACAAAATGGGACACAATGAAATCAAGGTGGTGCAAAGCTTGAAAGACGCACCCAATCAAATGTCCATCCTAGACTTGGTCCTATCATCGGTGGATCATCGCAACATTCAGGTGAAAGTACTGGAAGAAGCTCATCTGCCACATACCGTGGATGCCGAGAAATTTCGTCATGTGGTAGAACACATTTTCAACAACAATGTGATATCTTTCACTGATGATGATATACCTGCAGAGGGGACGGGTCATCACAAGTCATTACACATAGTAGTGATGTCATCCGGGTATGTGATCGGGGGTGTGCTCATAGATGGAGGATCATCGCTCAACATCTGTCCCTACAATACCTTGGAGAGAATGAAGAGCGGATCAAAACCAGTCATGTGGTCATCCAGGCTTTCGATGGATCTCGCCGACAAGTTATGCGAGAAATAGAGCTTCCTCTAGAGATTGGCCCGCACACTTTCTATGTGTCTTCCAGGTGCTCAACGTCGCCGCTGGATACAACTTGTTGCTGGGCAGGCCATGGATCTACATAGCAGGGGCAGTGCCATCCACCCTCCATCAATAACTCAAATACATTATCAACGACAACCTAATCACGGTAAATGCCAAACCAGAATACCCTGTCAACATACAGGGAGACATACCGGTGATCAGCCTGGATGCAGGGATTGAACCTGCAAGCTTTCAAGCCCTGGAGGTG
Source organism: Panax stipuleanatus (assembly GCA_020205555.1). Lineage (NCBI taxonomy): Eukaryota > Viridiplantae > Streptophyta > Magnoliopsida > Apiales > Araliaceae > Panax > Panax stipuleanatus. Next base: position 60,558,671 of record CM035120.1, on the reverse strand, counting down.
AGTGATACTCAATATATACCAGCCGGGGCACCAGCCTTGAAGCCTAAAGTCTCTCTTAAAGTGATGAAAGTAGGCCAAGAGATGGTATCTTTGGGTTTCCAACCTGGAGAAGGATTAGAAAAGAATCAACAAGGTATTACAAGTCCAGTCCAAATCCCGAGCCAGTCAAGGAGAGCCAGATTGGGTTATTCATCCGGGTCAAGCCACCGGAATCCACATAAGCATCCTAAGGCTCATGCTTCCACCATACTGCTGCTAAATCTCACTAATGCTGGTTTCATAAAGCCAATGACGAAGATCCCTACTATGGTATCAGCCATGCTGTTTCCTTTAATCAGACCAATAGGTGAAAGAAAGACCCTAAAGCCTGAGAGGGATAGCAAAAAGGGAAAAGAAAAGATCCTGTATGAAGGACGAGACCCATGTGCTAACATGCAGGTCATCATAAACTACGAGGGTATGAATGATGAGATCCCAGACAATGACAATGAAGATCATATTCAAATTCCTCGCATCAAAAAGGGAAAAGGGGGCGGTGCAAAGAAAAACCCCGGCCTTATTGTAAAGGATGTCTCAATCATTATTTGAGACGAGGCAAACGAGCACAATTCCCTGATCCTCCCTATTCACGAGGATCTAACCCTGGATAACTGGATCAACATTATGTGGCTCGGTCAAAAATGGTAAAGGGGCAGAGAGTCCGTCTGCCCTGTAATATGCTTTCATTTACTGCTTACTTTTGATTGCACATCTATAGCAGTAACTTTTGTCATGCTTTGCCAAATGCTTTGTATATTTAAGTAGTTGCATATATTAAAGTGAAAGCATTTTTGTTTTCAGGACTCCAGAGTTGGATTTATTTGTCACTGCTGATGAGATGCCAACCTGTCACAGTGACTACAACTTTGATGTAGAAATGAAATTTGACTTAACGGATATTGATCAAGAGGAGGAAGATGACTATGAGGTGCCCGAGGAGATCAAAGAATGTGTCGAAGATAAACCCAAATCGAACCTCGACCAAACCATCACTATCAACATAGGAACCTCCGAAAACATCAAAGAAATCCAGATAGGCTTAGACCTTATGCAAGATCAAAAAACAGACTTGATCGAACTTCTAATACAGTTCCAGGATGTGTTTGCATGGTCACATGAAGACATGATTGGCCTATCTACTGATATTGTCATCCATCGAATGCCCATCAAAGATGGATTCAAGCCAGTCAAGCAAAAGCTCAGGCGATTGAAACCTGAATGGAGTCTGAAAGTCAAAGAAGAGTTCGTTAAACAATTCAAAGTTGGTATCATCATGGTATCAACATACCCAGAGTAGCTGTCAAACATAGTCCTCGTGCTAAAGCCTGGAGGGAAAGTACGAGTATGCGTGGATTACCGAGACTTGAACAAGGCCTGCCTTAAGGACAATTTCCCGGTACCTTTCATCCATATCCTGATCAACAATACGGCGTAATATGGCATGTATTCCTTTGTGGATTGCTTTGCTGGGTACCATCAAATCATGGTTGCTGAAAAAGACAGGGAGAAGACAGCTTTCATCACTCCCTGGGGAACCTTCTGCTACAGACGATTGTCCTTCGACCTCATCAATGTCGAAGCAACATATTAGCGAGCCATGATGGCCCTGTTTCATGACATTATGCACAAAGAAATAGAGGTCTATGTGGATGACATCATCATCAAATCCCGGAGGGAGGATGTGTTGGGTTTGTACGAAATCGTGACGCAATCAAATTGCAAAAATTAGCGGAAGCATGGTATATCAGAGTTTAAAAATTTCTACAAAACCATTACCCGGATCATCCTTTATGTAAATTATTAATTTAAAACGATAAATAAGAAGTTATGGAATCATACCCTTGTAGAACGAAGCTTCCACAGGTACGAGTTCAACTCCTTGTTATTCGATCTCCTTGAATTTATGGGTTAGATTCCTTCCTTTGATCAACGTTAGCCACCCAAGTGTTTGGCCTTTAGAGGTGATCCACCAAGGAAGAGAAATTATCAAGAAGGAGGGTGTTTGGCTAAACCTTAGTTTTCTATCCTCTATAGAAAAGGAGTACTCTCCAACAATTAGAATTGCATCTAGTAATATCTATTATAAGACTCCTCTTATATAGATATTGGTCAACCCTTCAAATCCTATTAGACATGAGATTTCTTTTAATTAATTAAACTCCTTTATATAATTTAGGCTTCCCACCACATTGGGAATAATTAATTAAATTCATTTAATTAATTTATCTCCTAATCTTATTAGGAATAAATGAGAGTACTAATATTAAATTAATTACTAAACTCCTTTAAAAATTAAAATAATAATAATTGTAATAATATTAATAAGACTCTCCTTATTAATTTATATTTAATATTTTCAAAATATTAAATAATAAACATTAAGCTATTTAATTTATTCTATCACCATAGATTAAATTAATTACACTTAATGTATTATTACGATTATGCCATTACCTTCTTAAATAATTATTCTTCCTTTTATGGTGTGACCCTTTAGGTTCTCCATATTAAACCGGTTGTGAATAAATCAATTAGAACAATTCTAATCTTATTTAAATAAATAAATTAAACTAATAATTTATTTAAATAAATAACATTTATTCTACAATAGGGATAAGCCTCCCTAGCGATCAACGACTTTTTAGATAATATAGATTTCAACATTAATCATAAAAGAACCTGTGAGTAAATAGTTACAGTACAATTCAATCCTTCCACCATACAATGTCCCAATTAAATATAAGACATGAAATTACTGTCAAGTCGTATGTTATTTAATTATATGTATTTCGATTAGAAAATGCACAACTCCAAATAATGCAAATTAGAAACTCCTTTCTAATTTCATTCCACCTTGGCCAAGGATTCCTGGGTTGTCATTTACCGAATCACATAGGACATATCTCCTCTTTTACTAGAGGTGGTAGATTCTTTATTGATTATTCATTATCTCCATATGTAGCTTATTATACCCAAGTATACCCTTTTATATACCCTAAAGGGCTTTAAGAAATAAGTCAAAGTATAATTCATTACATACAAGATACTATGATGATCTCAAGTCCAAGGATCACTTGTACTACTATCACATTAGGAATTCCTATTGACAGGCGAGTAAAACTCCATTAGGTATTCCATAGCGAGTCACGTTCAGTGAACTTATTCTCCAATAAGCACCTACATACTTGCTTTAGTGTCTCCACACAAATAATCATGAGATCAATCATCCTCATCCAATGAGCAAGCAACATATGTACCAATCTATCCTGATTTACTAATCCCCTTTTTAGTAATCCCACGATTGGGTACTATTTTAGTTTTAAAGCTTTCTAAGAATTTAGATCTCATTAGCATGATCTTCATCATGATTCTAAAAGCATTGCTTAAAACTATGAGTTATTTACATATTATAAAAATAGCACCATGTAGATAATTGAATGCCTTTAATAAGTTAATATTTTAATTAATAAATAAATAAGATCGTCTCCAAAGTAGATGCTTTATCATCATACATGATTGGCTTGTATGCATACTACTTTCAATCTCCCACTTGCACTAAAGCCAATCGCCATGGTATCTCATACCCATCTTCTCTAAGTGACGATCAAACTGCTGTTGTGTTAAAGCTTTAGTAAATGGATTTGCAATGTTGTCTTGAGGGTCTACACTATCCTCTTTCAATGATTTCTTTAATCAAAGTGCCGCAACACATGTTTAGATTCAAGATGAGACTTAGGAACTATTCCTAGTTCTGTAATGAACTTTTCATCCGAAACATCAACTTGCAGCTTCACTTACAGTTATATACATTGTCTTTGTCACTAACCCAGTAACTTTTTGTTGTTTGGAACTTTTCTAATTTACTGCACCACCTTTTAAGGTAACGACTTACCCTAAGTTGGATTTTGCTGTCATCTTGGTTAGTCTGAAAACTTGAGTCTGTTTAGTCCTCTAAGTTAATTCAGACCCATTATGTGTCATGATGACATCCTTAGTGTCAGTTAAGTACTTTGAGATGTTTATCACTGTCTCACAGTGATCTTCTCTAGAATATGACTGATCAACATCAAGTCTCGTATATTTCATTGTATACATGATAGCAACTCATACGATCTCTCTTTTACTGAGGATAATTTTAGAGAGATACACTCCATGGCTCATCATCATGAGGCACCTTTTGGAGTTTGCTATGCTAAACGCCTTTAGCATATAATGAATATACGTTTCCTTGGGTTAAGCCGAACATCCTTTTAAATCTATTAATATATATTTATATCCCCAATGTGGGATGTTCTACCCAAATCTTTCGTGGAGGATAGTTTAGACAACTTTATTTTGATCAATTTTAGCATAGGAATTTCATTCCCTATTAGTAATATATCATCAACATATAATACAAGGAATGAAACTGCGCTCCCACTAACATTCTTGTACACACATGGTTCATCGTCGTTTTTGATAAAATCAAACTCTTTGATTGTCTCATCAAAACAAATGTTCCATCTACGAGAAGCTTGCTTTAATCCATAAATGAATCGTTGCAGCTCATATACATGATTTGCTTCAACTATTGATACAAATCCATCTGGCTGTATCATACATACATTCTCCTCTAATATTGTATATTTGAGGAAGGGCGTCTCCACGTCCATTTTGCCAGATTTAGTAATAATAAGCTGCAACCGCAAGTAAAATCCAAATGAACTTGAGCATTGCTTCAAAGATCCATTTTAGATTTTATGGTCATCTACCATTTCCCTAAATTTTTATTACTCAAAGCCGGTTCGTAATTCAATGGATCATCTTCATTCATGATGTGTACCTCTTCGTCATCCTCTATGACGAATCCATATCTCTCAGGTATCTTTGGTACTCTTCCAGATTTATGAATAGGGTGTGATATAGTAGGTTCTTCCACTTGGTCAGGTACCTGACTCTGATCCGTAGTAATTTGTGGTTCTTGAACTTTTTCAAGATATATCTTACTCCCACTGACCCCTTTATGGATAAACTCCTTTTCCAAGAAGGTAGCATATTTCGCAACAAACACCTTTTGATCAGTTGGATGATAGAAATAATACCCTACAGTTTCTTTAGGGTATCCCACAAATTTACACTTGTTGGATTTAGTCTGTAGCTTATCATGTTCAAACTTTTGACATAAGCTGGACATCCCCAAGTCTTGACATGCTTAAGATTTGGTTTCCTCCCCTTCCACATCTCATATGGAGTCTTTGGGGCAGATTTGGTAAGTACCTTGTTAAGTACGTATGCAGCCGTTTCTAGGGCATAACCCCAGAAGGAAATTGGAAGGTCAATAAAACTCATCATGGATCGAACCATGTCCAACAGTGTTTGATTTTTACCTTCAGATACTCCATTCAACTGTGGCGTACCTGGTGGAGTCCATTGTGTAATTATACCATTTTCTTTGAGACAATTGAGAAACTCACCGCTTAAGTATTCTCCACCTCGATCTGATCGAAGAATCTTAATACTCTTGCCTGTTTGTTTCTCTACTTCACTTTTGAACTCTTTGAACTTTTCAAATTATTCTGATTTGTATTTCATTAAATACACATCCAAATCTTGAGTGATTATCAGTGAAAGTAATAAAATAAGAATACCCACCCCGTGCATTTGTTGTCATAGGTCCACAAACGTCTGTGTGAATCAACGTTAACAACTCTGTAACTCTTTCTCCTTTTCCACTAAAAGGAGATTTAGTCATTTTACCAATGAGACAAGATTCACAAGTTGGATATGATTCATAATCAGATAGCTCTAAGAGCCCATCCTTATGCAACTTGGATAATCTCATTTCATTGATATGACCGAGTCTGCAGTGCCACATATAGGTATAATTAATATCATCTCTTTTCTTTTTCTTAGTTTGTTCTATTTGAAGTATATTTTCATGCAAGTCAAGTATATAAAGTCCATTTTGCAGATTTCCAATACCATATAAAACATTATTTTTATAAATTGAACAACTGTTGTTCTTTATTATAATTTTAAATCCATCCATATCTAATACAGAATTTGAAATAATGTTTCTAATGATATTCGGAACAAAATAACAATTATTTAAATAAATGAACTTGCCCGTAGGCAGTGCTAAACAATAAGTACCTACAGCTAATGCAGCAACATTTGCTTCATTTTCCACTCGTAGGACAACCCCATCCTTGTTCAGCTTTCTACTTCTGACCAGTCCCTTCACAGTATTACATATGTCAGAACCACAGTCGGTATCCAATACCCAAGTAGAATTTTGACTTTCTAAAAAATTAATTTCAATCATGAACAAACCTTGATTGGAAGTCGAAGCTTCTCCAAGATTTTTCTCTGCCAAAAACTTCTTGCAGTTCCTTTTCCAATTACTCGGCTCGTTGCAATGGAAGCACATTTCTTTGCTAGCTGGATCAAGTTTATTTTATTCCTTTATGTTCACCTTACCCTTGGTCATCCGAGATCGGAGGAGATCCTTAGATATCTCATATCTAGCAGTCCTAGTTTGTTCACCATACAACTCCTTGAGGTGAAACAACGTAGTAGGAGTATCCATGTTTTCATGCTAACGCTGAAGCTCGTTATTCATGAATGCGAGCAAGATGCATTGAGCCACAGATGCATCATCTTGCCACTTTATAATGGTGGCAATCTCTTCCTCAGAGGCTGTTTCTGGAACAGTTCCAGGGATAGGTGAATTTAGGATATAAGAAATCTTTTCAACAGTGAGAACTATTCTCAGATTTCTTAGTCAGTCCGTATAATTCGGCCCGGTAAGCTTATTAGCATCAAGTATGCTTTGCAGTGAAATTAGTGATTTTGACATTTTTAAAATTCTGCATGTGAAAAACAACAATTTAGCAAACATTCATTTTATTAATTTTGCATACCAAAATAAATTTAGGTTTTTATTTTAAATTGGTATCTCCCACTATTTTTATCAAACTATATTACCCTCACTTATATAGTTCGGCAACATCTAATTAAAGATTTGCTAGTGAGATTAAGGATCCCATTTTAAATGTATATAGCCATGTGGATAGCACAACAAACGATATATAAATAAATAGGTAGACAACTCTTGCCAATTACATCAACATGTAACTCCTTTTATTTTGCCTCTTAAATCATAATGGTCAAGTGTGTGCACATCCGAACTAAAATGATTTAAGTTAAGTCCAACCTAGCACTTCCATAAATTCAAAAAAGAAAAATATTCGTCCTTGTGGATAGCACAACAAGACTATATTGTTCAATTTTCTTGATAAGCATCAAATGTGATTAATTAACATCTTAAATACGCAAATACTCGCCTTGTGGATAGCACAACAAGCTCATATTAAATATTTAATACTCTATTAATTTTGCATGCTAGAAGCCGACGTTCGATATTCAAATATCATTGAACGCTTCGGACTTAATATAATTTCTTTAAGGGGTTTGTTATTATTTGTCTCATCTTGTTTAGCGCACATGCACACACATATATATATATATATATATATATATATATAAAATACGCGTCATTTTATTAAACATGCGAAACATGTTCGTATAAAATATAATATATATAATACTTAGCATGAACATATAGAATACTATATTTTACCCGGATTGATTATGGACTTTTATTCTAGTTTGGTTCACTAGAGCCACCAAGTGAACCAAAAGGTCAAACCTAGGAGTGCAAGAATTTAAATTTAAACGTAACTATTACATTTAAACTCGGTCTCCATACAAACGGGTTTTCACGCGCTCCTTGCTCCTTGCTTCTTGGTCTCCAATTTCTTCAAGATAATTCTAACTATTTTTATTACATTAAGCTATTTAATTTAAATAGAAACCTTGATCAGCAGTCAAAGGGAAGTACATAGGAGGGAGATAGAATTTTATATCAAGAAAAAACCAGAGAAGACGAGGTACGCAGACCCCATTTAATAAAACTCATTCATTCAAGCATTCAACTAAAATAAAATCCAATCACATTGGTCAAATAGTCCATAGTAAATCCCCATTTATTATCATATATATCATCATATATATCAATAAATAAATATTCATCTCATGAATTAAAACATTCCATATATATATGAGTATCATTTAATGGACAATTTTAAATTGCATGAAATCCAATTTCAAGATTAAAATAAACACTTTATTTTAATTATAAAATTATTAAGAATATTATATATATATATATATATATATATATATATATATAATATAACCGAATTATTTTATATATATATATATATATATATATATATATATATATATAAACCGTAGCTTAATATATATGTATATATATTGTAACATTACTTAATCCTGGGTCACTTTTCGCATTACTTTAACTATTATATATATATATAATTTCTTAACATGTGCCCTTAGGACACATACTAAGCACATAGTTTAAGAGAATATTCTCTTGAATTGTGTGCATATTCCCTTGAACTTGGTGCAAATGTAGAAATCAAGGGAATATGCACACATTTCAAGAGAATATTCTCTTGAATTGTGTGCTTAGCATATACCCTTAGGGCACATGTTAAGAGGACCCTATATATATATATATATATATATATATATATATATATATATATATAATTACCGAATGAATTGAAAAACTTCCAAGATGCATTCCTTTTAACTTTTTGAATCTCTTACCTAAAAAAAAAAATATCTTGCAGCGAAAAAACCCTTATATTCCTACTGCAACAAAATTCTTTACAGTTCAGTTACTTCCACATCTTTGCAGATTCATTAAGCTTCAGTCACTTTTTTTTTTCAAAAAAAATAAATTAATAATAATAGTTTTATACAATTAATTATGCCCAATAAATTATTCTAAATACATACCCATATAATATGAAATCAAAACAATAAATAATTGCATAAAGGCTTGGCTCTGATGCCACTGTTGGATTTGTACGAAATAGTGACGCAATCAAATTGCAAAAAATTAGCGGAAGCATGGTATATCAGAGTTTAAAAATTTCTACAAAACCATTACCCGGATCATCCTTTATGCAAATTATTAATTTAAAATGATAAATAAGAAGTTATGAAATCATACCCTTGTAGAACGAAGCTTCCACAAGTACGAGTTCAACTCCTTGTTCTTCGATCTCCTTGAATTTTTGGGTCAGATTCCTTCCTTTGATCAACGTTAGCCACCCAAGTGTTTGGCCTCTAGAGGTGATCCACCAAGGAAGAGGAATTATCAAGAAGGAGGATGTTTGGCTAAACCTTAGTTTTCTATTCTCTATAGAAAATGAGTACTCTCCAACAATTAGAATTGCATCTAGTAATATCTATTATAAGACTCCTCTTATATAGATATTGGTCAACCCTTCTAATCCTATTAGACATGAGATTTTTTTTAATTAATTAAACTCCTTTAATTAATTTAGGCTTCCCACCACTTTGGGAATAATTAATTAAATTCATTTAATTAATTTGTCTCCTAATCTTATTATGAATAAATGAGAGTACTAATATTAAATTAATTACTAAACTCTTTTAGAAATTAAAATAATAATAATTGTAATAATATTAATAAGACTCCTCTTATTAATTTATATTTAATATTTCTAAAATATTAAATAACAAACATTAAGCTATTTAATTTATTCTATCACCATAGATTAAATTAATTACACTTAATGCATTATTACGATTATGCCATTACCTTCTTAAATAATTATTCTTCCTTTTATGGTGTGACCCTTTAGGTTCTCCATATTAAACCGATTGTGAATAAATCAATTAAAACAATTCTAATCTTATTTAATAAATAAATTAAACTAATAATCTATTTAAATAAATAACATTTATTCTACAATAGGGATAAGCCTCCCTAGCGATCAACGACTTTCCAAATAATATAGATTTCAACATTAATCATAAAAGAACCTGTGAGTAAATAGTTACCGTACAATTCAATCCTTCCACCATACAATGTCCCAATTAAATATAAGACATGAAATTACTGTCAAGTCTTATTTTATTTAATTATATGTATTTCGATTAGAAAATGCACAACTCCAAATAATGTAAATTAGAAACTCCTTTCTAATTTCATTCCACCTTGGCTAAGGATTCCTGGGTTGTCATTTACCGAATCACATAGGACATATCTCCGCTTTTACTAGAGGTGGTAGATTCTTTATTGATCATTCTTTATCTCCATATGTAACTCATTATACCCAAGCATACCCTTTTATATACCCTAAAGGGCTTTAAGGAATAAGTCAAAGTATAATTCATTACATACAAGATACTATGATGATCTCAAGTCCAAGGATCACTTGTACTACTATCACATTAGGAATTCCTATTGACAGGCGAGTAAAACTCCATTAGGTATTCCATAGCAAGTCACGTTCAGTGAACTTATTCTCCAATAAGCACCTACATACTTGCTTTAGTGTCTCCACACAAATGATCATGAGATCAATCATCCTCATCCAATGACCAAGCAACATATGTACCAATCTATCCTGATTTACTAATCCCCTTTTTAGTAATCCCACGATTGGGAATTATTTTAGTTTTAAAGCTTTCTAAGAATTTAGATCTCATTAGCATAATCATCATCATGATTCTAAAAGCATTGCTTAAAACTATGGGTTATTTATATTTTATAAAAACAGCACCATGTAGATAATTGAATGCCTTTAATAAGTTAATATTTTAATTAATAAATAAATAAGATCATCTCTAAAGTAGATGCTTTATCATCATACATGATTGGCTTGTATGCTTACTACTTTCAGGATGATCACCTAGACCATCTCAGTAAGTTGTTCAACAGGTTGCGTAAGTATAACCTCAAGCTGAATCATGCCAAATGTGCTTTTGGCGTCAAATCAGGAAAGCTGTTAGGATTCCTGGTGAGTAATCGAGGCATCGAGCTAGACCCTGCGAAGATTAAAGCCATCACCGAGATGCCAGTACCTCAAATAGAGAAGGAGATACGTGGGTTCCTGGGAAGGATCAATTTCATAAGCAGGTTCATTTCCCATCTCACAGCAACCTGTGAACCCATCTTCAAGCTACTAAGGTAGAATTCCTCCACCAAATGGAATGAGGATTGTCAGAAAGCCTTCCTTGCCATCAAGAAGTAGCTGATCGAAGCACCAGTATTGGTACCCCCAAGGGATGTAGTTCCCCTGTTTATATACTTATCCATCAATGCCAATGGAATAAGCTGTATGCTAGGACAGAAAGATGATAGTAGCAAGGAGAGAGCCATCTACTACACCAGTAAAAGATTCAGCAGCAATGAACAAAAGTACACCCTAATCAAGAAAACCTGTTGTGCATTAGCATAGGCCGCCATGAGGTTACAACATTATCTGCATGGGCACACGACCTACCTCATATCCCGCATGGATCCACTTAAGTACGTATTCAACAAGCCAATGTTAAATTATCGACTGTCCAAATGGTAGTTGATCCTACAGCAGTTCGACATTATATACGTGACTCAGAAGTCCATCAAAGGCCAAGGCATTGCAGATCAACTAGTCGAAGCACCATCAGGAGGATTCGAGCCCCTGGAGACTTATTTCCCGGATGATGGGATTATGATAATTCAACAACTCCAACAAAATAATATAGTCCAACCATAGAAAATGTATTTCGATGGAGCGGCAAACATGGAGGGTGCCGGAGCTGGGGCAGTCCTTATCTCTGGTACAGGAGAACAATATCCTGTGGCTACCAAACTGTAATTTGGCAACACCAACAACACAGCCAAGTATTAAGGCTGTATAATGGGGTTGAAGTTAGCCCAATTTATGGGTATCAAACATCTACTGGCCTTTAGAGACTCTAAATTTGTTATTAGACAAACCACCAGGGCATATCATACCAAAGAGCTGCATTTGTTGCCCTATCATCGGCAGGTCGTCAAAATATCTATGGAGTTTGAAGACATAACCTTCATCCATATACCTCGGGGTAGGAATAACTTCGTTGATACATTGGCAACGTTAGCTTCCTTGATCTACATATCCGATAGGAATGGGATTCCCTGCATCAAATTCACAAGTCAAAAGGCTCCGACATACGGGAATTACATTGGAGACATATCAGATGAAATACCTCCTATCAAACAGCCTTGGTATCAAAACATCAAGGAATATCTCTGTGATGAATCTACACCCGCTAGGGCAAGCAATTCCTAGCGAAAGCTGATTCACAAGCTATGAAGTTCTATCTGAGCGGAGATGCACTATACAAAAGGGATGCTGGAATAGGGCTCTTAAGATGCCTTGATAAAGAGAAAGCCTAGAGATTGATGGATGAAGTACACGACGGAGTCTGTGGTCCACACATGAGCGGTCATTTGCTGGCCAAGAAGATATTAAGAACAGGACATTATTGGATCTCGCTCAAAGCTGACTGTGATGATCATATCAGGAGATGCTTTCAATGCCAAGTATATGGAAATGCCATATATGCTCCTCCAAATGAGCTACACAACATGAGTTCACCATGGCCTTTCTTCATGTGGAGAATGGATGTGATCGGTCCAGTAGAGATAAAAGCCAGCAATGGTCATCGATTTATCTTCACCATGATCGATTACTTCACCAAATAGGTTGAAGCTGCCTCATTTCTGAAAGTTACCAAAGAGGTCATCATTGGTTTCATCAAAAATAATGTCGTATGTCGATATGGATAACCGGAGGTGATCGTATCAGACAACGCCAAGAACCTGGCCAGTCAAATGATGAAAGAATTATGTAGTAAGTTCCACATCAAGCATCTCAATTCTGTCATCTATAGGCCCAAGATGAATGGTGCTGTCAAAGCGGCCAACAAAAACATCAAGAAGATCATGCAGAAAATGTCCGCCAATCAAAAAGAATGGCCTGACCTGTTGCCTCTAACCCTGTTAGCATACAGGACATCAATGCGTACCTCTACTGAGGCTACCCCCTATTCCTTAGTCTATGGCATGGAAGCAGTCATTCCCATAAAAGTAGAGATGGAGTCCTTACGAGTGTTAATCGACGCTCAGATGGACGAAGATCAGTGGTTGCAAGACCAGTACCACCAATTGTCCTTGATAGATGAGAAGAAGTCTACAATCATTTTCCATGGGCAGTTATATCATCAAAGGATTGCGCGATCCTACAACAAGAAAGTCCGAATATGGAATTTCAAAGAAAATGACTTGGTGCTAAAGAAAGTTTTGGCCAATCAAGATGAAGCCAAAGGAAAGTTCGCCCCGAATTGGGAAGGCCCTTTCATTGTCAAGGATGTGTTGACGGGAGGAGCTATTAGATTGCAAGAAATGGACGGAACAGAATTTCCCCAAGTCATTAACTAAGACACCATAAAAAGGTACTATGTCTGAAACGTATGCATACCCGCATCCTGGTCCTACAAATCAAATCAGGTTCAGTTTTTACTAGAACCAGAACTACGAATGACCTGATATCCCTCCACCCAGGAGTACGTAGGCAGCCATTTCTGGTGTGGTCAAACCAAAAAATTTTTTAAAAAATCATCAAACCTAACTCAAAACACCAGACAAATACTTTTCAAACCTCTATCACAAAAAACAATTGAACTACGAATGACCTGATCTCCTTTCACTCGGGAGTACATAGGCAGCCATTCATGGCGGGTTTGACCTTCAAAAAAAAACCAATAAAAAACCTGTTCCAAAACACCGAAGCCATATGAAACCTTAAAATTATCAAGCCTCCTTGGTCAGCAGGCCCATCTGAGATACTCCCTAACATCTCACTGTCAATCCATCAAAGAGAAGCTCCAGATGTATCAACAACAACAAGTCATCAAAGAAGTGGTAATCACTCAGCAATGACAATACATATCCAAATAGGGAAGTGAATCAAAATATATTTCTCTAATATATAAACTGTTTGATATATACATAGTGTCCTGTACATGACAAAAATGGCTGATCTAGTATGTGTAGGAAAAACAAAGCTAGTCTATGGACCCATGGATAAGCGGGACAACAATGCCAACATGGCATCTCTCTCTGAAGATGGAGAAGCTGCTGCAAGTGCAATACCCTCGGCCTCCATACCGGTCAAAACATCCACAGTCATCTGCAGTGTGGCACTGTGATCATCAATATATGCACTAATCTCGATAACCAGACCATGAGTATAAAATTAAAGAGCAGTACTGTAGGTAATGTGGAAATCTTGGGAAGCTATAGCCTCATCCCTCTCCACAAAAGCCGCATCCCTGGTAAACAAAACCTCCTCAATCTCCTCAAAGGCTGCATCTCTGGCAGATCAAATCTCATCCCTCTCTGCAAAAGCTGCATCTCTGGAGATCAAAGTCTCCTCAATATCGACAAAAGTAGTGTCATGAGAAGATCGAGCCTCGTCTCTCTTAATCAATGTCATATCCTGAGCTGCTCGAGCCGCATCCCTCTCAGCAAAAGCTATGTCTTTGCCAGACAGGGCAGTCAACATCAGAGCTCTAGCCTGATCTCTCTCAAAGCTCATCCTAGCTAGTGAGTCTGCCAAAGCTAGATCTGTCCCTGCAGGAATGATCGGCGGGTTACTAACTAGTGCTGCTATCAGACCCATGAATAAATAATCCTCCGTAGGAGAATCAGGGTCCTTCATAGGCTCCTCCTCATCTGAATCCACAACCAGAGCTGATTGGATGAATGCAGCTGATGCTATATCGGTCTCCAACCACGCTGAGTACTCTGGAGAATGATCAGGGTGGCTAGTAGAAAAATCAACCCTCTCCCTATGAGTCCAACACTCATAAATCCTGATCAGGTCTGCTGACGACATAGAAGAAGCTGACATCCGCTGATCAATAGACCCCTCAAAATGGTGCAGGCTCTGGAACTGATCAAACTGACCCATAACTGCCAATGGATGGTAGGTGGTCACCCCTCTCAATCCCGCTAGGGGCAAGTAGTCCATGTCATATGCATCGGTGATGAATCTACAAGGGGAAACTAGCCTTAAGTATGGCAGAATCAAAAAAGGATGTGCAATGTCAGACAGAAATGCTGACCATGACCCCGCATCTGAGCACTCTGTAGGCTGGAAGGAGTAAGATGTGACTACCTCACGGGTGAAGCAATTCCCCTGGGGTAGGAAAAATCCAATCGATCGTAGACGGGACAAGACCCATACGTATAGCAAGATTGAACTACCTCTAAAAAACCCCTCTGGGTGGGTACTGTAGTAGGTGGCTGCTCTCAGCATCTCGGCCAATATCATCGATATAATGGTGCTACCCTGCTTAAGGGCCCGAACCACAACTATCAATCCCACATCCAAATGGTCCAAGCGTAGCGGCTTATAGACGTAGGCTACGATGTACATCAGCAAAACGTCTATCCTGGCCAAACGCCACGCTTCTGTCGATACAATAAAATCCCTGGCATATCGATCGTAGCTGTCCAGCCGGCCAAAATGATCAATCAAGAAGTCTATAGGGATCACATGTCCATAAATGATCTCATCTAAAACTACACTCTAACGTAGACCAAACATTTGAAGAAACGGTCTCCTCATCTTGCTGATCGCAGTACGAGCGCAGGGCAAGTCTAAAGCCAAACCAGTGAATCGCTCATACTCCTCTAAAGTCGGAGTCATCTCATGCCGCCCAAAGCGAAAAACCTATCTCTCAGGTATCCAGAAGGGTAAAAGGCCATCTACAAACCCGTACGGAACCTGAAAGTCTACAAGGGCCAATGAATGCCCTAACATCTGATCCACTACCCCTCTGGCTGGAAAGAGCATGCTTTTATACCATGATCTCAAGGATGATGCCACTACAGATGGTGGTAGGTGCTCAATACGACTAACGGTGGACCACGACATCTGTATCACCGTATCATAAGACCATCCAGGGGTCTGAACTCATTTATCTAAATGCATACACATGACATTATACATGCGTAATGACAATAATAAACATAATGCAATAGATAGGAAATATTGTGAAAATCTACAATAAACTATCTAATACAAGCATCATCCATGTCTGATAATATAAAATAAAATAAAAAGTATAGGAATCTGGGGCATCACCACCCAACTACTAACAGTGGTCTATCAAAATGGGGCGCAGCCGCCCAACAGCCAAAATAGTGGCCAACCAAAAGATATAGCTACAATAGCTATCCAAAAAGATCCAAAATATATACACTCAGGTGGTTAACCGGCTTCATCTCCTCGTGGACACAAAGTCGCGGTCATCAGGTATGTCTGGCCGGTACAAGGGAGGATCAGTCCCTATAAAGCTGTTGGAAAATGGACCTGATGAGGGGCTCGCTCTTGAGCTGGAAGGGTCAAAAGAAGATGCCTCTGACGGATCTCTACCAAGATGCCTGATGAACAAATGAGCTCTCTCCAACAGCTGGGTCACCCCTGTGATCTGGTCCAAATGAGTCAGGTCCCTAAGGCAGGCTATCCAGTATGTCATTATCACAGACCCAGAGACCATGTCTGCCATAAATTGGGTAGCACGAGTTTGAGCTCCAATCATACGAGGACTTCACTAGCTGTTGAATGCCTCCTGGCTGTAAGGGCCTTCTGATAGGGCTAAGCCGTCTACGCCCTCCATAGGAATATCTGTCAGTGGCTGGACCAATGGCTAATGATGCCAAGCCAGAGGAATAATGGGAATGTAGATCTGACCTGTGATACTCTAGATGGCACGCTCTCCTAGATAGAGCTACCAGCCTCCCTCTGTCAAAAATAGGACTCTGCGGGTCAACAATGCAAACTCTCGACTAGTGGGGAAACCTCCCTCAAATCCAACAGTCAAAAACTCAGAGGTATATGGGATCCACGAGATCACTCCGGCTGTCAAAAACTCCAACTACAAGCGCCTCAGCAACAGGGACCTCCGTCAGAGTGGAGTGATGCCAACACCGTCCCCAGGGATAGGTCTCTAGACCTAAAGCAGTGGCTACCCGTAGGTAAGGAAGCCTCTCATACGCCCAGAACTGGTCATGTAAATATCAAAAGTCCTCAGTGACCAAGACTGACAAATGTAAATGTAGAAATCAAAAAGGTATAAGAAAGATGTATTCCCAAGCAAAAATTGGTAGAACCCTAACCAAGCCTTCGTCAAACCATCCGAAAGCATGCACATGCCCCAGAGAAAATAGGAAAGGTGTAGGAACCCCAATCAAAGTCACTGAGGTGCTCTACATGTCGAGTAGCACTGACAAAGGAGAAGGACATAGTCGATGAATTGTCCGCCACAAAATAACCCCTGATGATCACCAGAAATAATCGCCTCAATTTTTGATCCCTAACCCTCTGATCATCAAGCAGAGGCTCAAGTAAAGCCTCACTCTGGGCATCTATGCTCAAGGGACCCGATCGAACTGTCCGGCCCTTGATCGTCGTCGCAGGAACTCCCAACAGGGACCTGATCGACAGTGGGTGTGATGTCAGCCATGACAGGCAATAGCTCACCCTCGAACTGAATGCCAGTGATGAACCTCAAGTCCATAGGGGTCATCATCACCTTGCAGTCCAACAAATAAAGAGACCGAGTCTGGTGGAACCAGCGCTCAGACAAAGCTCTCATATAAACCCAAGGGCAACAACAGGGAAGAATAGAGAAGAAGGCCTGAAATCCCCAGCCGTCAACGATATCCCTGTACTCTTGGTGCAAAGTATGGTAGAGGGAGTGCACGTTGAACTAGTTCCCTCTAGGCTGCGTAAAGCAAGGAACCTGCATCAAAAGCCAATTTATGTCAAAAACCTGTGCCCCAAGAATGGCAAGAGAAAGAAAGAGAATCCAGAAAGAAGAAAACTTCAAGTCACCTCATTGGCATAGAGAAACCGCTATAGATGACGACTCAAATCTCCCAGTAACTCCTGGATCGGCACAATAATGCTCGAAAGCTCCGCACGTGGGACCTGAGCCGGGGCAGGAGCAGTAAATGGAGCATGCTCATCATCAATATCAATCGGCTGATCATCCTGTGCTGGACGAATCACCGACTCTGCTAATCTACGAGGCGATCGAACTTGACGTGGCTAAGGAACATCAGAAGCTCGCCTCCGTCTAATGCCTGAAACTACCCTGCTAGCACTGTTGGGTCTGTCTCAGTCCATCACAAGGAAAAAGTCTCTAAATCACCTCAGAAAGAGTGTGGTAAGCCTAAAACCTGTGGCTTATTAATTTAAATCAGTACTTTATGCATTTTAAGTCCTAAAACATGCATGGGTCAGTCAAAAATCCCCAATATAATCAAAACTATATTGTTTTCCAAAATATAAATCCTAAAAACGTGCATGGGTCAATCAAAAATCCCCAGTAGAGTTAAAATTACATGTTTATTAAATGCTCGGGCTTTTGAATTTTTTTGCCAGTGTCTCCTTTGTAAAATGGACTGTCCGCATGCACACATGCATGTCTAGGTGGCCATTCTGTAGCACACCTTCCATAAACAGGAACAATTCATATTTATGAAATAAAATCAAAAGTAAACCTCACATGGTAGCCAAATTATCATAGGCATTTTTAATTATAAATCCAGGCTCACTATGTCTCAAAAAGGACGAGTAAACTGATCAAAAAGAGAAAAATATGACTGTCTCAAAATTTTAATTTTCTTACGTCAAAACGTGCATTACAGTAAGATATGCATACTTACGAAGTCAAAAAATTTTAGCAAGTCATATAAGCATACATTTTTCATACATTGCGTCTAAAAGCACCTTACGTGGTTTACATACTTTTAACGGTCAAAACTTGCCGAAAAAGGATGTAAAACTTTACCTGCGATGCGCTGAACGCGTGGAAGTTGACGGAATCTGAAAAAGGTTGCCCGAACTCCTTAGATCTGAAAAAAAAAATAATTTTCGTTTGAAACTTGAAATGAAACTGATTTCAAATGAACTCCAGCATCAAATATAAAGACACAGGTAGAAGCGGGCCCACTTGCGGCTGCCGCACCTCTACCTGTGGCTCCCCAGGTGGACCCCATCCCCTCCGACTCGGTACAGTGTGAGTTGGAATGGAGTTTATATAAGCTGAAAAGTCAAATATGAGAAAAAACTGCTACGCGATTGAGCGGATTGTCCTGAAATCATGCGTACAAGCAGTGTAATCCCGACAGAAAGGCGAACTCAGTGAAAACCCTTGGTATTCATCTCGAAGCAATATCCGGGAATCCATGATGAAAACTACCGAAAAACTGCTGAAAAACTGCACAAAACTGTCGAAAACTGCAACTTTCAAAGCGTCGGGTACTGACCGATGACAGTTCTACCGTTGGCACAACCCCAGCGAAGCGTCGGGTATAGACCAATGACAATACAGCCGCTGGCACAACCCCAACGAAGCATCGGGTACTGATCGATGACAGTTCAGCCGTTGGCACAACCCCAGCAAAGCATCGGGTACAGACCGATGACAGTTCAACCGTTGGCATAACCCTAGCGAAGTGTCGGGTACAGATCAATGATAGTTTAGCCATTGGCACAACCCCAGCGAAGCGTCGGGTATAGATCGATGACAATGCAAACGTTAGCACAACCCCAACGAAGTGTCGGGTATTGACCGGTGACAATTCAGCCGTTAGCACAACCTTAGCGAAGCATCGGGTACTAACCGATGATAGTTCAGCCATTGGCACAACCCCAGGGTGGGCCCCACCCCCTCTGGCTTGGTCCAATGGGAGTTAGAACGGAGTTCATATGAGCTGAAAAGTTAAATCTGAGAAAAAACTGCTATGCGATTGAGCGAATTGTCCTAAAATCTTGTGTACAAGCAGCGTAATCCTGACAGAATGGGGAACTCCTTGAAAACCCTTGGTATTCATCCCGAAGCAATATCTGGGGTTCCATGATTAAAACTATCAAAAAACTGCATAAAACTGTCGAAAACTGTCACTTTCAAATCGTCGGGTACTAACCGATGACAGTTCGACCGTTGGCACAACCCCAGCAAAGCGTCAGGTACAGACCGGTGACAATGCTGCCGTTAGCACAACCCTAGCGAAGCATCGGGTGTTGACCGATGACAGTTCAGTCGTTGGCACAATCCCAGCGGAGCATCGGATACAGACCAGTGACAGTTCAGTCGTTGGCATAACCCCAGTGAAGTGTCGGGTACAGACCGATGATAGTTTAGCCGTTGGCACAACCCATCAAAGTGTTGGGTATAGACCGGTGATAATTCAGCCATTGGCACAACCCCAGCAAATCATCGGGTACTGACCGATGATAGTTCAGCCATTGACACAACCCCAACGAAGCATCAGGTACAGACTGGTGATAGTTTAGCCGTTGGCACAACCCCAACGAAGCGTCGGGTATAGACCGATGACAGTTCAGTCGTTGGCACAACCCAAGGGAAGCATCGGGTACAGATCGATGACAGTTCAGCCATTGGCACAACCCCAGTGAAGCGTCGGGTACAGATCGATGATAGTTCAGCCGTTGGCACAACCGATGACAATGCAACCATTGGCACAACCCTAGCGAAGCGTCGGGTACTGAATGATGACAGTTCAGCCATTGGCACAACTCCAGCGAAGCATTGGGTACTGACCGATGACAAGGTCTTTGATTCCCCGCAGTTTGTCCGTTGCGCTGTCTGGCGCTGTTTGCACTCGGGATCATTGTTATGGTTCGTTCTAACTTTAGTGGCATCAATTCGGCTTGAGTTTTGACCGAATTAAATTAAGTTGGTAAAATAACTATTTTGCCCCTCCCGGGGTTGCCTTCAATGTCGGCATGGCCTTCGGCTAACTTCCTAGGGTTGTTTTCAAGGTTTAGATCTAGTTGATTCTGTTTGTCCTCAGGGTTGTCTTTGAGGCCGACTTGGTCGCTCCAGGTTTTCCTCTGGAGATGATGTGATGCTTTAGGATTATTTCTGAAGTTAACCTGCCCTCCCGGGTTAAGACCGGGATCGACCTGCACCTCCAGGGTTGAGATCGGGGCTGATCTGTACCTCTCGGGTTGAGACTAGGGCTGACATGTACCTCCCGGGTTAAGACTGGGGCTAACCTGTACCTCTCGAGTTATGACCGGGGCTGACCTGTACCTCTCGAGTTAAAACTGGGGCTGACTTGTACCTCTCGGGTTGAGACCGGGGCTGGCCTGTACCACCTAGGTTGAGACTGGGGCTGACCTGTACCTCCCGGGTTGAGACCGGGGCTGACCTGTACTTTTTGGGTTAAGACCAGGGCTCACCTGTACCTCTCAAGTTGAGATCGAGGCTGACTTGTACTTCCCGGGTTAAGACCGGGGCTGACCTGTACCTCCCGGGTTGAGACCGTGGCTGATCTTTACCTCTCGGGTTTAGACTGGGGCTGACCTGTACCTCTCAAGTTGAGACCGGGGCTGACCTGTACTTCCTGGGTTGAGATCAGGGTTGATCTGTACCTCTCGGGTTGAGACCAGGGCTGACCTGTACCTCCTTGGTTGAGACCAGGGCTGATTTGATGGTCCGATATTTAGACCGGGGTTGATTTGATGGCTCGGTATTGATACTGGGGTTGAGTTGATGGCCCAATATTGAGACAGGGGTTGATTTGATTGCCTGGTATTGAGACCAGGATTGAGTTGATGGCCCGGTATTGAGACCGGGGTTGATTTGATTGCTCGGTATTGAGACCGGAGTTGATTTGAAAAGATAATTTTGCCCTCTTACGGTGTGAGTAACAGGGAAACAAAATTTCAAGTGTTTGTAGATTCCCCTCTTTATCATGTTCATGCAATATAGTGAAATGAACAGGATAAAGATTAGTAGACACGGGAATTTTAAATGCATAGGGAAGGCAATGCATGATAGGGTATGTCATGAATGTCAGATACCTTCGAGGGGGCAGGGATATCATTGATTGATGACGTTAGCTTCTACTGGGAATAACGTTGTTCATGATATCCCTTGGGGCGGCACTGTCAGACGATTACTAGAGCCTAAGAACTCAATATTGGTGATGAACCTCCAGTCCATAGGTACAGGAGAACAATATCCTGTGGCTCATAAAAATATGCACGTTTATCCCGAGCAGAGTCGCCACCTGTCGACGTCGGGAAAAAATCCGCGGGTTGGGTCACAATCCGGATCTTTCTCTCTTCCTAAGTTATCTCTACCCTTACTCTTTTTATTTATGAAAAAGGTTTTGAAGGATTTTTTTAGGAAAAGGCCAACATGTATCATGTCGATGATTAAACGTTTTATAGAGTCGCCAGTTGGTAGATTTGAAATGGTTGTACCAACTCAATTGAGTTTTGTTTGAAAAAGAGGCCCAATTGCTGGATACTGTCGAAACTTGATCTTTGAAAACAAAGTTTTGAGTTCGGGGGCTTGGTTAAGTGTGGGGAAGGTGTTAGGCACCCCACAACTCTCGTGTAAATACGGTACCGCATCTTTTCAATATTTCTCTTTTAAATCTGCAATGTGTATGTGAATGCTAGAAGAAATTGGGCCTATGTTTGATTGAAAGTATGTTTATGCATCGTTGAACCTATATACAAATGGTTTGATTTGATTTGCAAAAAGTCTTTGATTTGATTTTCAAAAGTGTTTGATTTGATTTGTAAAAGCTTTTCTTTTCGATAAGATTATTGAAATGATGTTTTGAAAGTAGTTTTTTCAAACCCTTACGCTAACATAGGAATTGAAGCATATTGATACTTTATTTTTATCTTTTCAGCCTTTTGGCTCAATTTGAATGGTGATTGTTGGGCTGCGAAGCATCCTCGACCACAAAATATATACAAATACCGGTCTCCTCATGGGCATGAATAGCCATCGAAGGGACTCTGACACGACAAATCATATTTTCACTATATTGAGACCTTAAATCTGGATAACCATTTTAAGGTCTTTTTATGTACATTTTTTACAAAAAAATTGGCTGGAAACATTTGTAAAATGGAGTTTGTCCATCGTAGAAATCAGATTCTGATCAATTGGATCATGAATCCCACGATTCCTAGGCTCACATAGAGAGGCCAATAAACCTGCACAGTTCAAATTTGTAGAAAAACAGATATATATCCTAATATCTTCAGAACTAAGGATTCATTCAGTAAATCCTGGTTCGCACATGGCTGAAGCGTCTCGTTCCCACTAGATAACGATCTAAGGGCTGCGAGGTTGCTTTTATAACTAAAACTAGAAAAATACTAGATTTAAATAAATCTCAGCCATTCTAGCTTCCCGGTTCTGTCTAGATCTATTTTGAACCGTTTAAAAGTTAGAATTGGCGAGATTTAAATAAATCTAGTTCGCCCGTAGAAATGTCAGTGCCGATTCATATCAAATAAATATTTAAAATAGCAATTTAATAAAAATGAGTAAAACAATATATATATATATATATATATATATAATTATATATATACGAAAGCTGTAAAGGGCGATGGGTTTTCACGCCGGTGCCCGGACTGAAATGTAAATATATATATAAATATATATATATATATATATATATATATATTATAAAAGCTGTATAAAAGCCACGGAATGATCCAGGTTGGACAGAATGTAAAAAACAGTAAAGGGCGGTGGGTTTTCACTCCGAGGCCCGGACAGAAATATAAATATATATTAAATATAAACATAAAAATAGTCAAACCAGGATTGGGAAGATAACCCAGTATGGTGAATAGTTAAACCAACGGCTGAACTATCATTGATCTGTACCCGACGCTTTGCTGGGGTTGTGCCAACGGCTGAACTATCATCGGTCTGTATGCTTCGCTGGGGTTGTGCCAATGGCTGAACCGTCATCGGTCAATACCCGATGCTTCACTGGGGTTGTGGCAACAGCTGCATTGTTACCAGAATGTACCCGACGCTTCGCTGGGGTTGTGCCAACTGCCGAACTGTCATTCGTCTGTACTTGACGCTTCGCTAGGGTTATGCCAACGGTTGAACAGTCATCGGTCTGTACCCGATGCTTCGCTAGGGTTGTGCCAATAGCTGAATTGTCATCGATCAGTTTTCGATGCTTCGCTGGGGTTGTGTCAACGGCTGAACTGTCACCGGTCAGTACCCGAGGCTTCGCTGGGGTTTTGCCAATGGCTGAACTGTCATCGGTCTATACCCGACGCTTCGTTGGGGTTGTGCCAACAGCTGAACTGTCACCAGTTTGTACCCGACGCTTCGCTGGGGTTGTGCCAACGGCTGAACTATCACCGGTCAGTACCCTACGCTTCGTTGGGGTTGTGCCAACGGCTGAACTGTCATCGATCTGTACCAGACTTTTCGCTGGGTTTGTGCCAACGGCTGAATTATCAGCGGTCAGTACCCGATGCTTCAATGGGATTATACCAATGGCTGAATTATAACTGGTTTATGCCCGACACTTCGTTGGGGTTGTGCCAACGGCTGAACTGTCATCGGTCTATACCCAACGCTTCGCTAGGGTCATGTCAACCGCTGAACTATCATCGGTCTGTACCCGATACTTCGTTGGGGTTGTGCCAACGGCTGAACTATCATCGGTCAGTACCTGATGCTTCGCTGGGGTTGTGCCAACAGCTGCATTGTCACTGGTCTGTACCCGGTGCTTCGCTGGGGTTGTGCCAATGGTCGAACTGTCATTAGTCAGTACCCTACCCTTTGAAAGTGGCAATTTTCAACAGTTTTGTGCAGTTTTTTGGCAGTTTTCATCATGGATTCCAGGATATTGCTTCGGGATGAATACCAAGTGTTTTCAGGGAGTTCCCCTTTCTGTCAGGATTACGCTGCTTGTACGCAGGATTTCAGGAAAATCCGCTCAATCGCGTAGTAGCTTTTTCTCAGATTTGACTTTTCAACTCATATGAACTCCGTTCCAACTCGCACTGGACCAAGTCGGAGGGGGTGGGGTCCACCCTGGGGAGCCGCAGGTAGAGGTACGGCAGCCGTAGGTCGGCCCACTTCTACCTGTGGCTTTATATTTGCTGCGGGAGTTCATTTGAAATCAGTTTCATTTCGAGTTTCAAATGGAATCCGATTTTCTTTTTTAGATCTACGGAGTTCGTGTAACCTTTTTCAGATTTCATCAGCTTCCACGCGTTCAGCCCATCGCAGGTAACCTTTTACATCCTTTTTTCACAAGTTTTGACCATTAAAAGTATGTAAACCACGTATGATGCTTTTATACGCAATGTATGAATAATATATGCTTATATGACCTGCTAAAAATTTTCTGACTTTATAAGTATGCATATCTTACTGTAATGCACGTTTTGACGTAAGAAAATTCAGATTCTGAGATAGTCATATTTTGCTCTTTTTGATCAGTTTACTCATTCTTTTTGAGGCCTAGTGAGCCTGGATTTTTAACTAAAATTTCCCATGGTAATTTGGTTACCATGTAAGGTTTACATTTGATTTTATTTCAAAAATATGAACTGTTCGTGTTTTTGGGAAGGTGTGCTACTGAATGGCCACCTAGACATGCCTGTGTGCATGCGGACAGTCCATTTTACAAAGGAGACTCTAGCAAAAAAAAATTAAAATCCCGAGCATTTAATAAACATGTAATTATTACTCTACTAGGGATTTTTAACTGACCCGTGCATGTTTTTAGGATTTATCTTTTGAAAAAACTTGCAGTTTTAATTATAATGGGAATTTTTGACTGACTCATGCATGTTTTAGGACTTAGAAATGCATAAAGTACTGATTTAAATAAATAAGCCACTGGTTTTAGGCTTACCACACCCTTTCTGAGGTGATTTGGAGACTTTGTCGTGCCGACCCAAGAGTTGCTGGAAGATTTGAGTCGTCATCCATCGCGATTTCTCCATGCCAACTAGGTGATTTGATGTTTTCTTCTTTCTGGATTCTCTTTCTTTCTTTTTCCATTCTTGGGGCACAAGTTTTTGACATGTGTTAGCTTTTGATGTAGGTTCCCGGCTTTATGCAGCCTAGAGGAAACTGGTTCAATGTGCACTCCCTCTACCATACTTTGCACCAGGAGTACAGGGATATAGTTGACGGCTGGGGATTTCAGGCCTTCTTCTCTATTATTCCCCGCCGTTGCCCCTAGGCTTATATGAGAGCTTTGTCTGAGCGCTGGTTTAACCAGACTCAGTCTCTTCATTTGTTGGACTGTGAGGTGATGATGGCCCCTATGGACTGGAGGCTCATCATCGGCATTGAGTTCGAGGGTGAGCCAGTGCCTGTCGTGGCTGACATCACACCCACTGTCGTTCGGTCCCTGTTGGGAGTTCCTGCGACTGGTGATCAAAGGTCGGACAGTTCGATCGGGCCCTTTGAGCATAGATGCCTAGAGTGGGGCTTTACTTGAGCCTCTGCTTAATGATCAGAGGGTTAGGGATTGCATCTTGAGGCGATTGTTTCTGGTGATCATCAGGGGTTGTTTTGTGGCGGACAATTCATCGACTGTGTCCTTCGCCCTGGTCAGTGCTACCCGATATGTAGAGCGCCTCAATGACTTTAATTTGGGTTCCTATACCTTTGCCTATTTTCTCTGGGGCATGCGCATGCTTTCGGAGGGTTTGACGGAGTCTTGGTTAGGGTTCTACCCATTTCTGCTGGTGAGTATAAATTTCTTGTACCTTTTGATTTCTATATTTACATTTGTTAGTCTTGGTCACTGAGGACTTTTGATATTTACATGGCTAGTTCTGAGCGTATGAGAGGCTTCCTTGCCTACGGCCCGCCACTGCTTTAGGTTTGGAGACCTATCCCCGGGGACGTCGTTGGCATCACTACACTCTGACGGAGGTCCTTGTGATAGTAGTGTGCATACAAGCCAATCATGTATGATAATAAAGCACATACTTTATAAACAATCTTATTTATTTATTAATAAAATATTCATTTAAGGCATTTAATTATCTACATGGTGCTGTTTTTTATAATATGTAAATAACCTATAGCTTTAAGCAATGCTTTTAGAATCATGATGAAATCATGCTAATGAGATCTAAATTCTTAGAAAGCTTAAAAACTAAAATAGTTCCCAATCGTGGGATTACTAAAATGGAGATTTGTACATCCGGATAGATTGGTACATATGTTGCTTGCTCATTGGATGAGGATGATTGATCTCATGGTCATTTGTGTGAAGACACTAAAGCAAGTATGTAGGTGCTTATTGGAGAATAAGTTCACTGAACGTGACTCGCTATGGAATACCTAATGGAGTTTTACTCGCCTGTCAATAGGAATTCCTAATGTGATAGTAGTACAAGTGATCCTTGGACTTGAGATCATCATAGTATCTTGTATATAACAAATTATACTTTGACTTATTCTTTAAGGCCTTGTAAGGTATATATAGGGTATGCTTAGGTATAATGAGTTACATATAGAGATAATGTATGATCAAAAAAGAATGTACCACCTCTAGAAAAAGAGGAGATATGTCCTATGTGATTCGTTAAATGACAACCCAAGAATCCTTGGCCAAGGTGGAATAAAATTAGAAAGAGGTTTCTAATTTGCATTATTTGGAGTTGTGCGTTTTCTAATCGAAATACATATGATTAAATAAATTAAGACTTGATAGTAAATCCATGTCGTATATTTAATTGGGACATTGTATGGTGGAAGGATTGAATTGTACGGTAACTATTAACTCACAGGTACTTTTATGATTAATGTTGGAATCTATATTATCTAAAAAATCGTTGATCGTTAGGGAGGCTTATCCCTATTGTAGAATAAATGTTATTTATTTAAATAAATTATTAATTTAATTTATTTATTTAAATAAGATTATAATTGTTCTAATTGATTTATTCACAACCGGTTTAATATGGAGAACCTAAAAGGTCACACCATAAAAGGAAGAAGAATTATTTAAGAAGAAAATGGCATGATAGTAATAATGCATTAAGTATAATTAATTTAATCTATGGTGATAGAATAAATTAAATAGCTTAATGTTTATTATTTAATATTTTAGAAATATTAAATATAAATTAATAAGAGGAGTCTTATTAATATTATTATTATTATTATTATTATTATTATTTTAATTCTAAAGGAGTTTAGGAATTAATATAATATCAGTACTCTCTCTCAATCCTAATAAGATTAGGATATAAATTAATTAAAAATAAATAAATAATTAATTAAATAAAACCCTATTCTAATTGGATTAGGAGGGTTAACCTAATATCTATATAAGAGAGTCTTATATCAGAAATAAGGTACGTGAATTTTTTCAAGGGTTGGAAGTACACATATTCTATAGAGATAGAAACAAGGGTTAAGCCAATAACCCATCTTCCTGAGTTCTTCATCTTCATTGGTGGATCACCATTAGAGGCCAAACATTTGGGTGGCTGACTTTGATCAAGGGAAGGAGCCACTACAGAGGAATCAAACGAATCAAAGGAGTAGAACTTGTACCTGAGGAAGCTTGGATCTTCAAAAGTATAATTTCATCTTTTCCTTCTATGTATTGACTGATAATTGATGAACAAGAAAGATCATGGTTAAGGGTTTGTAAGAAATTTTTAAAATCTATTTTTCATCCCTTCCGTTGCGTTTATGTAATTTGATTGCATGCTTATGTTTCTAGCAAACCCAACAGTGGTATCAGAGCCAATCTTGTGCTAATTATCAGTCTATGTGATTCCATATATGTATGATATGCGATTGGATCGAGTTCTTGGGCAATAATTTTTTTTTTCTGATTCTGCGAAGCTGCGCAGCTGCGCCGGTGCAAGCCCTTCTTGCTGCGCATCTGCACCGATGTCTGTTCCTGGTTTTCATGCTGCGCAGCTGCGCCGGTTCCCTTTACATTCCTGACGCAGCAGCGCCACTGGACAGGAACTGGAATTTTTTTTTTGTTTATATTAATTAAATGAATGGTTTATTTAATTAATAAAGGTTTAAAATAAAGATGTTTATTTTATATGAAATGAGATTTCAGAATTGCTAAAATTAAAGAGTTTAATTTGGATTTGTTTTTAAATGAAATAAAGGAGTTTATTTTTCCAAAAACTAAGTATAGCAAACTTTTGCCCATTAACTGATATTAATACATATATGGAATGATTTTATTTTCATGAGATGAATGGATGTTTTATTGATACGTATGATGATATGTATGATAATAAAAGGGACTGATTATGGACTATGACCAATATGATTGGATTTTATTTTGGATGAATGCTTGAATGATTGAGTTTTATAAAATAGGGTCTGCGTACCTCGTCTTCTCTAGTTTAATTCTCGATGTAAATTCTATCTCATTCCTATGTACTTTTCCTTGATTGCTGATCAAGGTTTCTATTTAATTATAGTTTATGTAATAGAGATAGTTAGAATTATCTTGAAGAAACTGGAGACCAAGGAGCAAAGAGCGCATGAAGACCCGTTTGTATGGAGCCCAGATTTAAATGTAATAGTTACGTTTAAATTTAACTTCTTGCACTTCTAGGTTTGACCTTTTGGTTCACTTGGTGGCTCTAGTGTACCAAACTAGAATAAAAGTCCATAATCAATCCGGGTAGAATATAGTATTCTATATTGCATGCTAAATATTATATATATTATATTTTATGCTAACATGCTTCGCATGTTTAATAAAATGACACGTATTATATATATATATATATATATATATATATATGTGTGTGTGTGTGTGTGTGTGTGTGTGTGTGTGTGCATGCGCGCTAAACAAGATGAGACAAATAATAACAAATTCCTCAAAGAAATAATATTAAGTCCGAAGCGTTCAAATGATATTTGGAATATCAACGTCGCCTTCTAGCATGATTAATTAATAGAGTATTAAATATTTAATATGAGTTTGTTATGTTATCCACAAGGCGAGTATTGAGTATTTAAGATGTTAATTAATCACATTTGATGCTTATCAAGAAAATTGAACGATCTAGTCTTGTTGTGCTATCCACAAGGACGAACATTTTTCTTTTTTGAATTTATGGAAGTGCTAGGCTAGACTTAACTTAAATCATTTTAGTTCGGATGTGCACACACATGACCATTATGATTTAAGAGGCAAAATAAAAGGAGTTACATGGTGATGTAATTGACAAGAATTGTCTACCTATTTATTTGTATATCGCTTGTTGTGCTATCCACAAGGTTATATACATTTGAAATGGGATCCTTAATCTCACTAGCAAATCTTTAATTAGATGTTGTCGAACTATATAAGTGAGGGTAATATAGTTTGATGAAAATAGTGGGAGATACCAATTTCAAATAAATACCTAAATTTATTTTGGTATGCAAAATTAATAAAATGAATGTTTGCTAAAATGTTGTCTTTTCACATGCAGAATTTTAAAAAATGTCAAAATCACTAATCTCACTACGAAGCATACTTGATGCAAATAAGCTTACCAGGCCGAATTATGAGGACTGGCTAAGAAATCTGAGAATTGTTCTCACTGCTGAAAAGATTTCTTATGTCCTAAATTCAACTGTCCCTGAATCTATTTCGAAAACAGCCTCTGAGGAAGAGATTGACACTTTCAATAAATGACAAGATAATGCATCTGTGGCTCAATGCATCATGCTCGCATCCATGAATAACGAGCTTCAGTGTCAGCACGAAAAAATGGATGCTCCTACTATGCTGCTTCACCTCAAGAAGTTGTATGGTGAACAGAGTAGGACTGCTAGATATAAGATATCTAAGGAGCTCTTCCGATCTCAGATGACCGAGGGTACTGCCGTCGAGACTCATGTCCTGAAAGTGATCAATTTGATTGAACGCCTTGGACAGCTTGGGTTCGTCATAGATGGGGAGTTGAGTCAAGACTTGGTCTTGCAGTCACTCCCTGAGACCTTCTCGCTGTTTGTGGTTAATTTTCACATGAATAAGCTAGATGTCAGCTTACCTGAGCTGCTCAACATGCTGAAAACTGCAGAAGGTCACTTCTCATCCAAGAAGAATCATGTCTTGATGATGGATTCTTCCAATAAAAGGAAGAGGCCCAAAGTGTCTTCTGAAAAGAAGAAATCCAAGAAGGCTAAGGGAAAGGGGAAAGAAAAGGAACAAAAGAAACCTGAACCAGCTAAAGGAATGTGCTTTCATTGTAACGAGCCGGGACATTGGAAGAGGAACTACAAGAAGTTTCTAGCAGAGAAGAAGCTTGGAGAAGCTTCGACTTCCAATCAAGGTTTGTTTATGATTGAAATTAATTTTTCTGAAAGTCATAATTCTACTTGGGTATTGGATACCGGCTGTAGGTCTCACATATGTAACACTGTGCAGGGACTGGTCAGAAGTAAAAAGCTGAACAATGATGAGGTGATCCTACGAGTGGGGAATGGAGCAAAGGTTGTTGCATTAGCTATAGGAACTTTTTGTTTAGCAATGCCCTCGGGCAAGACCATTTATCTTAATAATTGTTATTATGTTCTGAATATTATTAAAAATATTATTTCAATTTCTGTATTGGATATGGAAAGATTTAACGTTATTATAAAGAACAATGGTTGTTCTATTTATAAAGACGATGTTTTATATAGTATTGGAAATTTGCGAAATGGACTTTACATACTTGACTTGCAAGAAAATATATTTCAAATTGAACAAACTAAGAAAAGGAAAAGAGATGATATTAATTATACCTACATGTGGCACTGTAGACTCGGTCATATCAATGAAACAAGATTATCCAAGTTGCATAAGGATGGGCTCCTAGAGCTATCCGATTATGAATCATATCCAACTTGTGAATCTTGTCTCATGGGTAAAATGACTAAATCTCCTTTTAGTGGAAAAGGAGAAAGAGTTACAGAGTTGTTGGCATTGATTCACACAGACGTTTGTGGACCTATGACAACAAGTGTACGGGGTGGGTATTCTTATTTTATTACTTTCACTGATGATCACTCAAAATTTGGATATGTGTATTTAATGAAATACAAGTCAGAATCATTTAAAAAGTTCAAAGAGTTCAGAAGTGAAGTAGAGAAATAAACGGGCAAGAGTATTAAGATACTTTGATCAGATCGAGGTAGAGAATACTTAAGCGGTGAGTTTCTCAATTGTCTCAAAGAAAATGGTATAATCTCACAATGGACTCCTCCAGGTACACCACAGTTAAATAGAGTATCTGAAAGGAGAAATTGAACACTATTAGACATGGTTCAATCCATGATGAGTTTTACCGACATTCCAATTTTCTTCTGGGGATATGCCCTAGAAACGGCTGCATACCTACTTAACAAGGTACCTACCAAATCTGCCCCAAAGACTCCATATGAGATGTGGAAGGGGAGGAAACCAAATCTTAAGCATGTTAAGACTTGGGGTTGTCCAGCTTATATCAACAAGTTTGAAAATGATAAGCTACAGACTAAATCCGATAAGTGTAGATTTGTGGGATACCCTAAAGAAACTGTAGGGTATTATTTCTATCATCCAACTGATCAAAAGGTGTTTGTTACGAAACATGCTGCCTTTTTGGAAAAAGAGTATATCCAAGAAGGGGTCAGTGGAAGTAAGATATATCTTGAAGAAGTTCAAGAACCACAAGTTACCACGGATCAAAGTCAGGTACCTGACCAAGTAGAAGAACCTATTGTACCACACCCTATTCGTAAATCTGAAAGAGTACCAAAGATGCCTGAGAGGTATGGATTCGTCATAGAGGATGACGATGAGGTACACATCATGAATGATGATGATCCATTAAATTACGAACAGGCTATGAGTAATAAAGACTCAGGGAAATGGCTTGAAGACATGAAATCCGAAATGGACTCCATGTATGAGAACAAAGTATGGACTTTGGTTTCACCACCTGAAGGCATTAAGCCTATTGGGTGTAAATGGGTCTTTAAAAGAAAGACTGGAGCAGACGAGAAGGTAGAGACCTATAAAGCCCGACTAGTTGCAAAAGGTTTCAAATAAAGACAAGGAGTTGACTATGATGAAACCTTCTCACCAGTAGCCATGCTCAAGTCCATTCGGATTTTGCTTGCGATTGCAGCTTATAACGACTATGAAATCTGGCAGATGGACGTGAAAACAGCCTTCCTCAATGGGAAACTTGAGGAGGATGTGTATATAACACATGCCAGAGGGATTTGTTTCAATGATTGGAACAAATCAAGTCTGTAAGCTACAACGATCCATTTATGGGTTGAAGCAAACTTCTCGTAGATGGAACATTCGTTTTGATGAGACAATCAAAGAGTTTGATTTTATTAAAAACAAGGATGAACCATGTGTATACAAGAAGGTTAGTGGGAGCGCAGTATCATTTCTTGTATTATATGTTGATGATATATTACTGATTGGGAATGACATTCCTATGTTACAATTAATTAAAATCTGGTTATCTAAAAACTTCTCCATGAAGGACTTGGGTGAAGCATCCTATATTTTGGGAATAAAGATCTATAGAGATAGATCTAAAAAGATGCTCGGCTTATCCCAAGGAACGTATATTGATACGATGCTAAAGAGATTTAGCATGGAAGATTCCAAAAGAGGTCTTATGCCGATGAGCCATGGAATACATCTCTCCAAGAAAAAGGCCCCAAAGACACCTGAGGAGAGAGACCGTATGAGTAAGATCCCTTATGCTTCTGCAATAGGATCTATCATGTACGGTATGATATGTACTAGACCGAATGTTGCTCATGCACTTAGTGTAACGAGCAGATACCAGTCGAATCCTGGAGAAGAGCACTGGAAGGCAGTGAAGAATACCCTAAAGTACTTGAGAAGGACTAAAGATATTTTTCTTATCTACGGTGGGTCTGAATTAAAACTCGAGGGATTCACGGACTCAAGTTTTCAAACAGACTAAGATGACAATAAATTTGTTTCAGGGTATGTGTTTACCTTGAACGGAGGCGCAGTGAGTTGGAAGAGTTCAAGCAACAAACAGTTGCTGATTCAGTGATAGAGGCAGAGTATATAGCTGCAAGTGAAGCTGCAAAGGAAGCTGTTTGGATGAAGAAGTTCATAACTGAACTTGGTGTGGTTCCTAGCATTAGAGAAGCAGTTCCCGTATACTGTGACAACACCGGAGCGATTGCACAGGCTAAGGAACCCAGGTCTCATCAGAAATCCAAACACGTGTTGCGACGATTTCACTTGATCAGGGAGATCATTGAAAGAGGAGACGTCACCTTGGAGCATGTGGACTCTCAAGACAACATTGCAGATCCATTTACTAAAGCTCTAACACAACAGCAGTTTGATCGTTATTTAGAGAAGATGGGTATGAGATACCATGGCGATTGACTTTAATGCAAGTGGAAGATTGATAGTAGTGTGCATACAAGCCAATCATGTATGATGATAAAGCACATACTTTATAAACAATCTTATTTATTTATTAATAAAATATTCATTTAAGGCATTTAATTATCTACATGGTGCTGTTTTTTATAATATGTAAATATTCCATAGTTTTAAGCAATACTTTTAGAATCATGATGAGATCATGCTAATGAGATCTAAATTCTTAGAAAGCTTATAAACTAAAATAGTTCCCAATCGTGGGATTACTAAAATGGGGATTAGTAAATCCGGATAGATTGGTACATATGTTGCTTGCTCATTGGATGAGGATGACTGATCTCATGGTCATTTGTGTGGAGACACTAAAGCAAGTATGTAGGTGCTTATTGGAGAATAAGTTCACTGAACGTGACTCGCTATGGAATACCTAATGGAGTTTTACTCGCCTGTCAATAGGAATTCCTAATGTGATAGTAGTACAAGTGATCCTTGGACTTGAGATCATCATAGTATCTTGTATGTAACAAATTATACTTTGACTTATTTCTTAAGGCCTTTTAAGGTATATATAGGGTATGCTTGGGTATAATGAGTTACATATGGAGATAATGTATGATCAATAAAGAATCTACCACATCTAGTAAAAGAGGAGATATGTCCTATGTGATTCGTTAAATGACAACCCAGGAATCCTTGGCCAATGTGGAATGAAATTAGAAAGAGGTTTCTAATTTGCATTATTTGGAGTTGTGCGTTTTCTAATCGAAATACATATGATTAAATAACTTAAGACTTGATAGTAAATCCATATCTTATATTTAATTGGGACATTGTATAGTGGAAGGATTGAATTATACGGTAACTATTAACTCACATGTTCTTTTATGATTAATGTCGAAATCTATATTATCCGGAAAGTTGTTGATCGCTAGGGAGGCTTATCCCTATTGTAAAATAAATGTTATTTATTTAAATAGATTATTAGTTTAATTTATTTATTTAAATAAGATTAGAATTGTTCTAATTGATTTATTCACAACCGGTTTAATACGAAGAACCTAAAGGGTCACACCATAAAAGGAAGAAGAATTATTTAAGAAGAAAATTGCATGATAGTAATAATGCATTAAGTATAATTAATTTAATCTATGGTGATAGAATAAATTAAATAGCTTAATATTTATTATTTAATATTTTAGAAATATTAAATATAAATTAATAAGAGGAGTCTTATTAATATTAATATTATTTTAATTCTAAAGGAGTTTAGGAATTAATATAATATCAATACTTTCTCTCAATCCTAATAAGATTAGGATATAAATTAATTAAAAATGTTTAATTAATTAATTAAATAAAATCCTATTCTAATTGAATTAGGAGGGTTAACCTAATATCTATATAAGAGAGTCTTATATCGGAAATAAGGTACGTGAATTTCCCAAGGGTTGGGAGTACACATATTCTATAGAGATAGAAACAAGGGTTAAGCCAATAACCCATCTTCCTGAGTTCTTCATCTTCTTTGGTGGATCACCGTACATTTGGGTGGCTGACATTGATCAAGGGAAGGAGCCACTACAGAGGAATCAAAGGAATCAAAAGAGTAGAACTTGTACCTGAGGAAGCTTGGATCTTCAAAGGTATAATTCCATCTTCTCCTTCTATGTATTGACTGATAATTGATGCACAAGAAAGATCATGGTTAAGGATTTGTAAGAAATTTTTAAAATCTATTTTTCATCCCTTCCGCTGCATTTATGTAATTTGATTGCATGCTTATGTTTCTAGCAAACCCAACACCTTGTTGCTGAGGGTTTTACTCATTCCCGCCTGCAGTTGGAGCTTTTGACAGCCGGAGTGATCTCGTGGATCCCATATGCCTCCAAGTTTTTGACTGTTGGATTTGAGGGAGGCTTCCCCACGTATCGAGAGTTTGCATTGTCGACCCGCAGAGTCCCGTTTTTGACAGAAGGAGGCTGGGAGCTCTATCTAGGAGAGCGTGCCATCCGGAGTATCACGAGTCAGATCCACATTCCCATTGTTCCTCCGACTTGGCATCATTGGCCATTGGTCCATCCACTGACAGATATCCCTCTAGAGGGCGTAGACGGCTTTGCCCTAATAGAGGGCCCTTACAGCCAGGAGGCATTCAGCAGCTGGTGGAGTCCTCGCACTGATTGGAGCTCAAACTCGTGCTACCCAGTTTATGGTAGACATGGCGCCTGGGTCTGTGATGATGACAGACTAGATATCCTGCCTCAGGGAGCCGACTTATTTCGACCAGATCATAGGGCTGACCCAGCAGTTGGAGAGAACTCATTTGTTCATCAGGCATCTTGGCAGAGATCCGTCCGAGGCATCCTCTTTTGACCCTTCCAGCTCAGGAGCGGGCCCCACATCAGGTCCATTTTCCAGCAGTTTTGTCGAGGTTGATCCTCCCTTATACCGCCCAGACATGTCTGATGACCGCGACTTTGTGTCCACGGAGGAGATGGAGCAGGTTAACTACCTGAGTGTAGATATTTTGGATCTTTTTGGATAGCTATTGTAGCTATATCTTTTGGTCGGTCACTATTTTGGCTGTTGACGATTGCATGATATTCATTTATATTGATTTCTTTATGCATAATCTATTGCATGTTTGGTTGTTAACAAGGGCTTAATAGGTCTATTTATGGGTTTCAGATCAAAATGGAGATAAAATGAGGAAAACGGGAAGATTGTTGGGTTTTAATGCTAAGTTGGATTCATGGTATTGGCTTGGGACTTGGAGTTTATTGTAGAGCTATTCTTTAGATTTCCGGAACATCTTGAATCATCCCAATCGGAGTTCATATGAAAGAGTTATGACCTTTTTACCAAGTAGAAGTTGAAACCTCAGAGTTTGAAAGTTGCAATTAACATAGTAGTCACTTGGAGCCAATTTGATCCTTGATCTAATTAGAATCTGTCAATGCCCAAAGAATGAAAGTTGTAGATCTTGTCGACAGCTTCATTTGACAGATAGCAGGTCTCGTAACTCCTCCCGGATCAAAAGTTATGATAGTTTTACCAAAGGACATTGTAGCAGAAAATAGGCAAGCGCGGACCGCGCCCAGGAAGAGCTGGGCAGCGCCCGAAGACCAGATTTTTTGGCACTTTCTAGCACCCAAGCGCTGGGCAGCGCCCGGATGCGCTGGGCAGTGCCCGGATGACGGGAAAACTCGTTTTTGAGGCCTTTTTGAGCAGAAGTTGAGTGGGAATGGGATTGGAACTTATCCTAATGAT
Source organism: Panax stipuleanatus (assembly GCA_020205555.1). Lineage (NCBI taxonomy): Eukaryota > Viridiplantae > Streptophyta > Magnoliopsida > Apiales > Araliaceae > Panax > Panax stipuleanatus. Next base: position 60,521,185 of record CM035120.1, on the reverse strand, counting down.
ATTAGGGTTTGTTTAGGCTATAAATATGAGTTATTCTAGGGATATTTGGGAGGTTGGATCTTCTCTCCTATCTTTCATCTTTCATCTTGGATCTAGGAATTCTTGAAGACATGGGCTAACACTTTCAATTCAATTCTGAAGAGATGTTGAACCTAATTCTCAATTAATGGTTTGATCAAATTTATATTATTTATTCTTTCATATATGAGATTTATTCTGATTATCTACATAAACTTTCATGTATGCTAGATTAAGATATATATTAAGAAAACGATGTATGTCTAATCTAAGTTGAAATTAATGATATTTGATTGTGGTCAAGCTTTTGAATGTTGTTAAGGTTTTCAGAAGACAAGTTAAATAATTCCTGATTGTATAATTATTGCTTCGAATAATCTAATTCTCATTCTTCATGCTTCTGTCATATTAAATCTAGACTGATAGTTCTAAGTTGTATGATAGTTAGGATCTTTTGTTGGCTATCGTAACATTAGATTTACACTTATGGAGAGTTTTGGGTAATTTGCGATCGCGGTTATCTAGGGTTATTAATCTCATTGGAAGATAAATAGTGTAAACACTTGATTAATCCATGATTGTGAAAAGGGGATACTGAACTGAAGAATTGAAGCTTTTTACTCATTAATAATTCTTATTAATTCACTTTCGTTAATTAAACTGTCAAACTAAAAACCCCAATTCATTGGAAATACTTGGATAAATATAAAACATAATACTCTTTGTGGGATCGATCTTTGCTTATTATTATACTAATTCTTGAGTTAGTAGAATAGAAGTAAGGTAAATTTTGTAGTGTTAAATGATAGCTACCAAATTTTGGCACCGTTGCCGGGGAGTGTTATTTTTTTTATTCAATTGTTTTCATTTTTTTTATTTTCTTTTTACTTTTTATTTTATGACTCAATCTTCTCACCTTATTGACTTAAATTTTGATCAAAAGATAGAGAAAACTACAGATACAAAAGAAGCTCTTGTTCGAACACTTGAAAAGAAAAAGTTGGAGGTGTCAAGGAACAACAGAACTTTAAAAGAACTGGCTACTCCTGACCTTGATCAACCATCTTTGTGTATTGAATATCTTACTATAGATGTTGCTTTTGAACTTAACTCTAGACTAATTCGTCTTTTGCCCATTTTTCGTGGTCTTACAGGTGAAAATCCATATAAGCATTTAAAGGAGTTCCATGTGGTGTGTTCCACAATGAAATCACAAGGAGTGCCAGAGGAGCAGATCAAGCTTAGACTTTTTTTCGTTCTCACTAGCAGATTTGGCTAAAGACTGGTTATACTATTTTCCTTCAGGATCAATACGATCATGGCCTGAGATGCAGAAGTTATTCTTGGAGAAGTACTTTCCTGCTTCAAGAGTTGCTAACATAAGAAAGGAGATATGTGGAATCATGCAGTTTAACGGAGAGAATCTCTATGAGTATTGGGAAAGGTTCAAGAAGTTGTGTTCCAGGTGTCCACCTCACGGAATCGATGACTATCACTTAATTCAATACTTCTATGAGGGGTAGCTACCAATGGATAGAAGCTTGATTGATGCAGCAAGTGGAGGAGCACTGGTAGACAAGACTCCAGAAGTTGCAAGGAACTTAATTGCAAACATGACAGCTAACTCGCAACAGTATAGAACTAGGATGGATCATACATCTCAAAGGGTAAATGGGGTAAGTATAAATAATATTGAACAACAAATTTCTAAATTAACTGCTTTGGTTCGTCAAATGGCTATAGGGAATATGGAAGTTGCAAAAGAGTGTAAAATTTGCTCAAAGTCAGGACATACCAGTGATGCTTGTCCAATATTGCATGAGGATGAAACTGTGCAACACGTCAATGCTGTGGGAACATTCTTAGGACATCATCAGCATCAATATAATCCTTGGGCAGAAACTTACAATCCCGGATGGAGAGATCATGTAAGAACCCGAATTTTCAAAAATTATTAAATAAGGATTTAATAAATAAAATTCTTAAAGTGTGAATTGGGTTCGAATATATATATGGGTGTTATGAGGAAGGAAGTATTGTATTACATAGGGTTATATGAGGTATGTAATATGTGATTAATAAATATATTATTAATATATATTGTTGTTTATCATAGAGAAGATTTAATTAAGATAAAGGAAGTGGATAGAATTTCCTATCGATATTAAAATAATTTATAGAATTATTTTATCATAGAAGTTGGTGGCATTAAATATCTTTATAAATAAAGATTGGTTAATTTAAGTTGAGAGTTATATTATGGAATAATATAATGTGAATATTGAACCTTAATTAACTATGGTGATATAGTACAGGGTTTAATTTACTTAAGTAAAGGAGTGAATTAATATGTGTGTTGAATATGTAATTATAGTTGATACTTTTATATATATTACTTAGAATAGTAATATGTGAGAAAGTCTAATGTACGAACAACGTTAATAAATATACATACGTTATTAAAGGGAGATGGAAATCATTATATTTTAAATGAATATTTAATATTTGAAGAAATTATTTTGGGAACAATTTATAGAGAGAGAGAGAGAGAAATAATAATTATATATTTCTAACAAAGGATATTAAAATAACTTCTAATATTGAATTATTTTAATAAAAGGAGAAAATATTATTTTTGAATAATAATATTACCTTATATGTTTTGTATGAGATGTGATTAATTAATATAGTAAATATATTAAAACGTATTTACTTTATGTAAATAAATTGATGAAAATAATTTATTATAAAATAAACGTATTACCTATTTTCTATATATAATGTACATGTGTCGTACATGTGATTATTTCTAATCGATATTATATTAATTAGAATATCTTGAGACAATAAGTAAATTATTTTCTAATAATGAATGTGCTTATTTGGAGAAAATATAATATTTTATGTTATGGCTAAATACATAATTTCTAATATATTTTCAAGGGAGTTTAATTAATGAAAGGAAACTAAGTTATTTTAATATATTAAATAACTTAAGTTATTATTTGATCGTGAATATTATTATTTGAATAATTAATAGAGTATATATATTAATTACTATAAGCGTAAAGGTTGTACTTATTATAAGTATAATTAATTGAGATAATTTAGCATTTAAGTGCTTGAGTGACACAAATATTATATTAAAAGAATAATAAGTGTGGTGAAAATAAATAAGTGTTGAGAATGATAATAAGCTCGATGTAAGCTTGTGTGAAATGCCTTGTGTGGCACAATAATAGATCCGATGATTAATTAATTTAAGGATAGAGGAATTATTAATTAAATAATTAATCTGTATTAATTGTTATTATTAATGGTATGATGAATTATTATTACTGCGAGTGATAGCATGATAATAAGTAAATTGATTATGAATATAATCGAAAATTGTATTAATGAAGGAATTTCTACGTGAACGATTAATCAAATATTAATTGTTATTGCTATTATAAGGAATAGTATATTAATGAGGATTAATTGATGATGTGTCGATTATTATTATTGCAAATAATAGAATAATAATAAGCAACTTGTTTATAAATGTAATAAGATTTATATTTATTTAACGTGATAATTAACTATATAAATGTTAATTAATTGTTATGGAGATTAATAATTACATTGATTGATGAGGGATAGATTAATTAATATTATTATTAATTAATTGATAAGATAAGTCATTATTAATAAATAAACGAGTAGATTATTAATATGATTATAATTGCACAATTAGTTGATATGTGCAAAGAATGTGTAGTGTGACACCTTATGATAACTATATTATATACAGAAATTATATAATAAAGTAAAAAGAATTATAAGTTACATAAATAATTGCATATGTGACAACACAAGGAACTACATAATATATATAAAGTGTAGTGTGACACTTTAGTAAGGCTATGTAATATATATTATATGGTATATTAAAACATGTGAATAAGGAATAACAATAATAAGTACCTAATGGGAATAATGAGGTAGTAGTATGTCACTATTCATTTAACTCATAATGTGACATTATTAAAATATACATGGATTATATATCAATGTGTATACATGTACCCCAATATGCTACCATGTAATGTTGTTGTGACATTTTTAGTCCATGTATGCCCTAAATGAATATAAGCTAAGGTGTACATGTGTGTACTAAGTATATAGTATATAGTATTTAATTTCCCCAACTTGCAAAGGCTGAAATATAAGTGTTGTCCCATATTGAGTGTCCCATTTGCTCTCCAATTCCTTATACACGTGAAAAGCCTAAGCATAGCTTCACTCTTCAATTCTCAAATTCAGCAAACTAGCTTGTAGCTCATGATGAGCAAGGGAGTGGGATTCATGATGAATCCACCAACTCCTCACCAACTAATTGTAAACCTCCATATAATTCTACAATCTATTGGTTTGGTTTGGGAGATTTTGCATTTGTCTGGGTATTGATTTGGCTATAAATATGAACTCTTCTCCTCCATTGTTCATTTGCCGAGATTTCTCAAGTTTTGAGTTACGAGCTAATATATATATATATATATATATATATATATATATATATATATATATATATCTGTGTGTGTGTGTGTGTGTGTGATAGCATTTGAAGTAGCAGAGGTATAAAAATCTTGACTCTTGTACTTAATTGGGTTTTACCAAGTTCTTGGAATTCTCTGTCGAATTTTCCTTTTCTGTTAAAGTCTCAATTCTTGATCATGTAAATTAGATGACAATTGAATGATTAGAATGCTTGTTTAACTATTATATAGTCTTATAAGCATGTTAGAAATGCATTATAGCAGCTTAGAATCGAAATTACTATGAGAATTTTGAGTATGGGTCTGTGTACTATCGAAGCAGAAGACATCTCTATCTCTGGCCGGCCAGCGGCACAGCTGCGCCAGTTTTATACTGGCCAGCGGCGCAGCTGCGCCGGGCCCTGAAACTTAAAAAAAATTTCTGCAGTCTACTGCAGATTCTGTTAAGAGATAGTGGCTAAGATAGCTTAAGCAAGCATACTAATAGATTTAACATGCCTATATGAGTATATTAACATGACATGCACATGTGTTTCTATATTTACATGCACGATTGATGAAACAACTTGTGGTTTTCAAAATGAATGTTGAGTTTTAAAAAGGGGCTTTTGGTATAGAAGTATCATAGTTATATTCTGACTTTTGAGACATGTTAATATGACCTAGGAAGGCATGAAACGCATGTTAATTGATGTATATATGTTTTATGATGGAATGTGAACATGCGAACCCCACTATTAAACATTTCTAACATGTTAGTTTCAAAGGTGAACCTTGGCACGTAAATTTCATGAATACATTTTGATTTTGTGAGCATGTTTAGATGACTTAAAAATGCGTGTCGAACATGTTAACACATGAATCTAGATAGCATGGACGTATTAGACCCTATTAGTGAGATTTACTAGTGAAAGTATACGTTTTGCACGTGAGTCTTGACATGTATATTGAGATTTAAATTTTGATATTTGTAAACATGTTTGATAGTACTCGTAGACTCGATCATGTATTCTACATGTAGATATACCATGATTAGGTGTTGTGATTCAAGTGAAGCATAAACGAAGCATGCTTTCAAAATAAAACGGTGTTAGTTGCATGAATGTGATATAATTATTCATGAGTATGCCTAATACAAAGTATATGAATACCCCATGTGTTTAAAAGGCGAGCATGTTAGACTTTGTGACTTTATAACCTTGAATGGACCTAAGTTATTAAGGGTATTAACGTAGAACCTATATCATGTAAATTGAACGTGAAAAGGTTGAACGAGCATGAAAGTATCCTTTAATATGTATACATGCTATGTAAGATCATATGTTAATACTTGAATTCGATTTCGACGGTTAATAGAGTATGTTTGCTAATTGTTATGGTCTTATATGTTAGTAATGATCTATGATTAACTCAAAGGATGGACTACACTAGCTATATGTAAATAGATTAGTGGTAGGTGAGCATGTGTATATGAAGAATGGTAGTAAGTACGTATGGTTATAGTATACTTATATATACATAGTTATTCTAAGAATACGATAAGTAAGATGAAGGTTCTAAGAACCAAGTTAGAAAATAATGTAATACTAATTATTATATTGAGAATGTATGAAAGTGTATAACTTATAAGTGTGATCTCTATGATTAATATAACTGTGTAGGATTACACGAAGTGCAGATATTCTTAAGCAGTTAAGTCGTAGTTGTTAGACTACGAATCAGGCAAGTCTTTCAGTTCCTATTTGATATATGAACTCAATAACTGTTAGTTGAATTATATTATACTGTGATGATGTGAACTTATATATGAACTGGATATGGGATATATATATGAGATTGAAAGTTGATATTTGATGATATGTTTGTTATGTGAGAAGTAGCATGCGTAGTAAATATAAATTGTTTATAAATGCATGAACTGAGTATGATGTTATATGCTATGTGATGCATGAAAACTGTTAGAATTGCTGAGCTGTCGAGCTCACTCTTGCAAATAACCATTTTTGCAGGTTAAGGACTCACGATTAAAGTATTATGCCACTTGATTGATAGAGTTCCATAGTTTCGTAAAGAGATCGACGTAGTTATCTAATGATATGATCTTAAAAAATGTTTAAGTTTTATACGATGTACTTGATAGTTGCTTATGATGTATAACACTTGTCGTGTTAAAAAGTTATACTATGTGATACATAGAAGGCATCGTATTACGATGTAAAAGTTTATATAGTAACTCAAATAGAATGAATCATATCATATAGTTGATTCAGGGATTTGTAATTGATTTAAAGTTATGAAATCAATAAAAAGATTTTATTCAAAGGAGATTGAAAAAATTTAAGTTATTCCGCATTTTTATAATATCGAACATGATATAAGATAGGAATGGTAAATGACCAAGATTGTAACTTGTAAAAGTTTGGAGTCGTTATACGAGATCCTGATAATGAAAAGAATTTATATTCTAAATTGTAATAAAGCAAGTTTTATTCTTTAAGTTATGAATAAAAGATGTAAATATTCGACTAGTGGTATCGTGACTGCACCGGATCCGAGGAAAGAGAGGAACCCGGATTTGGGGGCGTCACAGATCATCCCGAGTTGAGCTACGAAGTACCTACTAATTTTGGAACGTCTTTGGAGGATATGTTCAAAGCTTTCATTAATCAGACGCAACAGTTCCAGCAAGAGACAAGGACTTCTATCCTCAGGTTGGAGAATAAGATGAGTCAGCTTGCTACCACAGTTAGCAATATGGAATCTCAAGGCTTAGGGAAGTTAACTCCTCAGTTTGTTGAGAACTTGAGTGCAATGGGATGTGACGAAGAGGAGCAGGAGTATTCAGTGCTTACTTTAGGAACAGACAATAAAATAGAATTTGATAAAGAGAAGGAACAAGAGGAAGAGGGGAATGATTTGATAAGTTTCGCAGATCTCTACAAAAAAGAAGTGGATTCATCTCCATCAATACAACCAACAGAAACAATGTGATACACACCATCGAACCTTTACTATGGAATTAGACAATGCAAAGTTCCAGTTCAGCATATATGAGGCTAAAAGGTATCTTGGTAATGTTAAATCTATTTTTGCTATTGTTGTTATGGATTATTCAGTGCAAGAATCTTTTGATCGAATACAATTATACAAGGAGAATTTGGTGGCTAGAAAGAAGCAGGATCATGGTGAACAAAATGTTTCAAATTTAAAGCTGAAACTGTTACCAGTCCACTTGAAGTTCACAAGTCCAATTAGATAGAATGAGAGGGAAGATGTCAAGCTAATGACAATAAATAAGGGCAACTACGTGGGAGGCAACCCAAAATCTCAGATTTGATTTTTCTATCCCTTTACTTATTAGTTTTTTTTATGTAGTTCTTTCTTCTTTGCATAATTTTCTTACATTAGGGACAATGTAAGGTTTGAGTGTGGGGGGAAAGATTTAGGTTTTTATTTTAGTTAGGGATAGTGATCCGATTTTGATAGGAAATTTGAAAAGTTGATGCCTTTGAAAATTTTTATAAATTTTGAGTTCCATAATTCTATTTGCCTATGTGTTTAAAGGTTAAAGTCAAAAAATTGAAAATCAACGCTAAATTTCAAAATCTGTTTGATGCTTAATTGGTTAATGATTGAGAAAAACTAAGTCATAATCCATTGTAATTGATTTAAATTGAATTCGTGTCTCGCGAGTACTTGAACATGTGATATATGCTCATTTGGCTCAGTTATCTGTGAAGTTGTCTATGTGCACTAATCTCATGCTTTAGAACTATTGATCTGCTTATGTTTTTTTTGCAGGACCATATGAAAAAAAATAATATCAAAAAAGTTGAAAATCAAAGAAATTGTTGAAAAAAAGAAGCAAAATCATATGGTGGGATGAGATGGAGCGTAAAACGCACTCTCCCATAAACACGTGTGAATAAGTGAGATGGAGCATAAAATGCACTCACTTATAAAAAAAGATTGAGGAAGGTGAAACGGAGCATAAAATGCATTCACCGGAAATAAAGAGTAAAATGAAAGGGTTCTAGTAAAAAATAAAGCAGGAAAAGTATGAATTGAGTCATGAGTGGTGTGCACGATTTTTGCTCCATGGTAACTAAGTTGAGTAAGTGTGTGGATCATAAAAGAGTGATTATGTGAATACAATTTGACTTAATGAAATTCAATGGTGAAAAGGCATGGTTGTTGTTTTGAGTTAATTGATGAAGCATTGATTATGATTTTGTGGGTTTAGTGTTGATAATCATGATTTGATCTTGAAGACTTTTGACGTTATGGTTGAGTAGAGTTTTTGGAAATCAAACTTTTGGTTTACACAAGGACGTGTAAAAGCTAAGTGTGGGGGAATTTGACGAGTGCATGATATCTATTTATTTTGATTCCTTTATACGTAGTCTATTGCATGTTTGGTTGTTAACAAGGGCTTAATAGGTTTGTTTATGGGTTTCAGGTCAAAATGGAGATGAAACGAGAAAAACGGGAAGATTTTTGGGTTTTAATACTAAGTTGGATTAATGGTCTTGGCTTGAGACTTGGAGTTTATTGTAGAGCTATTCCTTATCTTTTCGGAACATCTTGAATCGTCCCAATCGGAGTTCATATGAAAGAGTTTTATGACCTTTTTACCAAGCAAAAGTTGAAACCTTAGAGTTTGGAAGTTGCAATTTATATAACAGTCACATGGAGCCGATTTCAACCTTGATCTAATCAGAATCTGTCAATGCTCAAAGAATAAAAGTTATAGATCTCGTCAACAGCTTTGATTTGACAGGTAGCAGGCCCCGTAACTCCTCCCGGATCAGAAGTTATGATAGTTTTACCAAAATACATCGCAGCACAAAATAGGCAAGCGCGGACCGCGCCCAGGAAGAGCTGGGCAGCGCCCGAAGACCAGATTTTTTGGATATAAATATGAGTTATTCTATAAGGATATTATGGAGGTTGGATCTTCTCTCCTATCTTTCATCTTTCATCTTGGATCTAGGAATTCTTGAAAACATGGGCTAACACTTTCAATTCAATTCTGAAGAGATGTTGAACCTTATTCTCAATTAATGGTTTGATCAAATTTATATTATTTATTCTTTCGTATATGAGATTTATTCTGATTATCTACATAAACTTTCATGTATGCTAGATTAAGATATATATTAAGCAAACGATGTATGTCTAATCTAAGTAGCAATTAATGATATTTGATTGTAGTCAAGCTTTTGAATATTGTTAAGGTTTTCAGAAGACAAGTTAAATAATTCCTGATTGTGTAATTATTGCTTGAAATAATCTAATTCTCATTCTTCATGCTTCTGTCATATTAAATCTAGACTAATAGTTCTAGGTTGTATGATAGTTAGGATCTTTTGTTGGCGATCGTCGCATTAGATTTACACTTAAGGAGAGTTTTGGGTAATTTGTGATCACTGTTATCTAGGGTTATTAATCTCATTAGAAGATAAATAGTGTAAACACTTGATTAATCCATGATTGTGAAAAGGGGATACTGAACTGAAGAATTGAAGCTTTTTACTCATTGATAATTCTTATTAATTCACTTTCGTTAATTAAACTGTCAAGCTAAAAACCCCAATTCATTGGAAATACTTGGATAAATATAAAATATAATACTCTCTGTGGGATCGATCCTTGCTTATTACTATACTAATTCTTGAGTTAGTAAAATAGAAGTAAGGTAAATTTTATAGTGTTAAACGACAGCTACCAACTGTTCGGCGGATGTGCCCCATTTTGATAAACCATTGTTAGTAGTTGGGTGGTGGTGCCCCATATTCCAGTACTTTTTATTTTATTTTGTATTATCAGACAGGGATGATGCTTGTATTAGATAGTTTATTGTAGATATTCATGATATTTCCAATCTATTGCATCATGTTTATCATTGTCATTATGCATGTATTATGTCATGTGTATGCATTTAGACAGATGAGTTCAGATTTGACCCCTGGATGGTCTTATGATACGGTGATACAAATGTTGTCCTTGACAGTCAGTCGCATCGAGCATTTACCACCATCTATGGTGGCATCGTCATTGAGGTCGTGGTATGATAGCCTGCCCTTCCCAACCAGAGGGGACAGTGGATCAGATATTAGGGCATTCATTAGCCCTCGTGGACTTCCATGTTCCATATGGATTCCTAGATGGCTTTTAACCCTTTTGGATACCTGAGAGATAGGTTTTCCGCTTTGGGCGGCACGAGCTGACTCCGACTTTAGAGGAGTATGAGCGATTCACTAGTTTAGCTTTAGACTTGTCTGCGCTCGTACTGTGATCAGCGAGATGAGGAGACCGTTTCTTTGGATGTCTGGTCTACGTCAGAGTGTAGTTTCAGATGAGATCGTTTATGGACATGTTATCTCTATAGACTTCTTGATTGATCGTTTCGGCCGGCTGGACAGCTACGATCGACATGCCTGGGATTTTATTGTATCGGCAGAGGCGTGGCGTTTGGCTAGGATAGACATTTTGCTGATGTTCATCGTGGCTTATGTATACATGCCACTCTATATTTGGACCATTTGGACCATGGCTTGATGGTTGTGGTCCGTGCCCTTAGACAAGGTAGCACCATCCTGCAGATGATACTGGCCGAGACATTGAGGTCAGCTACATATTGCAGCACCCATTCAGAGGGATTTTTTAGAGATAGCTCTTTCCTTCTGTATGTATGGCTCATGACCCATTTGCGTCCGATTGGCTTCTTTAGACATCAGGGGTACTGCTTCTCCCATGAGATAGTTATGTCCTACTTCTTCCAGCCAGCGGAGTGTTTGGATGTAGGGACCTGATCAGCTTTTTTGTCAGATATCGAGCATCCTTTTTCGATTGTTCCATGCTCAGGGCTAGTCTCCCCTTATAACTTCATCACCCATGCATCTGGCATGGACTACTTGCCCCTAGTGGGATTGAGAGGGGTGACCATCTACCATCCATTGGCAGTCCATATGTATTACTGGAGGTTCTACTGAGGGTGTCGGAGCTGGGGCAGTCCTTATCTTTGGTACAGGATAACAATATCTTGTGGCTACCAAACTGTAATTTGGCAACACCAATAACACAGCCGAGTATGAAGGCTGCATAATGGGGTTGAAGTTAGCCCAATCCATGGGTATCAAACATTTACTGATCTTTGTAGACTCTGAATTGGTTATTAGACAAACCACCAGGGCATATCATACCAAAGAGCTGTATTTGCTGCCCTATCATCGGCAGGTTGTCAAAATATCTATAGAGTGTAAAGACATAACCTTAATCCATATACCTCGGGGTAGGAATGACTTCGCTGATGCATTGGCGATGTTAGCTTCCTTGATCCGCATATCCTATAGGAATGGGATTCCCTGCATCAAATTCACAAGTCAAAAGGCCCCGACATACAGGAAATTACATTGGAGACATATCAGATGAAATACCTTCTATCAAACAGCCTTGGTATCAAGACATCAAAGAATATCTCCGAGATGGATCTACACCTACAGGGGCAAGCCCATCCGAGCGGAAGAGAATTCACAAAATGGCTATAAAGTTCTATTTGAGTGGAGATGCACTATACAAAAGGGATACTGGAATAGGGCTCTTAAAATGCCTTGATAAAGAGAAAGCCCAGAGATTGATGGATGAAGTACACGGCAAAGTCTGTGGTCCACACATGAGCGGTCATCTGCTGGCCAAGAAGATATTAAGAACAGGACATTATTGGATCTCGCTCAAAGCTGACTGTGATGACATTGTCAGGAGATGCTTTCAATGCCAAGTATATGGAAATGCCATATATGCTCCTCCAAATGAGCTACACAACATGAGTTCACCATGGTCTTTCTCCATATGGGGAATGGATGTGATCGGTCCATTAAAACCAAAAGCCAGCAATGGACATCGATTCATCTGCACCATGATCGATTACTTCACTAAATGGGTTGAAGCTGCCTCATTTCCAAAAGTCACCAAAGAGGTCATCATTGGTTTCATCAGAAATAATGTCGTATGTCGTATGTCAAGGATGTGTTGACGGGAGAAGCTATCAAATTGCAGGAAATGGACGAAATCGAATTTCCCCAACTCACCAACTCAGACACCATAAAAAGGTACTATAGCTAAAACGGATACCTACCCGCATCCTGGTCCTACAAATCAAATCAGGTTCAATTTTCACTAGAACCGGAACTACGAATGACCTTATCTCCCTCCACCCAGGAGTACGTAGGCAGCCATTTCTGGTGCTGTCAAACCAAACAAAAAATTTAAAAACTCATCAAACCAAACTAAAAACACCAGACAAATACTTTTCAAACCTCTCTCATACAAAAATACTAGAACTACGAATGACCTGATCTCCCTTCACCCGGGAGTACGTAGGCAGCCATTCATGGCGCGGTTTAACCTTCAAAAAAAACAAAAAAAAAAACCAATAAAAAACCTGTTCCAAAACACCGAAGCCATATGAAACCTAGAAACTATCAAGCCTCCTTGGTTAACAGGCCCATCTGATATACTCCCTGACATCTCACTGTCAATCCATCAAGGAGAAGCTCCAGATATATCAACAACAGCAAGTCATGAAAGAAGTGGTAATCACTCAGTAATGACAATACATATCCAAATAAAAAGTGAATCAAAATATATTTCTCTGATATATAATAATGTTTGATATATACATAGTGTCCTGTACATGACAAAAATGGCTGATCTAGTATGTGCAGGAAAAACAAAGCTAGTCTATGGACCCATGGATAAGCGGGACAGCAATGCCAACATGGCATCTCTCTTTGAAGATGAAGGAGTTGCTGCAAGTGCAATACCCTCAGCCTCCATACAGGTCAAAACATCCATAGTCATTTGAAGTGTGGCACTGTGATCATCAATATATGTACTCATCTTGATAACCAGACCATGAGTATAAGATCGGAGAGTAGTACTGTAGCAATGTGGAAATCTCGGGAAGCTATAGCCTAATCACTCTCCATAAAAGTCGCATCCCTGGCAATCAAAACCTCCTCAATCTCCTCAAAGGCTGCATCTCTGGTAGATCAAATCTCATCCCTCTCCATAAAAGCTGCGTCTCTGGTGATCAAAGTCTCCTCAATATCGACAAAAGCTGCGTCGCGAGAAGATCGAGCCTCGTCTCTCTCTATCAATGTCATATCCTGAGCGACTAGAGCCACATCCCTCTCAGCACAAGATTTGTCTCTACCAGACAGGGCAGTCTGTGACGCCCCCAAATTCTAAGACCGCCACTTGGTCTCTCGAATTCGGTTCATCACGTGCTCATGGTAATACATCACAATAATAATAACTAAATATTGCACAATCACAGCGGAAATTCTATTCTAGAATAATTTACAATGATTTATTATAATTATTCCCCCAAGTCTCGCAACCTACAGTACTTAATAGATTACATAATAATATCAATAAACGACTTATTACATAATCTAACTTAAGCTTAAACATAATCAAATCCAGTCTTACTACATTATCTTAATACAACATTAAAATATTAAAACATAAAAGAGACAAGCTAGTTGGTAGCCTTGCCCTTGCCCTTATCAATGCCCGAAGGTTCGCCATGCTCTGCCTTAACTGAAATGTTTTAGGGAAAAGCAAGAATGAGCACAAATTGCTCAGCAAGTAATATACAACAAGGGTAAATGATATAATTCTCAATTCTCGAAAGGGTATAGGAAAGTTTGATAGTTCAAGGATAGCAAGAATATCAACAGTTCTCAATAACAGTCACTAAGGACGGAATAATATCAATATGATTCAATAATAAATCAATTTAAGATTTCAAGATAACTGAATACTGATCAGTCACTAAGGACTATGAACTTCCACAGGATTTGACAGTAATAAACTGAAAATCCAACAAAAACAGATACAACAGGTGATCAGCCTAAAGTACCCTCGTTATGCATAACAATCAATCATACTCAAGTGCGCGCGTCGGTTCTCCGACAGTTATAGTTTGTTCTTCTCAGTCATATATAAGATCCCGCACCAATCAATTGGTTTTGGGTCGCTTTTCAATAATGTAAGTCTAGCCGAATCAAATGGCATAGACACTTTCACAATATTCAAGAACAACACTAAGTTCAACATGAATAATAGCTTTAATGAAATAAGAGTTCAAGTATGCTAATTCAATTCAAACGATTAAGTAGGAACTAGTTCGCAATATACAAAGATAGAATACTCGTATCCAAAGAGATAAGGTTTAGATACTCGCTTACGATATCCGTTAAATAAAGTAGTGCAAGGGTTTAGGATACTTGCCTTATGCGTAGTTTATTCACGTAAAGCTAGCCAACACTTTCGAATCCTATATATAATGTATTACATGCATAAGATTTTCATTAGTTAACACATCCGTTACACAACTTATTACTCAATATACATATATGTTACTATCTTAGTCACATGTCATACTTATACTCATATGGTATAAAATCAGATCACGAATCAAGTACATAGTGATAATATAAATGATATTATACAAACTCATCATGTTCAAGTAGCTATGATTCTTTGACCCATGGGCTTCCATTATATAAGTTAAACATTATCTTGTTACTTAATCATCACCTATGCACATATATCAGTAGGGTGTAAACCATTTCTAGCAATGTAGGCGTCATATAAGCTATCTGTCCAAAATCAGATTGTCAAACTGCATGGCTTTCAATTCCAGGCCGGCGCAGCTGCGCCATGACTAAGCCTAGGGACAGCGCAGCTGCGCAGCCCTCTGGCCAAGCCAAGGCTGAGCTGTGCCTTATGGTTTCTGTCCGGTCATGCAAGCCAACAACACCACATAGCATATAAACATATTAAAAGATACTTTTATGTTTGTACAACCTTTCCTCGTTTCAATTATATGTGATATAGATTCTAAGTCAATACTTTCAATGACTAAAAGTCATTCAAGGACACGAACTCATAAGGTCTAACATGCTCGCTTTTTAAACACTTAAAAGGTTCACATAACTTGTAGTAAACATGTTCATGAGTTTTCATATCACATATATGCAACTATCATTATCATTAGTTTGAAAGCATACTTTATTTACGCAAATTTGGTTTCATTACAAGTAACATAGTAGGCAAACATGAATGATACCTTAGCAAGTCTACAAGTTCTATCAAACATGTTCATAAGTATCGAAGTTCAAATCTCAATGTAACATGCCGACGTTCACGTTCAACACTTATACTTTAATTAATAAAGTTTGCTAATACGTTCTAACACGTTCATGCTACATTATGAAATTTATATACGTAAGTTAATGTGCCCGACATGTATGTAAAGGCCATAGAAACATACCCGAAAATCAGAATGTATTTATGGTCTATATATGTTAAAGTTTGTTTAGGAAACTTGAGATTTATTTCAACGCTATTAGACATTCCATTAATCTTGTATGACATTATACCAACACACGTGCACTTCATGTTAATATACTCGTGTATAGGTAATACTCATGCTAACATGTTCATTTAAATCAATGCACAAAACTATCACGTTGCAGAAAGCAAGCAGAAAGCAGGGAACTGCTGCAGACTGCTGGCGCAGCTGCGCAGCTTCCCAGTGTAAAACTGGCGCAGCTGCGCCGGCTCCCAGCCAGCGGCAGACAGTTCCAGAACACGGCAGTTTAAAAACCCAAACACAAAAATTCCCAACGAATTCCATTTCTAATTAACCACATTGCTTCCTTATCACATTATAAGGCTATATAACAACTCACTAACATTATTAAACCACCAATTTTGTAAATTCTAACTCAACTCAAGAATTGAACATTTTTACAGAAAAATGAAAACGGAGTTCTTGACAGAAAAATGAGAATTGAAACCAACTACATTCCAATCTTAACATGTATACAAGTCCATACTACACTACACAGGCTTTCTATAATCCATTTATACTTTAATTCCTCATGATCAAGAATTTCAAGAAAAACTCAGAGAACTACAATGGAGTTTTTCTTTGACAGAAAATGAAAATGAAGACAGGGAATGGAATTATACCTTCGAAGCACGAATTAAACTTGCTAATGCTGCTATAGGATTCTCTACTAACACTGATATATAAGGCTCTCACTCAACACTCTAGCAATTTTCAGCAATTGATATGTGAAGAAGAAGAGTTCCTATTTGTAGAGAAATCCTTAGACAAGCAATGAGATTATACCACAAATCAAACCAACGTAAATTTGAATTGTATAGAGGTTAATGGAGAGTTGGTAATTAGTTGGTGAAACTCATTATCAATACCACTCCCTTGTTCATTATGATAGCTAGAATGTGCTGAGTTTGAGGATATAGGAGTAGGATAGCTTCATGTGTATTCACGTGAAGAGCAAATGGGACACTTAAAATGAGACAATTGATTTAACTTCTCAGCATTTGCAAATACTACACTTGTATACACACACCATATACTTATGTTATATATTATATGTACTCTTAGGTTATAATTTAAATCACAATGTACTTCACATAATGTAATAAGTGTAATTTACACACATATAATCCATGTACGTTTATCTTACTGATATAATACAATCGGATACTACCACATTACATTATATCATATATTATTAAATTGTATTAATCAACAATTATTTATAATATATCCATGATACATTATTTTACTGTATACACACTCACCTTGTCACATAGGCATTATCATGTATTCCTAACATATAGTTTTAATATAACATAATCACTTATGCTTCATGTAATATATGGTTTCTATGTGTAATATATTCGCATTGCATTATATAACATAGTTTATGTATATACATGCATGGTCACACTTAAGTGTCTCTCTACACTATATAATATAGTTGTATTCCATATACTTTATATATTCAAGTATTGCACATTTGTACATATCAATTAATATAATCTTATTATATTAATCACTCACTTATTTGTTTTATTATTCATAATGTCACATAAATAGACTATTTATCTCGTTGATTAATTAACAATAATATTAATTAATTTATTCCTCATTGATTATTAATTACACCAAATTAATAATCATAGGATTAATTATCACATTAACAAATATAAATCTCAGCACAATTATAAACAAGTGGTTTATTATTATTATATTTCTTGCAATAATAATAATCACATATTATTAATCAACCACAGTTAATATCTCACAACAATCAATTAATATCCTCTAATAACAATTAACAATTAATATAGATTAATTGTTCACTTAAAAATTATTCGTCAATTAATATAATTATTAATATTTCCCATCACTGTGCCACACTAGGCTCTCAACGAGTTTATCACAAACTCTACATTTTTCTCAATTGTCATAAATATTCAATTTAATATAATTGAATTAATCATTCTCATAATAAAAAAAAATTCAAATAAATTCTCATTTCCATTAATATATTTATTTAATAATATATGGAAATTCTCGGGTATTACATCCTCCCCCCCTTATAAAAATTCCGTCCCGGAATTGCTACAAGGTTACACAAATAAATGGGGATAATCCCTCATTATCCTACCTTCTAATTCCCACGTTGCCTCCTCGACATCGTGGTTACGCCAAAGTACCTTTACAGACGAAATAACTTTATTTCTCAAAGTTTGTTCTTTCCTATCTAATATCTGGACAGGAATTTCTTCATACGCCAAGTTCTTCTCCACTTGAATGGGCTCGTAAGAAATTATGTGCTTGTAGTCAGCCTTGTACGGTCGCAACACGGAAATGTGAAACACGTTGTGGATGTGCTCCAGTTCGGGTGGCAACGCAACTTTGTATGCCACTTCGCCCACTCGCTTCAGTATCTCGAACGGTCCTATGAATCTTGGACTCAATTTTCCTTTCTTGCCGAAACGGATTTTTCCCTTCCATGGAGATACTTTCAAGAATACAAAACTGCCGACTTTGAAGTCTCGGTCCTGCCGATGCAAATCTGCGTATTTCTTCTGGCGATCTTGAGCTGCTACTAATCTGGCTCTTATCACTGTCACCACGTCTGCGGTTTGTTGAACTAATTCTGGTCCGAGTATTCGTCGTTCTCCGACTTCGTCCCAACATAATGGCGTTCTGCATTTTCTCCCGTAAAGAGCTTCATACGGTGGCATGCCGATACTCGCATGGTAACTATTATTATACGCAAATTCGACTAAGGGTAGGTGGTCGTCCCAATTTCCCTTAAAATCCATCACGCAAGTCCTAAGCATGTCCTCCAGCGTTTGTATTGTTCGCTCACTTTGTCCGTCTGTTTGAGGATGATAAGCTGTACTCAACCTCAACTGCATTCCCATTCTTTCTTGCAAGCTCTTCCAAAAATTGGACGTGAAGCGCGGATCTCGATCAGAGACAATTGACACCGGCACTCCATGTCGTGAAATAATTTCTTTTACATATAGGCTTGCTAATTGGTTCAAACTGTAGCGGATCTTGATTGGTAGAAAGTGTGCGGTCTTCGTTAGTCGATCCACGATAACCCAAATAGCATCATAACCTTTCTGTGTAACTGGAAGTCCTACCACGAAGTCCATGGTAATATGCTCCCATTTCCACTCTGGTATTTCTAACGGTTGTAGTAAACCACTTGGCCGCTGATGCTCTGCTTTAACGCGTTGGCAAGTCAAGCATCTACTGACGCACACCGCGACTTCCCGTTTCAAATTGGGCCACCAAAAATGTTGCCTTAGATCTTGGTACATCTTTGTGCC
The DNA here is from genome assembly GCA_020205555.1 of Panax stipuleanatus. Classification (NCBI taxonomy): domain Eukaryota; kingdom Viridiplantae; phylum Streptophyta; class Magnoliopsida; order Apiales; family Araliaceae; genus Panax; species Panax stipuleanatus. The sequence continues at coordinate 60,501,887 of CM035120.1, read as the reverse complement.
TCCCGGATGAACGGAATATGTCGTATTATGTGCCTCAAGCAAAATCTCTTCCCTCAACTCGGTTACCGCTGGTACCCACACTCTCCCTTCAAATCTCAAAATACCGTCTTTATCCATTCGAAATTTTTCTTCCTCATTTTCTGTGATCCTCTTTCGGATTTTCTCACACTCTTCATCCTTTTCTTGAGCTTCCTTTACTCTATCCAACAACGTCGGACAAGCTTCCATTACAATTAACTTCTCACCAGACTTTTCTGGTCCTTTCACTTCTATCTCCAATTTCTCCATTTCTCTTATCAATTCCTCCTGAGTCGTCAAATTAAACAACTTCTCCCTTCCTTTCCTGCTCAGAGCGTCGGCAACCACATTTGCCTTTCCCGGGTGATAAAGAATATCGCAGTCATAGTCTTTGATTAATTCTAACCACCTTCTCTGCCGCATGTTTAACTCCTTCTGTGTGAAGATATATTTCAGACTCTTGTGGTCCGTGTATATCTCACATTTTTCTCCGTATAGATAATGTCTCCATATCTTTAAATCAAAAACTACTGCCGCTAACTCTAAGTCATGAGTAGGGTATCGTTTTTCGTAATCCTTTAATTGTCGTGATGCATATGCAATGACCTTGCCGTGCTGCATAAGCACACAGCCAAGTCCCTTGTGCGATGCATCACTATACACCACAAAATTTCCCGCATCATCTGGTAATGATAACACAGGTGCTTCGCTCAATCTCCTTTTCAGTTCTTGAAAACTTTCTTCGTATTTGTCGGTCCATACAAATTTCACCGTCTTTCTAGTCAAATTGGTCAACGGGGTTGCTATCTTAGAAAAATCTTGGATAAATCTCCGATAGTTCCCAGCTAACCCTAAGAAGCTTCTCACCTCCGTCGGTGTTTTCGGTTGTTCCCAATTACTTACTGCTTCAACCTTCGCAGGGTCTACAGAGATTCCATTCTTATCCACCACGTGGCCTAAGAATTGAACCTTCTCCATCCAAAATTCGCACTTAGAAAATTTTGCATACATCTTCTCCTTCCTTAGTGCCTCCAAAATAATCTTTAGATGTTCGGCGTGTTCTTCCTCTGTCTTTAGTAGATCAAAATGTCGTCGATAAAAACCACTACAAATTTATCCAAGTATGGCTTGAAAACTCGGTTCATCAAGTCCATAAATGCTGCCGGAGCATTAGTCAATCCGAATGACATTACCAAAAACTCGTAGTGTCCATAACGGGTTCGAAACGCAGTCTTTGGTATGTCCTCATCCCTCACTTTCAGTTGATGATATCCTGTTCGTAGGTCGATCTTCGAGAAACACTTTGCTCCCTTCAGTTGATCAAACAAGTCGTCTATCCTCGGTAGCGGATATCGGTTCTTGATCGTTACTCTGTTCAATTCTCGATAATCGATACAGAGTCTCATCGATCCGTCCTTCTTCTTAACGAATAGCACTGGTGCTCCCCAAGGAGAAACACTCGGTCGAATGTAACCCTTATCCAACAACTCTTGCAATTGTATCATCAATTCCTTCATTTCTACTGGCGCCATACGATATGGAGCTTTTGAAATCGGTGCCGTTCCCGGTGCTAAGTCTATTACGAATTCGATTTCTCTGTCTGGCGGAAGACCAGGCAGATCGTCCGGAAACACGTCTTGAAATTCATTAACTACGTATATATCCTTAATTTCTACTCCCTTTTTCCGAGTATCAACGATGTAAGCTAAATATCCTACACATCCTTTCCTTAACAATTTCTTGGCCTGCATCATCGTAACGCAACACGATTGTTTAAGCGATGAGCTACCATAAAACACTACCTTAGACTTACTCGGAGTCTGAAGGTTCACACATTTGTTCTGACAGTCAATTATCGCCGCATGGTTATACAACCAATCCATTCCTAGTATCACATCAAATTCTCCCAATCTAATAGGAATCAAGTCTACGCTCAGTTCATGTTTACTAATATTTGCGTGACAATTTCGATAAACGTATTCTACAGGGATCACTTCCTTATTAGCAACTTCTATGACCAAAGGATTTTCTAATCGTTCACGGGGTGTACTAAGTCTACTAGCAAATTCTTCAGATACAAAAGAACAGGTGGCACCCGAATCAAATAATACATAAGCATTTATATCATTGATTGGGATTATACCTGACACCACGTCCTTCGCAGCCACTGCGTCTTGGACGGTCATGTTAAAGGTTCTGGCGGTTGGGCGGTTGGATTGTGCCGGTCCACCGATCATCAGCTTGTTGCCTCCTTGCTGATTACTACCCCCACCACTTCCCTTCTTTGGGCAGTCCTTAATTCGGTGCTCCGTCGAGCCACACGCAAAGCATCCTTGTATCTTTTTCGGTTTCAAACAGTTGGGCGAGATGTGCCCTTCCTGTCCGCAGTTGTAGCAAGTGCCACGTCCCTTCCAGCACTCGCCCTGGTGATTCTTCCCACACTTCGGGCATCCTTCAGCCCTCTTCTTGAAACCTCCACGAAAATTCCCTGATTGATTATTATTGTTGTTTTTGTTGTTGTTGTTGTTCTCCCACTTTCTCTTTCCCAAGTTGCTTCCTCCGCTACTGCTTCCTCCCGTACGATTCTCTCCTCCAGTATTCTTTCCTTTCTTTTCTTTGTTATACAGACTTAAGGCCTCACTGCCGCCTTCCGCAATGATTGCCTTCTCCAGTAATGTTGCAAAGGAATCAATTTGAAGAACTGATACCTTATTGAACAGCCATGGCTTCAACCCTTGTTCAAAGCGTCTAGCCTTCCTCTCTTCATCACCAACTTGGTGCTCCGCAAATCGCGCTAGCTCGTTAAACCTAGCCGCGTACTGCGCCACCGTCATCTCACCTTGTTTTAACTCTAGGAATTTCACCTCCATCCTATTCTTCATACTCTTCGGAAAGTAATTCTCGAAGAACAGTGTCTTAAACTTATCCCAAGCTATTATCCCTTCTCCAGCTCTTTGTTGATTAGCCTCCCACCAGTAGTTCGCTTCTCCCCTCATCATGTACGTGGCAAACACCGTCTTCTGATCTTCGCCTACGCTAGCTATAATGAAAGCTTTTTCGATCTCTTTGATCCACGTTTGTGCGACGATTGGGTCGGTAGTTCCCTCGAACTCCGGGGGTCCTACACTCTTAAAGTCTTTAAAGGTTGTTACTGGCACAGTTTGAGGGTTCGGGCGAACGGGTTCATTGTTTCTTCCCCTTAAGGCTTCTCCTAACAAGTCTACCAGTTTCTGGATCGGGTCTACTTGTTCTCTCTCATTGTTAACGGATTCTTCGGGTGCAGTCAATCTTCGTCTGGGCGGCATTATCTGCATCACAATTTTTCACTTTATTATTATTCAAGTATATCACTTAAGTATTTCTTTTAATACTAAAAGAATAAATTTATAACACGTTTCTAAAATCAACTCCATTTATATTCATATGCCATTTCATTTCATTACATGATTTTCCTAGCATACTGCTATAAATGTTATCACCTATATCCCCTAATATCACAAAAGACGGGGAATATACCAACCTACTACCATACTACCCCTCTAACAAAAAGCTAACTCGGGGTTTACATCATCATCCCACATCTTACACAAAAGATCGGGATTACAACATAGTATATACAATACATGAAGACACAACTAGTACCACCACTAGACTGACTAAGGAAATCTCATCCCATCATCCCGCGCTCCACTGCGCTCTTGTACTCCAACTGTGCTATATACGCAAACAGCTCTCGGCTCAAGGTATGTAGAGTCTGTCCCTGTTCTGCCGGGTAGTGGTACACACCATCAATCACCCTCTCAAAAGCTGAACGGAACACATACCCCATCTTGTTCATCTTTCTCTTCTTGCACCTGACCTCGTCCTCAAGGTCGCCAGCTCTCTCATTGGACGCTTCCCACTTCTCCTCGAAGTGTAACCTATCCATCACTTCCAACTCTAGCTGAGTACGGAGTGCCTCTTTCTCAGTCTTCTCACTCAGTTCCCTCTGCTCAACCTCTTCTAGCTTCTCTGCCAAATCTGCATTCCTAGCCACTGACTTGTGAAACAGAGTTCCCATTTGGATCCCTGCCTCCCTACGGTAGGCAATCTCCACCTCTAACTCTTGCATAGCCAGCTTCCTCTGGTGGTCCTCGTCCCTCAGCTTCTGGAACTCAGACTCTCTCTCGTGGGCCTCTGCCTCCAGCTCCTGGACTCTGCAGTCTAACTCTAGAACACGCTCCTCGTACTCGCCTAACATCTGTTCCTCTATAGTAGCCTCATCAGAGTCCTCTACTGGCTCATCCTCCATCGGCTCCTCCTCTGGATCAGTCTCTATCTCAATCTCGATCTCATCCTCATCATCAAACTCAGATGCTGCAACTGCCTGCACTGGCACAGCCTCTAGAGGTGCCTCGTATACTACATGTATATCTCTGGGCTCCTCCTCTGCTACTCTACTAGTTACACCTGTGTCTGTCATCCTACAATCACAAACACAAGGCAAACAAACAGCAACTCCATTAGAATGTTAAATAAAACATAAGTTCATTGTATAGAATGAAGTTACATTTCATAACAGACTAAGTCTCTCAAGGAAAACTCTACATGAGTTTTATCTCCTTCCTAACTTCTAAGTTCACCTAAGCTATAGTCCAAGGACACTCGTTCCTAAGGTTTATAACTACAGCTTTGATACCAACCTGTGACGCCCCCAAATTCTAAGACCGCCACTTGGTCTCTCGAATTCGGTTCATCACGTGCTCATGGTAATACATCACAATAATAATAACTAAATATTGCACAATCACAGCGGAAATTCTATTCTAGAATAATTTACAATGATTTATTATAATTATTCCCCCAAGTCTCGCAACCTACAGTACTTAATAGATTACAAAATAATATCAATAAACGACTTATTACATAATCTAACTTAAGCTTAAACATAATCAAATCCAGTCTTACTACATTATCTTAATACAACATTAAAATATTAAAACATAAAAGAGACAAGCTAGTTGGTAGCCTTGCCCTTGCCCTTATCAATGCCCGAAGGTTCGCCATGCTCTGCCTTAACTGAAATGTTTTAGGGAAAAGCAAGAATGAGCACAAATTGCTCAGCAAGTAATATACAACAAGGGTAAATGATATAATTCTCAATTCTCGAAAGGGTATAGGAAAGTTTGATAGTTCAAGGATAGCAAGAATATCAACAGTTCTCAATAACAGTCACTAAGGACGGAATAATATCAATATGATTCAATAATAAATCAATTCAAGATTTCAAGATAACTGAATACTGAGCAGTCACTAAGGACTATGAACTTCCACAGGATTTGACAGTAATAAACTGAAAATCCAACAAAAATAGATACAACAGGTGATCAGCCTAAAGTACCCTCGTTATGCATAACAATCAATCATACTCAAGTGCGCGCGTCGGTTCTCCGACAGTTATAGTTTGTTCTTCTCAGTCATATATAAGATCCCGCACCAATCAATTGGTTTTGGGTCGCTTTTCAATAATGTAAGTCTAGCCGAATCAAATGGCATAGACACTTTCACAATATTCAAGAACAACACTAAGTTCAACATGAATAATAGCTTTAATGAAATAAGAGTTCAAGTATGCTAATTCAATTCAAACGATTAAGTAGGAACTAGTTCGCAATATACAAAGATAGAATACTCGTATCCAAAGAGATAAGGTTTAGATACTCGCTTACGATATCCGTTAAATAAAGTAGTGCAAGGGTTTAGGATACTTGCCTTATGCGTAGTTTATTCACGTAAAGCTAGCCAACACTTTCGAATCCTATATATAATGTATTACATGCATAAGATTTTCATTAGTTAACACATCCGTTACACAACTTATTACTCAATATACATATATGTTACTATCTTAGTCACATGTCATACTTATACTCATATGGTATAAAATCAGATCACGAATCAAGTACATAGTTATAATATAAATGATATTATACCAACTCATCATGTTCAAGTAGCTATGATTCTTTGACCCATGGGCTTCCATTATATAAGTTAAACATTATCTTGTTACTTAATCATCACCTATGCACATATATCAGTAGGGTGTAAACCATTTCTAGCAATGTAGGCGTCATATAAGCTATCTGTCCAAAATCAGATTGTCAAACTGCATGGCTTTCAATTCCAGGCCGGCGCAGCTGCGCCATGACTAAGCCTAGGGACAGCGCAGCTGCGCAGCCCTCTGGCCAAGCCAAGGCTGAGCTGTGCCTTATGGTTTCTGTCCGGTCATGCAAGCCAACAACACCACATAGCATATAAACATATTAAAAGATACTTTTATGTTTGTACAACCTTTCCTCGTTTCAATTATATGTGATATAGATTCTAAGTCAATACTTTCAATGACTAAAAGTCATTCAAGGACACGAACTCATAAGGTCTAACATGCTCGCTTTTTAAACACTTAAAATGTTCACATAACTTGTAGTAAACATGTTCATGAGTTTTCATATCACATATATGCAACTATCATTATCATTAGTTTGAAAGCATACTTTATTTACGCAAATTTGGTTTCATTACAAGTAACATAGTAGGCAAACATGAATGATACCTTAGCAAGTCTACAAGTTCTATCAAACATGTTCATAAGTATCGAAGTTCAAATCTCAATGTAACATGCCGACGTTCACGTTCAACACTTATACTTTAATTAATAAAGTTTGCTAATACGTTCTAACACGTTCATGCTACATTATGAAATTTATATACGTAAGTTAATGTGTCCGACATGTATGTAAAGGCCATAGAAACATACCCGAAAATCAGAATGTATTTATGGTCTATATATGTTAAAGTTTGTTTAGGAAACTTGAGATTTATTTCAACGCTATTAGACATTCCATTAATCTTGTATGACATTATACCAACACACGTGCACTTCATGTTAATATACTCGTGTATAGGTAATACTCATGCTAACATGTTCATTTAAATCAATGCACAAAACTATCACGTTGCAGAAAGCAAGCAGAAAGCAGGGAACTGCTGCAGACTGCTGGCGCAGCTGCGCAGCTTCCCAGTGTAAAACTGGCGCAGCTGCGCCGGCTCCCAGCCAGCGGCAGACAGTTCCAGAACACGGCAGTTTAAAAACCCAAACACAAAAATTCCCAACGAATTCCATTTCTAATTAACCACATTGCTTCCTTATCACATTATAAGGCTATATAACAACTCACTAACATTATTAAACCACCAATTTTGTAAATTCTAACTCAACTCAAGAATTGAACATTTTTACAGAAAAATGAAAACGGAGTTCTTGACAGAAAAATGAGAATTGAAACCAACTACATTCCAATCTTAACATGTATACAAGTCCATACTACACTACACAGGCTTTCTATAATCCATTTATACTTTAATTCCTCATGATCAAGAATTTCAAGAAAAACTCAGAGAACTACAATGGAGTTTTTCTTTGACAGAAAATGAAAATGAAGACAGGGAATGGAATTATACCTTCAAAGCACGAATTAAACTTGCTAATGCTGCTATAGGATTCTCTACTAACACTGATATATAAGGCTCTCACTCAACACTCTAGCAATTTTCAGCAATTGATATGTGAAGAAGAAGAGTTCCTATTTGTAGAGAAATCCTTACACAAGCAATGAGATTATACCACAAATCAAACCAACGTAAATTTGAATTGTATAGAGGTTAATGGAGAGTTGGTAATTAGTTGGTGAAACTCATTATCAATACCACTCCCTTGTTCATTATGATAGCTAGAATGTGCTGAGTTTGAGGATATAGGAGTAGGATAGCTTCATGTGTATTCACGTGAAGAGCAAATGGGACACTTAAAATGAGACAATTGATTTAACTTCTCAGCATTTGCAAATACTACACTTGTATACACACACCATATACTTATGTTATATATTATATGTACTCTTAGGTTATAATTTAAATCACAATGTACTTCACATAATGTAATAAGTGTAATTTACACACATATAATCCATGTACGTTTATCTTACTGATATAATACAATCGGATACTACCACATTACATTATATCATATATTATTAAATTGTATTAATCAACAATTATTTATAATATATCCATGATACATTATTTTACTGTATACACACTCACCTTGTCACATAGGCATTATCATGTATTCCTAACATATAGTTTTAATATAACATAATCACTTATGCTTCATGTAATATATGGTTTCTATGTGTAATATATTCGCATTGCATTATATAACATAGTTTATGTATATACATGCATGGTCACACTTAAGTGTCTCTCTACACTATATAATATAGTTGTATTCCATATACTTTATATATTCAAGTATTGCACATTTGTACATATCAATTAATATAATCTTATTATATTAATCACTCACTTATTTGTTTTATTATTCATAATGTCACATAAATAGACTATTTATCTCGTTGATTAATTAACAATAATATTAATTAATTTATTCCTCATTGATTATTAATTACACCAAATTAATAATCATAGGATTAATTATCACATTAACAAATATAAATCTCAGCACAATTATAAACAAGTGGTTTATTATTATTATATTTCTTGCAATAATAATAATCACATATTATTAATCAACCACAGTTAATATCTCACAACAATCAATTAATATCCTCTAATAACAATTAACAATTAATATAGATTAATTGTTCACTTAAAAATTATTCGTCAATTAATATAATTATTAATATTTCCCATCACTGTGCCACACTAGGCTCTCAACGAGTTTATCACAAACTCTACATTTTTCTCAATTGTCATAAATATTCAATTTAATATAATTGAATTAATCATTCTCATAATAAAAAAAATTCAAATAAATTCTCATTTCCATTAATATATTTATTTAATAATATATGGAAATTCTCGGGTATTACACAGTCAATATCAGAGCTCTAGCCTGATCTCTCTCAAAGGTCATCCTAGCTAGTGAGTCTGCCAAAGCTTGATCTGTCCCTGCAGGAATGATCAGTGGGTCACTAACTAGTGCTGCAATCAGACCCATAAATAAAATCATCCTCCGTAGGAGAATCAGGGTCCTCCATAGGTTCCTCCTCATCTGAATCCACTACCGGAGCTGATTCGATGAATGCAGCTGATGCTATAATGGTCTCCAACCACGCTGAGTACTCTGGAAAATGATCCGGGTGGCTAGTAGAAAAATCAGCCCTCTCCCTATGAGTCGAACACTCATAAATCCTGATCAGGTCGACTGATGACATAGAAAAAACTGACATTCGTTGAACAATAGCCCCCTCAAAATAATGCAGGCTCTAGAACTGATCAAACTGACCGATAACTACCAATTTGATGGTAGGTGGTCACCCCTCTCAATCCCGCTAGGGGCAGATAGTCTATGCCAGATACATGGCTGATGAAGCTATAAGGGGAGACTAGCCCTAAGCATGGCAGAATAGAAAAAGGACGCGCAATGTCAGACAGAAATGCTGGCCATAACCCGGCATCTGAGCACTTTGCGGGCTGGAAGGAGTAAGATGTGGCTACCTCACAGGTGAAGCAATACCCCTGGGGTCGAAAAAATCCAATCGGTCGTAGATGGGACATGAGCCATACATATAGCAAGACCGAACTACCTCTAAAAAACCCTCTAGGTGGGTACTGCAATAGGTAGCTGCTCTCATCGTCTCGGCAAATATCATCGGTATGATGGTGCTACCCTGCCTAAGGACTCGAACCACAACTATCAATCCCACATCCAAATGGTCCAAGCGTAACGACATATAGACGTAGGCTACGATGCACATCAGCAAAACGTCTATCCTGGCCAAACTCCACGCCTCTGCCGATACAATAAAATCCCCAACATGTCGATCGTAGCTGTCCAGCCGGCCAAAATGATCAATCAAGAAGTCTATAGAGATCACATGTCCATAAACGATCTCATCTGAAAACTACACTCTAACGTAGACCAGACATCCTAATAAGCGGTCTCCTCATCTCGCTGATCGCAAAACGAGCGCAGGGCAAGTCTAAAGCTAAACCAGTGAATCGCTCATACTCCTCTAAAGTCAGAGTTAGCTCGTGCCGCCCAAAGCGAAAAACCTGTCTCTCAGGTATCCAAAAGGGTAAAAGGCCATCTACAAACCCGTACAGAACTTGAAAGTCTATGAGGGCCTATAAATGCCCTAACATCTGATCCACTATCCCTCTGGCTGGGAAGGGCAGGCTATCATACCACGACCTCAATGATGATGCCACCATAGATGGTGGTAGATGCTCGATGCGACTGACTGTCGAGGACGACATCTGTATCACCGTATCATAAGACCATCCAGGGGTCAAATCTGAACTCATCTGTCTAAATGCATACACATGACATAATACATGCATAATGACAATGATAAACATGATGCAATAGATAAGAAATATCATGAATATCTACCCAACTACTAACGGTGGTCTATCAAAATGGGGCACAACCGCCCAACAGCCTAAATAGTGGCTGTGACATCCCAGATTTTTAGAATTTATAAATGAGAATTTAATAAATAAAATTCTTATTATCTGATGTTTTGAGTTTAAGTATGTGAATACGTGTCATATATGGTGAAATATGTGAATCTATGTGAAGATAATTTAAATATTAATTTTAATATTTATTGGAGTAAATAAATATTTTAATTAAATTATTTATTGAGTTAAATAAATAATTATGTGATTATTATGGAGTAATGTAATTAAGTGTAGTATATTAATTAAATGAATATTTAGTATTTAATTTATTTGATATAATGATTTTATGTTATAGTTCTAATTTAATTGAGATAATTAAATTAGATGAGTAATGTGATGAGTGTTACATGCAATTATAATTAGCAATTAATTATAATTATGTGACAATTTTATGTGCTTAAGTGATGTTAGACTTTTAATTAATTAAATTAGAATGTTAAGATTTAATTAATTAAAAAGTAACATTAAAGTATGTGTTAAAAGGATTTATTAAAATAAAGAAAAGAGTTTTTAAATGATTTTTCCCAAACAATGCCCTTACTTTTGTTTTAAAACTGTTTTACCCAAACATGGCCTTAACTACTAAAAATCTGTTTTTAAAATAACTTGTTTTGCCAAACAAGCCTTAATGCTTTTAAAATTCAAATTTGTAACTTATATATTAATTGTAATTATTATAGTTAATAAGGGTTATTATGTTTATATTTATGATTGTATTATATGTATATTACAATATACGTTAGATTAAAACAAGAGTTAGAGAAAATAGTCAGTGTTAGAAACAAAAAGAAATACAAAGAAAGAGAAGAGAAAACACAGAGAAAAGATAGAGAGAAAAGAGAAGGAGGGAGAAGGAAGAAAGAAGAAGATGAAGTTTGAGAGAGTCAAACACACCACCATCTTCTTACTCACTAAGCATCAAGGGTATGATTTGAACCCTTGTATTTTAAAGATTTTGTTTTATATTTTTCATTGTTAGTTCTATGTTAATTGAACTTCTATGAAAATTGGTATATACATGATTATATATACATAACGTGTTCATAAGATTTTATGAATGAATTGATAGACGTTGTAATCCCTTACATATATACTATAAACGATTTTTCAGAAATCAAAGTATTGTAAAAACAAGTTTCTAATGGAGAAATTGTGTTCTTATGGGTTTATGTGTTTTGGTTGAATTTTAGAATGAAAATTGATGATAAATTCTTGATGGAAATCTGAAATTGATGATATATTATGATAGTACTCGAAAAAAAACAAAAACAACCCAAGTTGAACGAGTCCAAACGGATGTAAAACGAATTCGTAGTGATTGAATTCGCTAATTATGTGTAAAATATGAAAAATTAGCATGAACACTGAATTGGAATCCTTAAAAAGAATTGTTAATAGTTTTTGAAGTGTTATAATTATCATGTAGATGTGTAGTTCTATGAATTACGAATCCATAGAGTCGAAAACGGACTCAATCGGATGTGTATAGCTTGATTTATGATGATTGGAAGGAGGAAAGGGTTAGAAATTTGCCAGAACAACATACTGGAGGAAAATTTCGCGTAGCACGCTGCCAGGGGCGCAGTTGCGCTTCCCCCAAGGCTATTTGGGGCGCAGCTGCACCGGGAGGAAAAGTTAGTCCGGGACTGTTTTGACCTCCTGTGGTAAAACGGCCATAACATTTTCATACGGACTCGGATTGAGGTGATTCAAGATGATCCCGAACGAGCACGAGTAGACCTACAACTTTTGTTCTTTAAGTTTTTCAATTTGAGGTCGTTAGCTAGGGTAAAAATGGTCATTTGTGGGACTGATATGTTTTCGAAGGCAATCAGGGGGGCGTCGGGCATGCACGTAAGCACATGTAATGGTCCCGACCATGGAAAATGATGTTCTAACTTTCATAACATGACTATTAGGTATTATAATGATACTTAACATTAACCCTTGAATATTAGACAATTCGGTTGGGCGTGCTAAGCGTGCGCAAATGCGTGTCGCTTGGGCATTTGAATAAGCAAGTTTGGCATACGGGCGTGCAAGCGTTTCAACGCCTCAACGAGTGTGTATGACCTTGTTTAATATTATGTTTTAATAAGAATGAAACATCATAGAGTAATGTAACCCAATCTAGGAGCATGCAAAGCACATGCAAAAGAGGCGAGTTAAGTGTGTGACGTATAAACGTCGAAATACCGTGTAATGTGGTAATACACTTAAATAGTGTTTCGATTCTAATGAAACGAATATTATAATATATGAAATGTGGTTAATATAAAATCAATAGGTAGTCCTAGCAGGACTTAAACACTTGAATGAATTTCGAATATTACGAAAAAGAAATATAGTGAAATATAAGTCGATAGTTAACACAATCAAGTTGAACATTGTGTATTGATAATAGGAAGGGTTATGAGATGTAGAGTAAAGTTTACATTACAACTAATATGCTTTGCTATGTGACTAATAGTTTATGTGAATGATTATATAATTGTGTAGGGCACGTGAAGTGCAGATATCTGTAAGCTGTTAAACTGTTATTGGTAAATAATGATCAAGGCAAGTCTTTCGGTTCCTATTTTCTATGTGAACTTGATGATATTATGAACTGTTTTAAATTGTATTGCAAAGAGTATGCTATGTTGTATATGTTGCGAGCATGAAATGTTAAAGTCAATTTATGACTACATTGATTAATTTAATAATGTTGATTGAGTAAGGAACTCAATCTTTATATTTGTTATGTGATTAAAGCATGTATGTCATGTTACTTTAATGTTGAACATGTTAATTATATGCTATGTGATGCATGAAAACTGTTAGATCTTGCTGAGCTGTCGAGCTCACTCTTGCAAATAACCATTTTTGCAGGTCAAGGATGCAAGGTAAAGATACGTGTTAAGTGATTTATAGAGATCAATATTCAAGAATATTAGTTATGTTCAATTTCAAATTGTAGTTAATGTTTTGAATGAAATATGTCGCTGAGCTATAAGTAGAGTTATCCAATGTAGATGGATATTATTTTATTATGTAAGAGTTTGTATAGTCATTTCGTTGTAACGATTCATGATATAGATTTGAATCGAAGAGATGTAATGTAAAGGTTGCGATTCAGGGCAATATAGAAAGAAAGTTTTTAAAAGTTTTAAATATTCCGCATTTTTAGTGATTTTTAATATTGAATAAGGATGTAATGAGAGATTAAAGTTGTATAGCTAACGATCGAGGATGAGAATTATATTGTATGAGTTTTGGGGTCGTTACAGTGGCCGACCAAAAGATATAGCTACAATAGCTATCCAAAAATATCCAAAATATCTACACTCAGTTAGTTAACCTGCTCCATCTCCTCTGTATACAACTGTGTACAACTGAATAACAAATCAAATATGGAATCTCAATTATATACAACTGAATAACATGGTATAACCGAAGTATTAATTCAAAAGAATTAGAACATCTCATTCGGAATCATAACTTGAATAAACAAGAGTACGAAGCTTACTCAATATTAGAATAGGATTTAAGAATTAGCTCAATGAAAGTTTAGAGTTAAGGAGATTGCGTAATTGTAATCAAGATAGAGTAGGGAAACTTAACTCGTGCGTAGATTATACGTTTACTATTTACGTTCCTCAATTTAATCCTACATATCGTTTAAAGTCACAATACCAATTAATTATAATGCAACTAGCATCATGAGTATATTCTCTTTTAACTTAACTTACCTCTAAGTCTGGTATCAAATCCACAAACATTAACTCTTAAACACATTATTAGACTCCACGAATAACGAGTTTAAGTACATATTCAACCCATCAAATAATCACATAAAACTATCATTGACATGTTAATAATCTGTTTTAACATCACATTATATGATTAATACATTTTCATGTTCATTAGAGTAGGTTTTAAATTACATCTCTGGACTTGAGCACTTAAATAAAAAAATTGGGCAATTCTGCAGACCAACAACAGGCGCTGCGGCGCAGCCAAATGACCTGCAACCGGTGCTGCTGTGACGAACGAGATTTTTGTAATTTATTTTAAATATTTATTGAATTAAATAAATATTTTTGTTGATTTATTTATTGAGTTAAATAAATATTTGATGGAATAGTGGTAGATTAATTTAATTAAATGTGTTACATTGATTAAATTAATGTGAAATAATTTTATAGTTCAAAGTGTGAATTTAATTGATATTATTAAATTAAATGAGTTGTTTAATAATTATAATATTATTCTAAGTAATTTAATAATTAATTAGATATTTAATGATTTGTCATAATTAATAAAAGAGAATTTTAATTATGTGATTATTTGATTTAATGTGTAATATTGGCTTTTATTTAATTGAATTTAAATAATATTATTTGATTAATTAAAGTGACAAAACAACTATATAATAAATAAGTTAATTAAAATAAATGGGAAAACAGCCTTTTACATGCAAGCTAAACATGGCCTTATGAACATGGGAGCAGTTAAGTGCATAATGGCCTTAACTAACACCCATGTTGTGCCAGTTATGTTTATACATATATCTATATAAGTTATATTAGTATTATTTCTTTGTTAGAAAAGTTAGAAACTCAGAGAGAAAAGAGAGAAAAACTTGAGAGATTCTAAGATTGAAGGAGTTTGGAGAATTAGAGAAGTTTCTATCAATTTAACAAACAACCAAGAATAATTTCTTAATCCTAAGTTTCAATTTATGTTTTTAAGTTTTTTCTATGAACGTATATTTTAAGTTCTCTGTTAATTGAGTTTCATAATTAAATTGTTGAAAAGTTGTTTGTAATCATTAATAAGCACGTATAATCTACTACATGATGGTTATAAACTATTTTAGAGTAATTAATCCATATAAGTATGCTTAAATTGGAGTTTTGTAGTTTATAGAGAAATTGTGACACCCCCAAATCCAGGTCCCTTCGAACCTCGGATCCGGTTCGCCACGATACTACTCTCGTCAAACTATTAAATCTTTTATTCATTACTTAAAGAATATAACTTTACTTTACTACAATTTAGAATATAAATTCTTTTCATTTCCAGGATCTGTATAATGACCCCAAACTTTTATAAGTTACAATATTGGTCATTTACCATTCTTGTCTTTACATCATAATTGATATAATAAAAATGCGGAATAACTTAAACTTTTTCAATATCCTTTGAATAAAATCTTTTATTGATTTTATAACTTGAATCAATTACATATCCTTGAATCAAATATATTATGATTCATTCTATTCGAATCACTGTATAAACGTTTACATCTCAATTCGATATATTATGTGTATCAACTAGTACATCTTTACAACAAGACAAGTATTAAACATCGTATTTACTATCATGTACAACTCCTAGAACCTAAACATGATTAAAGCAAATAATCTAAATAGTAATCTTCGTTGCGATACTATTTAACTTTATCAATCAAGAAGCACGTAATCTTTATCGTGAGTCCTTAACATGCAAAAATGGTTATTTGCAAGAGTGAGCTTGACAGCTCAGCAATTCTAACAGATTTCATGCATCACATAGCATATAATATCATGCTCAGTTCATGCATTCATAATCATTTAAATATACTACGCATGTTACTTCTCACATAACAGGCATATAGATTAACTTCACAAGTATATCATCAAAGATCAACTTTAAGTCTCAAACATATCTCATATACAATTCATATATAAGTTAACATCATCATAGCATAATACAATTCAACTAACAGTTATCGAATTCATATAACAAATATGAACTGAAAGACTTGCCTGGCGCGTAGTTTATCAACTACAACTTAACTACTTATAGCTATCTATACTTCGTGTATTCCTACACAGTTATATAATCATGGAGTCATATCCATCAGTCATATGCATCCATACATTCTCAATGAATTAACAATTGTTACATTGTTTTCTAACTAGGTACTTAGAACCTTTGTTTCACTTTCGTATCGTATTCTTATAATAGCTAGGTATGTATAGGTATACCTTAACCATACTTAATATCAACATTTATAAACCCTTATCACACACTTGACTCTCTATGTGTTCAACACATATTTAAAACTCATAGATATAAAATCAACACTATCCTTGCGTTTTGCAAACCTTAGGAAAATTTATCAACTCCAGGTTTTATATCACACTTACACTAATGAATACTCTAAGCATCATTTATAGACCCTTTTTTACAACTCAGGATAACAATGTAAGCATACTACCATTTACAGATCACATTTTAAAAATAATCAGGTAGTAGTGCCCTGTGGCACAGCTGCGCTACATTTAGACCTAGGAGGGGCGCAGCTGCGCAGCTCCCTATCCAGACCAGATTTGGCTTTTTGATTCCTAGTTTTGTTTTGGTCTTCTAGCATGCATAGGTACTAACACATAGCATGTTAAACATCCTTCAATAAATCCAAATTATTCACTTATAGCTAGCATATGTCATCCTTTAAAACTAACTTTAAAATATGCTTGTATAATGCATATCACGTCTATCTAGTGGGGTGTATATACCAATCATGACTAGAGGCATACAAGTCCTATCATGCTTGCACATAAAGTCAGAATGTAAGTAACTTAATGTTTGTCCATCTTACTTTCAAAACTTTCTAAGTTTTATTTTCAAAATTCATGTCATACTTAAACTAATCATGCAAACACAATGCATCATTATTAAGGTATCATTTAACCACATATCAAGTCCGTTTTCATGCATATCTAGACCATACAAACTTGCTTAGAAGTCAGAACATAAACATCTCAAGTATATGTCGAAGTCCATTTTCAAAACTTATAACTTTCTTTAGAAATCGCATACTAACGAAGTTAAGAACATTCATGCTATGTCAAGGTACACATTTATACATGTTAAACCTGTTTTCATGCATGTCTAAGTGATATTACTATGCCAAAATTTATCAGCTTGCAACAGAAAGTGAAAATCCTGATTGGTGCCTGGCGTAGCTACTCTGTTCTAAGCTGTGGGAGCGGCGCAGCTGCGCTGATCCAGAACAACTTCAAAACAGCAAATGGTGCAGCTGCTCCATTTTGAACTGTAGGGAGAGCATAGTTGCGCTATACCCTGAACAGTCCAGACAGCCTTTTGCAACGGCAGAACACAAACCCATACATGAAAAATCTTACGAAACATAATCCTATCTGACCACATTACATTTCTATCATGCATATAAGCTTAGTTAACAGCTAACAATCCTTTCTCTATCAAATTATCATATAATTCACGCATTACTTAAGAATTTATTGAACTCAAAGGAAGAAGGAGTTATACCTCTTTTAAGTTTGATACGAACTAGTTGCTAAATTGCTTTTCCTTCAACTGATTTCTCCCTCTCATTCTCACAGTATACTTATATTAACTCCACTTAGAAATCTCAACAAATGATTTTGAGAAGAGAGGAGCTCTATTTATAGAACTTCCTTATATAGACAAAGACTTTGTCCAACTTTTTTGCCCAGCAGGAAGAAGAAGAACATATTGGATATAAAGGAGTTGGTGGAGTAGCAATCATGGCTACTATTGGAGCCACTTCCCCTCTCATCATTACACATCCATTATTTTGATTACACTAAGTTTTAGGAATAGGCTAGGCCAATGGCCTAGTCACGGCTGTTTTAAGGGGTGACAATGATTTTGGGACAAGCTACTCAGCAGCACACTTATGTTTATTAAATCCCAATAACTAAGTATAGCTACACTAATATTAGTTTTGAGAACATATATACAACCCTACAAATATGTACACCAATACTTATAATCATGCACCTCATGTATACAGGGTTTAATTCAATTAATATTTTAATTGGGCTACATATAATTTAGTTGGGTACCACTATCCCACCATTTTCCATTAAATTATTATCTCAAGTACACCCAAATATTATAATGATAATTAATAACAATTATTTATTAACTCACCAGTTAATAATTATAGTTAAACCTCCAATTGATTTAACTCTACTATTTTGCTACACAAGGCATAATTATATAAGCTTATAAATTAATAGGTCTCAAGCTTAACATAATAATCTCACCAACTAATATTACATCTTATAATATAGTCATAAAGTATTATCATTACAATACTTAATTATATGTTCTCATAACATATATACTTGCACATAGAAATTAATTGTCATAATAACGTTAATTAAATCCGTTTAATTATTCCTTCATTAATTTATTTAATAAATTTCTCACCCCATCACTTAGCCACACTAAGCATATCTCACAAGCTTAATTAAGCTTATTATCACTTCCATCACACTTTAATATTCTTTTAATATAACGTTTGTGTGACATATGCACTTTAATACTAAGTTATTTAGCCACCTTAAATAATTCTAATAACCACTACCCTTAGAATAATTAATATCTATCCCATTAATTCTTTAATTTATACAATCTACGTATATTTATTCGATTGTCCTAAGACAACCATCTTCAATCTTCACATTTTAGCCATATTTAAATGTTAATACAATACCTTCATCTCTAACTAATATTTATAATTAATTAATTTCCATAATTAATATTCGTTTATTTCATGCCTTGCTATCCTAATCCAGTCTCGGACAGATTGGTCACTAATTATGACACATATTAATCTTTAATATATATATATATATATATATATGATAAGTTCAGATTTCATAAACTTTCTCAAACTTTTTTATGGACCGGCGCAGCTGCGCTGGTATTAGGCTTGGAAATGGCGCAGCTGCGCCACCTCAAGTTTAGGTGTAGACCAGTTCTGCTATAGCAGAATCTTAGTCTAAATCCATACATACCTTGAACATGCTATTTAATTACTGACTTGTTATTTTAGTTACTTAACATCATTTACTACATTCTTCAATGATTTAGAGATTAAACTCCAAGTTCAAACTCTATTTTCTTTAATAATTAATTAACTATAAAATCTCATATATATATATATATATCTAATTTCCTTCCACCAACCGCATAATTCAAGATATATATAACATATATATACATTCCTTTAATCTTCACTTCTCGCCGTGTATCAAATTACTTAATATTTCTCTAACCAATATTTATTTAAAGATATATTGGTTTAACAACGTATATATATATATATATATATATTTTTTTTATTAATGTCGTTCGCACATTCACATATTACCATGTTAAGTAATATATATAAAGGCACTTACTATAATCACAAACTCCACACATATATTAACTCACTATTTACTTAAGTGATCTTAAACCTCTTACTATATCACCATAGTTAATTAAGGCTTTAATATTCAAATTATATTATTTCATAATATAACTTCCAATTTAAATTAACCAATATTTATACGTATTAGTTAATTCCCTTAACTAATTTATGTTTTACTATCTCAATCGATCCATGGATCGCTTAAGCACTAATAATAACCTATATTACATCATACTAGTCACTAGTATATATACTCAAGAAGATAGTGATTATTCATTAAAGATATTTAATGTTACCAACTTACTATGATAAAATAATTATGTACATTATTTAATATCGATAGATAAGTCTCATCCATCTCTTTTTCTCTAAACAATTCTCCTCCTTGATAAATAACAAATATATAATAATGATATACTTATTAAACACAAAATTACATATTGAAAAGTTCATATTACCCTATGCAACACAACACCACATAACTCATATCGCATTTATATATTCTTATTTGAATGCAACACATGTCTTAAGAATTTTATTTACTAAATTCTTATTTTAATAATTTCTGAAAATTCGAGTTCTTACATCCTCTCCCCCTTATAAAGATTCTGTCCTCTGAATCACCGAAACCTTCCCTACTCGGTGCTATTCCGAATATTACATATTCTTTAGATAACTTCATTCATTCTCTTTTCGGAAGTTTCATTATTATAACTTGCTCAAATGCATTCTTCCACTTTCTCCTTTCTAAGGAACATTCTACTTACTACATTCATCCTTCAGAAGAATAAGAATCTTCCACGATTTTTCAATAATCGGGAAGTAGTATGAATAACTCAGATTCCAAATTATACCGAGGGGTCACAAGACCGTGAACTCTTCTCTAGGTTTACTAATGCTTCAACAAAATCCTTCACACTGCAAACTAGAGTGTTTATCAATCACAAAGACTAAAAACACCCTTCATGCGTACACTAGGTGGCTGTCATATTGTCCACTACGTTGAGCCACAACGTAGTATTTTGTAACGACTATATGTGTTACGTTCGAAACTATTATCTCCAAAAACATGTCCCCTTTATAGGGTTGTTCACCTCAGCTTTTCAACATCTAAATCCGCACCAGAGCAATCTGGTTTGGCATAAATACACAAGAATGCTTGAATTCCATAATTATTCTCTAACAGTCGTCTAGCCGAATCAAATAGCTTAGACTTTTATCAATAACTCAGACATTAATCGAAATTAGTTAACTTAATTAACCTTTTTCAAAGTGTAAACGAAAACAAAAAATCCTTTTATGACATCATAATACCGTACCACCTCAGTCGTACGTTAAAGATTCCGTCATTTTATGACTTCGTCGTACTACATCATACCATAATGGATAGACGATCTTATGATCGCTCCGGACACTAGGTTCGATTGCATTGATGACTCCATCGTTTACCATTCTACACCATATCAAATGATGCATATGGTAAAAATACATTTTGAAAGATTTTCAAATTATTTTTGTCTTAGCCGAAACAAATAGCATAGACATATGAATAACGGTATCGTTTTTTTTTTAAACTCATTATTTCAGTCATCTGACCCAATGTTTTCTCAAGAAAACAGAAGTGCAAACACTAGCACGAAGTTAATAAATTTTAAAAATCTAGCATAATTAGAAGATTTAGAAAAATCCAAATTTCTCCATTAACTTCAATCCCTTACTCCATTACTTCATCATTCTATTATTCTTCTATACCATCAATGCTTACTATATCAAAACTCTTAATTCTTGATATAATATATATATTTCCAGTATAGTTCATCGAACTTACCACACCATAGAAGTTCAGGAACTTACCATAATAATACGATTTTAGGAACTTGTCCTAGCAATACGTAGTCCAAGAACCAATCAGGAACTGTCCATACGCTTAGGGGGTTCAAAATTACATATGATTATGAGTCACAAACTTGTCATAGGCATGAGTCTTAAGAACTCGCATCTAATCTTAGTATTATCTAATTTAATCTTAGAAACCTCTATTTATCAGAATAAACATGAGAAAAAAATCACATTTTTGCCATATGTATAACGATAGCACGACACCAACATTCCAACGATTATCAATGTGATGCACTCAGCGCAAGCACAAAACCTCCACCCACACAAAGGTTTGTACAACTAAGCTGTCACATGAGTCCTCAATGGAAATCCAACACGTAACTCTATCTTACTCTTAACTTGCTCTTGCTCGTTACGAATTTTCTATATTTCATCGTATACAAATCCTCATGAGTTCATCTCGTACCATTTCATAGCACCCTCTCTTATAGCATCAAGCTATAACCACTTAGTCGTTACAGACTATTTATCATTTCATAGCTCAATCTGATCACGTCGTGATCATCGATTTACCTTAGGGTTCTTTCCCTATTATCAACTAAACTCTATTTGAGTTCATTCTTATTATCTTTGTCATATTCATCTTATAGACATCGTCTTAACATTTTTATTTCTGAAGTTAGGAAACTCCTGAATTCTCATTCTCTAGATACTTCAAGATTTTTCTTTGAATCTTCACGTATATATTTTAATTTTATCTTTTCCTTTCTCAGGTTTTAGTCTAAGGTACTCTTATCTAAGGTTTATAACCTACAGCTCTGATACCAACCTGTGACGCCCCAAATCCGGGTCCCTTCGAACCTCCGATCCGGTTCGCCACGATACTACTATTACAACTTTTATTCATTACTTAAAGAATATAACTTTATTTTATTACAATTTAGAATATAAATTCCTTTCATTTTCAGGATCTGTATAATGACCCCAAACTTTTATAAGTTATAATATTGGTCATTTACCATTCATGTCTTTACATCATATTTGAAATAATAAAAATGCGGAATAACTTAAACTTTTTCAATCTCCTTTGAATAAAATCTTTTATTGATTTCATAACTTGAATCAATTACATATCCTTGAATCAAATATATTATGATTCATTCTATTCGAATCACTATATAAACGTTTACATCTCAATTCGATATCTTCTATGTATCAACTAGTACATCTTTATAACACGATAAGTATTAAACATCGTAATTACTATCATGTACAACTCCTAGAACCTAAACATGGTTCAAGCAAATAATCTAAATAGTAATCTTCACTGTGATACTATTTAACTTTATCAATCAAGAAGCACGTAATCTTTACCGTGAGCCCTTAACCTATAAAAATGGTTATTTGTAAGAGTGAGCTTGACAGGTCAGCAATTCTAACAGATTTCATGCATCACATAGCATATAATATCATGCTCAGTTCATACATTCATAATCATTTAAATATACTACGCATGTT
This sequence comes from Panax stipuleanatus, assembly GCA_020205555.1. Classification (NCBI taxonomy): domain Eukaryota; kingdom Viridiplantae; phylum Streptophyta; class Magnoliopsida; order Apiales; family Araliaceae; genus Panax; species Panax stipuleanatus. The sequence continues at coordinate 60,478,747 of CM035120.1, read as the reverse complement.
ACTTCTCACATAACAGGCATAGAGATTAACTTCACAAGTATATCATCAAAGATCAACTTTCAATTTCAAATATATCTCATATACAATTCATATATAAGTCAACATCGTTATAGCATAATACAATTCAACTAACAGTTATCAAATTCATATAACAAATAGGAACTGAAAGACTTGCCTAGCGTAGTTTATCAACTACAACTTAACTGCTTATAGTTATCTGCACTTCGTGTATTCCTACACAGTTATATAATCATGGATTCATATCCATAAGTCATATGCATCCATACATTCTCAATGAAACAATAATTGTTACATTATTTTCTAACTAGTTTCGTAGAACCTTTGTTTCACTTTCTTATCGTACTCTTATAATAGCTAGGTATGTATAGATATACCTTAACCATACTTAATATCAACATTTATAAACCTTTATCATACACTTGACTCTCTATGTGTTCAACACATATTTAAAACTCATAGATGTAAAATCAACACTGTCCTTGCATTTTGCAAACCTTAAGAAAATTTATCAAATCCAGGTTTTATATCACACTTACACTAATTAATACTCTAAGCATCATTTATAAACCCTGTTTTACAACTTATGATAACAATGTAAGCATATTACCATTTTTAGATCACATTTTAAAAACAATCGGGCAGCAGTGCCCTGTGGCGCAGCTGTGCTACATTTAGACCTAGGGGGGGCGCAGCTGCGCAACTCCCTGTCCAGACCAGATTTGTCTTTTTGATTCCTAGTTTTGTTTTAGTTTTCTAGCATGCATAGGCATTAACACATAGCATGTTAAACACCCTTCAATACATCCTAATTATTCACTTATAGCTAGCATATGTCATCCTTTAAAAATTACTTTAAAACATGCTCGTATAATGTATATCACATCTATCTAGTGGGGTGCACATACCAATCATGACTAGAGGCATACAAGTCCTATCATGCTTGCACATAAAGTCAGAATGTAAGTAACTCAATGTTTGTCCATCTTACTTTCAAAACTTTCTAAGTTTTATTTTTAAAATTCATGTCATACTTAAACTAATCATGCAAAAGCAATGCATCATTATTAAGGTATCATTTAACCACATTTCAAGTCCGTTTTCATGCATATCTAGACCATACAAACTTGCTTAGAAGTCAGAACATAAACATCACAAGTATATGTCGAAGTCCATTTTCAAAACTTATAACTTTCTTTAGAAATTGCATACTAATGAAGTCAAGAACGTTCATGCTATGTCAAGGTACACATTTATACATGTTAAACCTATTTTCATGCATGTCTAAGTGATATTACTATGCTAGAATTTATCAGCTTGCAACAGAAAGTGAAAATCCTGTTTGGTGCCTGGCGCAGCTGCTCTGTCCTAAGTTGTGGGAGCGGCGCAGCTGCACTGATCCAGAACAACTTCAGAACAGCAAACGGTGTAACTGGGCCATTTTAAACTGCAGGGAGAGCGTAGCTGCGCCATACCCTGAACAGTCCAAACGGCCTTCTGCAACGGTAGAACACAAACCCATACATGAAAAATCTTACGAAACATGATCCTATCTGACCACAATACATTTCTATTATGCATATAAGCTTAGTTAACAGCTAACAATCCTTTCTCCATCAAATTATCATATAATTCACGCATTACTTAAGAATTTATTGAACTCAAAGGAAGAAGAGGTTATACCTCTTTTAAGTTTGATACGAACTAGCTGCTAAGTTGCTTTTCCTTCAACTGATTTCTCCCTCTCATTCTCACAGTATACTTATATTAACTCCACTTAGAAATCTCAACAATTGATTTTGAGAAGAGAGGAGCTTTATTTATAGAACTTCCTTATATAGACAAAGACTTTGTCCAACTTTTTGGCCCAGCAGGAAGAAGAAGAACATATTGGATATAAAGAAGTTGGTGGAGTAGCAATCATGGCTACTATTGGAGCCACTTCCCCTCTCATCATTGCACAGCCATTAGTTTGATTACACCGAGTTTGAGGAATAGGCTAGGCCAATGGCCTAGTCACGGCTGTTATAAGGGGTGACACTGATTTTGGGACAAGCTACTCAGCAGCACACTTATGTTTATTAAATCCCAATAACTTAGTATAGCTACACTAATATTGGTTATGAGCACATATATACAACCCTACATATATGTAGACCAATACTTATAATCATGCACCTTATGTACATAGGTTTAATTCAATTAATATTTTAATTGGGCTACATATAATTTAGTTAGGTACTACCATCCCACCATTTTCCATTAAATTATTATCTCAAGTACACCCAAATATTATAATGATAATTAATAATAATTATTTATTAACTCAACATTTAATAATTATAGTTAAACCTCCAATTGATTTAACTTTACTATTTATGCTACACAAAGCATAATTATATAAGCTTAAAAATTATTAAGTCTCAAGCTTAACATAATAATCTCACCAACTAATATTACATCTTATAATATGGTCATAAAGTATTATCATTACAATACTTAATTATATGTTCTCATAACATATATACTTGCACATAGAAATTAATTCTCATAATAACGTTAATTAAATCCGTTTAATCATTCCTTCATTAATTTATTTAATGAATTTCTCATCCCATCACTTAGTCACACTAGGCATATCTCACAAGCTTAATTAAGCTTATTATCACTTCCATCGCACTTTAATATTCTTTTAATATAACGTTTGTGTGACACAACCCTTAGAATAATTAATATCTATCCCATTAATTCTTTAATTTATACAATCTACGTATATTTATTCGATTGTCCTAAGACAACCATCTTCAATCTTCACATTTTAGCCATATTTTAATGTTAATACAGTACCTTCATCTCTAACTAATATTTATAATTAATTAATTTTCATAATTAATATTCGTTTATTTCATGCCTTGCTATCCTAATCCAGTCTCGGACAGATTGGTCACAAATTATGACACATATTAATCTTTAATATATATATATATATATGATAAGTTCAGATTTCATCAACTATCTCAAACTTTTCTGCAGACCGGCGCAGCTGAGCTGGTATTAGGCTTAGAAGTGGCGCAGCTGCGCTACCTCAAGTTTAGGTGTAGACCAGTTCTGCTATAGCAGAACCTTAGTCTAAATCCATACATACCTTGAACATGCTCTTTAATTACTGACTTGTTATTTTAGTTACTTAACATCATTTACTACATTCTTCAATGATTTAGAGATTAAACTCCAAGTTCAAACTCTATTTCCTTTAATAATTAATTAACTATAAAATCTCATATATATATATATATATATATATATATATATATATCTAATTTCCTTCCACCAACCGCATAATTCAAGATATATATAACATATATATACATTCCTTTAATCTTCACTTCTCGCCGTGTATCAAATTACTTAATATTTCTCTAACCAATATTTATTTAAAGATATATTGGTTTAACAACGTATATATTTATTTTATTACCGTCGTTCGCACATTCACATATTACCATGTTAAGTAATATATATAAAGGCACTTACTATAATCACATACTCCACACATGTATTAACTCACTATTTACTTAAGTGATCTTAAACCTCTTACTATTTCACCATAGTTAATTAAAGCTTTAATATTCAAATTATATTATTCCATAATATAACTTCCAATTTAAATTAACCAATATTTATACTTATTAATTAATTCCCTTAACAAATTCATGATTTACTATCTCAATCCATCCATGGATAGCTTAAGCACTAATAATAACCTATATTACATCATACTAGTCACTAGTATATATACTCAAGAAGATGGTGATTATTCATTAAAGATATTTAATGTTACCAACTTACTATGATAAAATAATTCTATACACTATTTAATATCGATAGATAAGTCATCCATCTCTTTTTCTCCAAACAATTCGCCTCCTTGATAAATAACACATATATAATAATGATATACTTATTAAACACAAAATCACATATTGCACAGTTTATATTACCCTATGCAACACAATACCACATAACTCATAACGCATTTATATATTCTTATTTGAACCCAACACATGCCTTAAAAATTTTATTTACTAAATTCTTACTTTAATAATTTCTAAAAATTCAGGTTCTTACAAAAATAACATATGAATATTGCTTATAAGTACAAAAATTCACTCTTCAATTTTATGCTAAACAGTAAATTGATGATTGATTATGTTTATACATGTAAAAAAGAAAAGAACGAAACTTAAACGAACTGATTTGGTGTTATAACGAATATATAATGTGGGATTTCATGAAAATTGACGTAACTAGGAAAAATAGAAAGAACATGAAAATTATGTGTTTTAATTTAGTTGTTTATATAATTTAAGTTGTTAAAATCATGCTAAGGATGTTATAAAATGTTTATGTTAAGTTCAGAACTTATGGATAGCATTAAATTTGTTGTTTGAGCAAAGTTTGGCATAAATTGACTTTTTATGCGTTCTTCGCGAGCTCTGTCTGCTTCCCACTGTGTCGCGGTGCCGCAACGCTGGTTCTGTTAAGAAACTAAGCGCTGCAGCGCCATGCCAGTGACCTGCTGACGTGGCTTTGCGCCACAATGCCGATCCCCAGTTCAAACTGGGCGCTGCAGTGCCGGTTAGTAGAATGGCCCATAAAATTTTACTTAAGTGTTCAAGTCCAGAAATGCAATTTAAAACCTAATGTAATGAACATGAAATTTTTTTAATTATATATTGAGATGTTAAAACAGATTATTAACATGTCAATGATGTTTTACGTGATTAATTGATAAGTCAAATACGTGTTTTAAACTAGTTGTTCATGTAGTCTAATAATGTGTTTAAGAGTTAATATTTGTGGATCCGATTAATATAATAAGATTTAGAGTTAAGATAGTATACTCATGATGCTAGTTGAGTTACGATTAATTGGTATTATGAATGTAATGGTATGTGTGATTAATTGGAGAACGTGAATTATAAATTATAGCCTACGCACGAGGCAAGTTCCTAAACCTTACTTTTACATTACGCAAGTTTCTTAACTCTACTCTTTATTGAGCAAGTTCGTAAATTATACTATTATATTGATCCAGTTCATACTCTTGTTTATTCAAGTTTATGATTCCGAATGAGATATTCAAGATCTTATATTCATTCAGTTATATGCATTGAGATTCAATCTTGATTTAATATCGTTTAACTTATTGTATTAAGACCTTGAATGGCTAGCGATCCCTTTTGATTCGGCTAGTCCATAGTAGATGAGCGTTCTAAATTCTAGAACTTTCGTTAATAAAACTTATCGAAACCAAACTTTCTTTGGTGCGGACTCTGATGTCAAACTGAGATGAATAACCCTTTATAGGGGATTATTTACGTATTAGCGTTGAGATGTTGTGCACATACATGGTACTAAAGGCTGATCCCCCTAAGTACAAGAAGTAAGGTCCATATAGTCTTACAACTATTAAAGGTTTAAAGTAGAAATACTTGATAACTTGGGATATAGTTCTTAGTCTTGCGACCCTCAGATGTACTTTTAATTCTTGTTTTCTATCTTGATTCAAAAGTCGAGCTTTCTATTATCCAGTATCTATTGTTTAAGAATCATATGATTTATTCATATGATTTCTATTATCCAAAAGCCTATCTTTTTATAAACTGCAACCACAATATCAAGAATCATATGATTTAATCTTCATTAACTGCATAATAGTTATGAAGTATTACGAATAATTAAAATAGCGTTTTGATTCCTTTAAAACCATTCCCAAGGACTTATAGTCATTTAAGAAATCTGAGTTGGTCAAAGACCATGAACATTCTCTTTAGCTTCATTCGTGAAAAGAAAAACCCGACACTAAGGCCGCATATTCGAAATAGCTTACGAGCACATCTAGGTGCTCAGCCTATAGTACTCTATGTTGATCAACATTCATTTATTAAACGTATTTACGTTTAAGTTTTGGCAACCTCACATGCCCGTCGATTTAACGACATTAAAACCTTTGTGTATTCATACTCAGGCTTACCTTTGAATCCTTACCAAAGTAATTAGCATAGGATAGCAACATTATGAATATTTTAAAATATTTGCGAAAAAATCAACCAAAATACTTTAAATTTAAGTCTAGCAGAAACAAATGGTATCGACTATTCAATAACAGTTCATGCATAAGAAATTATACATATTGACAACTTGTCCAACTTTAAAGTGTAGATAAGAGTTTAGAAAACTTGCCTTACGCGTCTTCAACCTTCTAAGTCTACTCTACTTGAGGTCTTTACAAATTCTACATGATATAAACACATAGCATACCAATTAGGTTATCACAATTGATATACATTGTGTAAACTATCTTCTCCTTGTTGTATAGCTTATCCGAATTGTTAAACTATTAACATCCGTATAAGTTATTTAACATTCGTTACGGCTTATTAACATAATTATGTCACAAACCAACACTCGTCAATCATCGTTACGCACAACGACAAATAAAACCCTAATCGATTCGCTAACTCAAACATATTTCCCCTTGATTATAGTTATCGGACTCCGTATAGAATTACATAAGTTTTATCTTCATTTCTTGACATTCTCGTACTTTGCACCTCTATTACATATCATATAACCTTAAGGCGCGCATTAAACTCGACCACGATTCACGGTTTACGTTTTTGAATTTCGAGTTTTAAATTTAAATACGTTTAATCAACGTTTAATTCTTAAAACCAATGTTAAACATGTAGTTTAAGAATTCTCTCTTCATGAATATTAACCATTTACTTGCCCCACAATTACCATGTAAAAAGTTGGGTTAACAAATGTTCGTGTTAGAAGTTTTTTTGTTAAGGGCGTTGCGGCGCCAGTATCAGTTATAAAAGTCGCGCTACGGCGCCGGCTTGCAGTGAATGAAGCCCTGTCCAGGCGCTGCGGCATTGGAAAACAAGGCATGGGCGGTGCCGGCCCTGAGCCTTTGAAAAAAATTTGAACTTATAAAATTCCTGAGCTCGTAACGCAATTGTTATAACTCGGAATTGGCTCATTCCTAAGCCATTAGTTCACATATATCATATTCTATGATTCTATCCAGACAAAATTAGTTTTCGAATCTGTTGGCGATAATTTCACCATTTCATTCCTTTTTACACGTTCGTGAACGTTCAACGCTCATTTCTTTATTTTAAGTCAGAATTCAACCATTCTCTATTCCGCAACTCAAAAATACCTAATTCTACGATAAGCCGTCGAAAACCAAGGTTTCCTAGTTAAATGGCGAATTTTGACTATCATCCCGAGAATTTTTACGATTTCGACGATTAACGTCTAATCGCGTAAATTTTGTCATAACTTCGTTACTCGAGATTTTTACGCCAAACCAAATGGAATCAATCCATTGGTTATTCATCTATGGTTCTAAGCAACAATAAACATTTAAGTTTTAATGGTTTCCAAATGTTCATTAACAACAATCTCAAGGTTTCAATGGTTTTCTTCTTTAAGTTCTTAACCATTCAATTATGGTCTTACTTGTTCATGGTTATTGATGTTTTAAAGTCCAATAATATCCACCTTATCACATCGTACAATTCATGCTCCACCAATTATCACTTCTCTATCAATTAAGTATTGAAGGAAGATGAAAACTAAGGTTTAAACAATTATACCTCTTGGTGTTCTTGCATGTTCTTGAGTTTGTTCTAGCTCGTTGCTTCTTCTCTTACCTTTTACTCTTCTCTTTCTCTCAATATGCTAGTTGTTCAAATTTGTAAAACAATTAAATGACCAACTAAGCTTTTATTTTATAGATTTTCAAGACCAAGGGTATTTTGGTCTTTAAGCAAACCTCCTCAACTTTTCCTTCCCACCAAGTTTTGCCCATGTGCTACCATGTCTCCCACATGTGATACCATGTCTCTACATTATCATTGGGCCTTAATCATTCACCAATTGGGCTTGTCCAAGTCCAAGTCCAATAGTTAAAGTCCATTAAGAATTCTCGTATTCTCTTCGTATATACTACGTATGATATTCGTATTATACGTCGCATTAATCTTCGCATTATACTCGTATAACCTATAGTATTATACTTGTATTCTTTCCGTATAATAACATTGTTATTACCCTTAATCTCTTATTCCTAGAATTTCACATTCCCTAACCCTTAGGGTTTCAAGTCCTTAGGCAAAAACTTTGTGAGCCATAACTGAAATATTATTATATATTCCATCTCGTCTTCAAATCCTATCATTACGCGTTTCTCAAAAATTCAAAAATAATTCCAGAGCAGAAACGGATGAATAGTGATTTTTTAGAAATTTCTCGAAAAATCTTTATTTTTGTCTTGAAAATTCAAACCATTTAATTCTAGCACATAGCCAGAATCCTAACCACATTCGCATCTTCTAGGTCACAAAACGACCTTTAAACAGCTTACTCAGTTTAATAAACATATATTCAAATTTTATTCAATAAACTCAAATAAAATTTATTTACATAAAAGTCCAATTTTCTTGGGCGTTACATGCTTCCCCCCCCCCCCCCCCCTTATAAGAATTTTGTCCCAAGGATTTCGATACAAGTTTTTCAAATAGTTGGGGATATGCTTTCTTCATCTTGTCTTCGAGTTCTCACATTGCTTCTTCGGCATTGTGGTTCCTCCATATCACCTTCACCGAAGGATTTACCTTGCTCCTTAAGACTTGTTCTTTCCCATCAATAATTTGAATCGGAACTTCCTCGTACGTAAAGTCCTTCTCAACTTGAATAGGTTCATACTTGATTATGTGCTTATAATCTGGCTTATAGGCATGCAATACCGACACGTGAAACACGTTATGGATATGTCCCAACTCTGGAGGTAATGCTATTACATATACTACCTCTCCTACCCATCTCAAAATCTCAAAAGGTCCTATAAATCTAGGGCTTAGCTTTCCCTTCTTTTTGAAGCGTATATTTCCTTTCCAAGGCGATACCTTCAGAAATATGTACGAACCAACTTCGAACTCTCTATTCTTTCGATGCAGATCTGCATACTTTGTTTGTCTGTCTTGAGCTGCTACCATTCATATTCGTATTAACTTGACCACCTCTGCCATTTTCTGTACCATTTCTGGTCCTAATGTGACATCCCAGATTTTTAGAATTTATAAATGAGAATTTAATAAATAAAATTCTTATTATCTGATGTTTTGAGTTTAAGTATGTGAATACGTGTCATATATGGTGAAATATATGAATTTATGTGAAGATAATTTAAATATTAATGTTAATATTTATTGGAGTAAATAAATATTTTAATTGAATTATTTATTGAGTTAAATAAATAATTATGTGATTATTATGGAGTAATGTAATTAAGTGTAGTATATTAATTAAATGAATATTTAGTATTTAATTTAATTGATATAATGATTGTATGTTATAGTTTTAATTTAATTGAGATAATTAAATTAGATGAGTAATGTGATGAGTGTTACATGCAATTATAATTAGCAATTAATTATAATTATGTGGCAAATTTTATGTGATTTATCGATGCTAGATTTTAATTGATTAAATTAGTTGTTTAATATTTAATTGATTAAAATATGGCATTAAAGTATGTGTTAAAATTATTTTTTTAAAATAAAATGAAAATAATTTGTAAATAATTTTTTTTTACCAAACAAGGCCCTTACTTTTGTTTTAAAAGACTGTTGCCAAACAGGGCCCTTACACTAGCTTAACCCTAAATTACCTAAACTATGTTTGGATTTAATAAAACTAGTTTCAAATTTTCTTGTAACCAAACAGGCCAAGTTGGCTTTTGAATTTGTAACTTACCTAATTAATAAGAGTTAGTATATATAATTATTATTAGGAGTTACATGTTTTATGTAATATATGTATTATATGTAAATTGTATATACTACAACTACGTTAGTTTTACAAACTAAGAAAAAAAAAACAAAGAAAGAAAAGAGAAGAGGAAAAAGAAGAACAGAGAAGAAGGGAAGAAGAAGAGAAAGAAAGGGGAAAGAGACCTTGAAAGAATTCTCGCTAAGCCATCATCTTCTTCTCCTAAGCCTAATCAAAGGGTATAACTTCTAAATTTAGTTTTAATAATGTGTTTTATGTTGTGGAACTTCTCTGTAAAAACGTTTTTCATGAAAGTTAGTAATTTTGTTGAATATGTGTTGGAATTTTGTTAATATACTGTTTATAAATTTAATTAGATGCCATAAACAATGATTTTCAGAAATTAAATTGTTTGTAGAAACATGTTTTAATAGAAAAGTTATGTTCATATGAGTTCATATGAGTTTTAGGTATTATGGTTGATTTTAGTTTGAAGAAATTGATGAAATTGATATATGTTAATATGTTTATTAAGAATTTGTTTGATGCTATCTTCAATTACGTATATAATGCATGTATATAGAGTTAAATTGCTTGAGAAAGTGATTTACAGTGAATGGTTTTATAAAATATATAAGTTTTATGAAAATATCAAATTTGATTTCTAAAACTTTTGATTATTGTTGTTTAAATATTTTTGTGTTTGGAGATATATTATATGAGTGAATTGTATCAAGTATATGCTATACATTGTTCTAGTAGCTTGTTATTGCCGTTTGATGGCATGTTGGGTTTAATCGGTGAAACAGGGAGGCTGCACTGCCTGCTTCTGTCTGCGTACCTGCGCAGCTGCGCCGGTGCCAAGGCTTATGGCTGCGCAGCTGCGCCGTGTCCTGGGCAGAGGCAGTGAGTTTTATTTAAGTGTGCAGTTTATTTTTATGATTAAGTTACATTGTTGCTAGAATAATGATCATATATTTAAGTTGCAATAGCATGTTGATAACATGAATTTGACAATTTGGTAATTGTAAAAGAAAAGAGGTTTTAAAAACCTTAAAGTATTAATTGAATTATTGTTTAATGGTGAATTGGTTAATTATAATTTGTATAATTATAATCAAGAGTAAATGTTTAAATTAAATTATAATTTTTGTTAAATTATAATGAATATTAGTTGATTTATTTTAATCAATTAGATGTTAATTTAAATTATAATTTATGTAATTATAATTTAATAAATGCATGTTTAATTATGGATTATAAATTGATAATTGCATGATTAATTATAATTTGTGTAATTATAATGCATGATATAGTTTAATTGATTATAAGTTATAATTTATTTAATTATAACTTAATATGTGATTATAATTTAGAATAATTATAATCAAGGTAAAAGTGTAATTTAAATTATAATTTATATAATTATAATTTAATGAGGGCATGAATAAAAATTGAGTATTTATAATCTAAGTAATGGGTTAAGTTAAATATGCTTAAATTATGATTTAATGCATGATGTAGTTGATTCATTATAAATTATGATTGTTTAATTGTAGTTTGATTAAAGTGGATGTTCAAATCATAATTTATTTAATTATAATTTAAAATGAGTATGTAATTATTAGTTGATTAATCATGAGAAATATAAAATGATTATGTGATGTGATTAATTATGTGGTAATTAATTATTAACTTATGAGTTAAAGAGGAATGAGTTAACCTAAATTGGTTAACTAACGATGAGGATTAGCTATGTGATAATTAACTGATATTGTTAATTATACATATGATTTGACAGCGAGTGTCAAATGAGTAAATAGAAAAGAATTAGAAAGTATAAAGTATTATTTACTTAGACGTTTGATAAGCGTTGCTAGGTAACTAATAGTTGATGCGTATGGTAATACGTTATGTAGGATCATGAAGCAGATTATATTAAGCTGTTTTTCGGTAATTGGTAATCTACGAGCCAGGCAAGTCTTTCGGTTCTCATTTTCTATGTGAACTTGATGGTATTATGAACTGTTTTAAATTGTATTGCAAAGAGTATGCTATGTTGTATATGTTGCAAGCATGAAATGTTAAAGTCAATTTATGACTACATTGATTGATTTAATAATGTTGATTGAGTAAGGAACTCAATCTTTATATTTGTTATGTGATTAAAGCATGTATGCCATGTTACTTTAATGTTGAGCATGTTAATTATGTGCTATGTGATGCATGAAAACTGTTAGATCTTGCTGAGCTGTCGAGCTCACTCTTGCAAATAACCATTTTTGCAGGTCAAGGATGCAAGGTAAAGATACGTGTTAAGTGATTTATAGAGATCAATGTTAAAGAATATTAATTTTGTTAAATTTCAAATTGTAGTTGATGTTTTCATTGTAACTTAATTGTTAAGTTGTAAGTTGAGCTATCCGACGTATAATGGATATTGCTTAGTGATGTAAGACTTTGTATAGTCCTTTCGTTGTAGCGATTCATGTAATAGAATTGAATCAAATATTTGTAATGTTAAGGTTGCGATTCAGGGCAATATAGAAAGAAAGTTTATAAAAAATTTAAATATTTCTCATTTTTAGTGATTTTAATATCGAATAATGATGTAAAGATAGATTAAAGATGTATTGCTAACGATCGATGATGAGAATTATATTGTATGAATTTTGGGGTCGTTACAGTTGGTATCAGAGCTGTAGGTTATACACCTTAGGTAAGAGTTCCTTAGGCTATGACCTTAGAGAATGAGAAGTTAAGTTACGTATAACGAAAAGGTGATTCTAAAACTCGAATAAAATATTGAACTATATGAACGAAGTTAGAAATTCTTAAAGGAAGAGTTATTTAATAAACAAAAAGATTCAAAGAAGAATCTTGGAAACATATGTAGATGAGAATCAGGAGTTGCCTAACTCCAATAATAAATATGACGAATAACGATGAATAGACGAGGTCTATAAGATTGAAAGCATAATGAAGTCATGATATAACATGATGAAAGGTAAAGATAAGAAGTTTTCAAATAAAACGATAATGAGATATGGAAGAATCATAAGTGAGATGATTATAAAATAAGATCACAACGTGGCCTTTTGAAGTTGTAAAAGACAGATGGTATGTAATGATTGAATAGTTATAGTTTGATGCTATAACGAGAGTGTACTATGATATAGTACGAGATTAACTCACGAGGAGTTATAAATGATGGGATACAGGAAGTCTGTATCGAGTATAGAACGAGATGTTATAAGTAAGATAGAGTTAAGTGGGATTTCAATTGAGGACTCATGTGGTGGCTGAGTTGTACAAACTTCTGTATGGGCAGGGTTTTGTGCTTACACTTGGTTTATCATACTGATAATCGTTGGAAGGTTGGTGTCGCGCTATCGATATATATATGACGAGAAGGTGATTCTTTTCTCATATTACATTTGATAGTTAGAGTCAATAGAGATTAGATTAGATGATATTAAGATTACATTAGATGATCTTAAGGTTAGGCGAGTTTTTAAAACTCATATTTATGGTAAGATCGTGACTCATAATCGTATGAATGTTTTGAACCCCTAAGCATATGGACAGTCTCTGATCAGTTCTTTGACTACGTATTGATAGGACAAGTTCTTAAACTCATATTATTGTGGCAAGTTCCTGAACTTCCAAAGTGTGGTAAGTTCGATGAACTATATTGGGTATAGAAAGTTTATAATATAGAAAGCATTGATGTTGTTAAGGTTGATAGAATGATTAAGTAATGATGGAGTAAAGAGTTATATTGATAGAGAAAGTTTTATATTCTAAATCTCCTAGCTTTGCTAGATTTTCAAAATTTATTGACTTCGTGCTGATGTTGCACTCCTGTTTTCTTGAAAAGCATTGGATCAAATGATGGAACCAATGAATTTTTTTAAAATAGTGCTATTATTCACATGTCTATGCTAATTGCTTCAGCTAGACAAAAATAATTTCAAAATTTTAAAAGGTATTTTATGTGTTCTATGCATCATTTGATATGGTGTAGAGACAAAAATTGAGGAAGTTATCAATACAGTTAAACCTAGTGTTGGATGTGATCGTATGATCGTCAGCCCACTATGGTATGATGTAGTATGACGACGTCATGTAATGACGAAATCCTCAACGTATCAGTAATACGATACGGTATCAGGATATTGTGAAAAGATTTATTATTATTTTAGTTTCCTTAAACTATATATATATAAAAAAAAGAGATTTATTTACTTTTAGTTCCCTTAAAAAAATATTTATTTTATTGAGTTGGTTAAAAATATATATACATATATATATATATTTCGATTGATGTCCAAATTATTACTAGAAGTCTATGCTACTTGATTCAGCTAGACAAATATTGAAAGATGTTTGGGAGCTGTCGTTTACACTCCTAAATTAACCTCACTTTCACTTCACGAATTTAAATAATTAGCACAGTAGTAAGCAATGATCGATCCCACAGAGAGTAAGTTTGTTTTAGATTTATTCTACTATTTTAACAGAAAACAAATATGGGGGATTTTTGAAATTGTTTTAAACTAAGAAAAACAGAATTTAAATAAAGAGATTAACCAAATATGTAAAAACTTCAGTTCTGTAGTTCAGTTTCACCAAGCACAGCAATCAATTAATCAAGTTATTATTCTTTACCATTCAATGAAACTATTAACCCTAAATAACAATAAGTTCTGCTATCCGAAATTCTCCTTAGATATTCACTGTATGAAACAAGCTCTTCACCAGATTCAACTAGCATATAACCTAGAACAAGCTCTCTAGATTTAATATGATAGAAGCATTAAGAAATAGAGAATTAGGCTAATCCAAGCAACAAACACATAACCTCGATTTGTTTAACTTGTTTTCTGATAATCTTAGCAATACCCAAAAGCTTGTCCACAATTAGTATCACTAATTTACTACTTGTGATGAAGACAGATATCAATTACACGTAATACCAATCTTAATCTAACATATGATAATGATTAAATTAACTCAATTGGCCATATCAAATTAATTAGATCAATTAGCATGCAATCAATGAAAACAGATTATCAGAAGAAATTTCATACAAGAAGGAATAAATAATAATACTCAATTAATTAATTACTTGTAACAAGGTTCCACCTCCCTTTAGAACTGAATAAAGAAACTAGCCTGACATGCTCCAAGTCTGCACTTCAATGAGGTATGATAGTTGGTAGAAGATTGAATGAATAAAACCTTAACTATCATCCTCTATTTATAGTGCTAGACAAGGGCCTAAATCCTATAAGAACTAGGAATCCAAATCCTAAAAGGAATTACAATTATAACTAGTCTCCATAAAGAAATAGAATCTAATAAGGAAATAAAATCTCAGTCCAAAGAAGTCCTAATTCTAATAGTAATATCAATCCAATTCCATGTAGGAATCTCCAAATATTGAGAAAGTCAACTGCCGGTCAAACTCCTCTTCAATTCAACTCCAAATCAACTTGTTTCCATCCTTTTAGCTTTAATTCACCTGAAAATAATAAACAACTTATTAAGCTCATATACACATGAAACATGTAATAAAACCAAATGTAAAGGAATAAAAAATTATGAATATTGTGTACTTATCAAATTCCCCCACACTTAGTCTTTTACACGTCCTCGTGTAAACTAAAAGTTTAATTTCCAGAAACTCTACTCAACCATAACGTCAAAAAATTTTAAGATCAAATCATGATTATCAACACTAAACCCACAAAAACATGATCAACGCTTCATCAATCAACTCAAGATAAGTACCTCACCACTTCACCAATGAGTTTTATTAAGTTAAATTGTAACCACATAAGCCCTTGTCTATGATCCACATACTTACTCAACTTAGTTACCATGGAGCAAAAACCGTGCACACCACTCAAAAACTCAAAACATACTTTTTCTGCTTTATTTTTTATCAGAATCTTTTCATTTTAATTTTTTTTATTTTCGGTGAATGCATTTTATGCTCCGTTTCACCTTCCTCAATCATTCTTTTGTAAGTGGGTGCATTTTATGCTCCATCTCACTTATCCGCACGTGTTTATGGGAGAGTGCGTTTTACGCTCCATCTCATCCCACCACATGACTTCTCTTGTGTTTCTTTTTCAACAATTTCACTGGTTTCCAATTTATTTTTTTCACATGGTCCTGCAAAACGCTTAAGCAGTTCAATAGTTCTAGAGCATGAGATTAGTGCACATAGACAACTCCACAGATAACTTAGCCAACTAAGCATATATCACATGTTCAAGTGCTCATGAGACACAAATTCAATTTAAATCAATTACTATGGATCATAACTTAGTTTTTCTCAATCATTAACCAATTAAGCATTAAACAGATTTTGAATTTTTAGCATTGATTCTCATTTTTGACTTTAACCTTCGAACACATAGGCAAAATAGAATTATGAAAATTAAATTTTTCAAAAAAATTCAAAAAAAATAAATTCAAGGCATCAAGATGGTCCTATTTCATTTCAAAACTGGCAGATTAAATATCCCTAAATATAAAATAAAAACCTAAATCTCTCCCCCCCACACTCAAACCTTACATTGTCCCTAATGTAAGAAAATCATGCAAAGAAGAAAGAACTACAACTAACAAATTAAAAAGAAAAGGGATAGAAAGATCAAATCTGAATTCTTGGGTTGCCTCCCAAGCAGCTGCCCTTGTTTATTGTCATTGGCCTGACATCTTCCCTCTCGTTCTATGTAATTGGAGTTGTGAACTTCAAATGGATTGGTAATAGTTTCTTCCTTAATTGAGGAACATTGTGTACTTCATGATTTTGCTCCTTTCCAGCCACCAAATCCTCCTCGTATAATTGTATTTGATCAAAAGATTCTTGCACTAAATAATCCACAACATCAATAACAAAAACAGATTTAATATTATTAAGATACCTTTTAGCCTGATCTGCGTTGAACTGGAACTTTGCATTGTCCAATTCCATGGTAAAGGTACGATGGTGTGTAGCACTCCTTGTTTCTGTTAGTTGTACTGATGGAGATGAATCCACGTCTTTCTTGTCGAGATCTGCAGAATTTATCAAACTATTTTCTTCTTCCTCTTGTTCATTCTCTTCGTCAAATTCCATATTACAGTCCGTTCCCGGAGTAAGCACTGAATCCTCCTGCTCCTCTTCGTCAAATCCCATTGTACTGAAGTTCTCAACAAACGGAGGAGGTAACTCCTCGAAGCCTTGATATTCCAACCTCCCTACTTTGGTTGCAAGCTGACCAACTTGATCCCTCAGATCTTGAACAGAAGTTCTTGTCTCCTGCTGGAACTGCTGTGTCTGACTCATGAACTGTAGTGTTCGGCTCATGAATGCCTTGAACATATCCTCCATAGATGTCCCAGAATTGACAAGTACTTCTTGGTTTTCTGTGTGGTACTGAGGTTGAGTCTGCTGAAGATCTTGCTGCATACTTGAAAGGACAGGTTGCATTGATGGCCTAGTACCTTTATAGCTCAAGTCGGGATGATCTCTCCATCCGGAATTGTGAGTTTCTGCCCAAGGATCACATTGATGTGGATTTTGTCCGAAGAATGCCCCCACAGCATTAACGTGATGAACAATTACATCCTCTTGCACTATGGGACAATCATTTGTTGTATGCCCTGATTTTGAGTAAATTCCACATACTTTTGCAACCGGTACGTTTTCTGTTGTTAATTATTGCACCACAACAGTTAAGTTAGAAATCTGTTGTGCCAATTCACTCGTGCTTACCTCACTTACTCTTTGTGGAGCATGATCGTATTGTTGTGAGTTAGCGGCCATGTTTGCAATCAAATTTCTTGCAGCGTCCGGTGTCTTGTCTACTAATGCTCCTCCACTAGCCGCATCGATCATACTTCTTTCCGTTGGTATCAATCCCTCGTAGAAGTACTGAATCAAGTGTTGCTCATCAATTTGGTGGGGAGGGCAGCTGGAACACAACTTCTTGAACCTTTCCCAATACTCGTAGAGAGTTTCTCCATTGAACTGACTAATTCCACATATCTTCTTCCTTGAATCGGAAACTCTTGATGCAGGAAAATACTTCTCCAAGAATAGCCTTTGCATATCAGTCCATGATCGTATCGATCTTGAAGGAAGATAGTATGACCAGTCTTTAGCCAAATCTGCTAATGAGAAAGGAAAAAGTCTAAGTTTGATCTGCTCCTCTGACACTCCTTGTGATTTCATCGTGGAACACACCATATGGAACTCCTTTAAATGCGTATATGGATTTTCACCTGTTAGACCACGAAAAATAGGCAAAAAGCGAATTAGTCCATAGTTAAGTTCAAAAGCAACTTCTACGGTAGAATATTTAATACACAGGGATGGATGATCAAGGTCTGGAGTAGCCAGTTCTTTTAAAGTCCGGTTGTTGTTCGGCACCACCATCTTTTCCTTTTTAAGTATTGGAACAAGAGCTTCTTTTGTATCTGCAATTTTCTCTATCTCTTGATCAAAATTAGAGTGAGAGGATTGAGTCATAAAACAAAAAGAAAAAAAATAAAATAAAATAAAAAGAAAATAATAAAAATAAACGAAAACAAAGAATAAACAAAAACAAATAACACTCCCCGGCAACGGCGCCAAAATTTGGGAGCTGTCGTTTACACTCCTAAATTAACCTCACTTTCACTTCACGAATTTAAATAATTAGCACAGTAGTAAGCAAGGATCGATCCCACAGAGAGTAAGTTTGTTTTAGATTTATTCTACTATTTTAACAGAAAACAAATATGGGGGATTTTTGAAATTGTTTTAAACTAAGAAAAACAGAATTTAAATAAAGAGATTAACCAAATATGTAAAAACTTCAGTTCTGTAGTTCAGTTTCACCAAGCACAGCAATCAATTAATCAAGTTATTATTCTTTACCATTCAATGAAACTATTAACCCTAAATAACAATAAGCTCTGCTATCCGAAATTCTCCTTAGATATTCACTGTATGAAACAAGCTCTTCACCAGATTCAACTAGCATATAACCTAGAACAAGCTCTCTAGATTTAATATGATAGAAGCATTAAGAAATAGAGAATTAGGCTAATCCAAGCAACAAACACATAACCTCGATTTGTTTAACTTGTTTTCTGATAATCTTAGCAATACCCAAAAGCTTGTCCACAATTAGTATCACTAATTTACTACTTGTGATGAAGACAGATATCAATTACACGTAATACCAATCTTAATCTAGCATATGATAATGATTAAATTAACTCAATTGGCCATATCAAATTAATTAGATCAATTAGCATGCAATCAATGAAAACAGATTATCAGAAGAAATTTCATACAAGAAGGAATAAATAATAATACTCAATTAATTAATTACTTGTAACAAGGTTCCACCTCCCTTTAGAACTGAATAAAGAAACTAGCCTGACATGCTCCAAGTCTGCACTTCAATGAGGTATGATAGTTGGTAGAAGATTGAATGAATAAAACCTTAACTATCATCCTCTATTTATAGTGCTAGACAAGGGCCTAAATCCTATAAGAACTAGGAATCCAAATCCTAAAAGGAATTACAATTATAACTAGTCTCCATAAAGAAATAGAATCTAATAAGGAAATAAAATCTCAGTCCAAAGAAGTCCTAATTCTAATAGTAATATCAATCCAATTCCATGTAGGAATCTCCAAATATTGAGAAAGTCAACTGCCGGTCAAACTCCTCTTCAATTCAACTCCAAATCAACTTGTTTCCATCCTTTTAGCTTTAATTCACCTGAAAATAATAAACAACTTATTAAGCTCATATACACATGAAACATGTAATAAAACCAAATGTAAAGGAATAAAAAATTATGAATATTGTGTACTTATCAATGTTTATGAAATTCGAGCGTTCTTGGTCAAACTATGCCAAACCAAATTATTTTGGTGCGGATTCAGATGTTAAGAAGCTGAGTTGAACAACCCTATAAAAGGGGGACATGTTATCGGAGACTATAGTTCCGAAGGTAACGCATATAGTCATTATGATGTACTACGTTTGGACCCGACGTAGGGGTACGATAGGCTGGCCACCTAGAGTACCGATGCGATTTTATAGTGTGAAGTACCGGGGGTGAAGCACTAATAAACCTAAAAACAAAGTTCAAGGTCTTGTGACCACTCAGCATGATTTGGAATCTTTTAAATTCCTGAGTTATTTATATCGCTTCCCAATTATTGAGCAATTGTGGAAGATTCTTATTATTCTGAAAGAAGTAGTTGTTGAACGCCTTAATCCAGTGAGTAGAGATTAACGTAAAATCTATTTTAATAGAATGTTATATATAGATTGATAGACTTAAATTTCGAGGACGAAATTATTAGAAGAATGGGTGAATGTGATAACCCGAATAATTATAGATGGTGAAGTACGAAATATATTAATTCGACGAGTAAAGTATGTAGTAATGATCTTTAGAAAGGAAATGAACGAGTTAGAGAATATATAATATTTGAAACATAATTGTGGGTTATGAAATAAAACCTAAAATTTGTTGAAGAACTGAATGTAGTAGAAAATATAAAACCTATATTAATGTAATGTGTTGAAGTTATTCAACGATAAATGTTTTTAAAGAAATTTGATGAAAACCTGAGTAAGGTAGGGTTTCGGTGATTCCGATGACGGAATCCTTATAAGGAGGGAATGATGTGACATCCCAGATTTTTAGAATTTATAAATGAGAATTTAATAAAAAAAATTCTTATTATCTGATGTTTTGAGTTTAAGTATGTGAATACGTGTCATATATGGTGAAATATGTGAATTTATGTGAAGATAATTTAAATATTAATTTTAATATTTATTGGAGTAAATAAATATTTTAATTGAATTATTTATTAAGTTAAATAAATAATTATGTGATTATTATGGAGTAATATAATTAAGTGTAGTATATTAATTAAATGAATATTTAGTATTTAATTTAATTGATATAATGATTGTATGTTATAGTTCTAATTTAATTGAGATAATTAAATTAGATGAGTAATGTGATGAGTGTTACATGCAATTATAATTAGCAATTAATTATAATTATGTGGCAAATTTTATGTGATTTATCGATGCTAGATTTTAATTGATTAAATTAGTTGTTTAATATTTATTTGATTAAAATATGACATTAAAGTATGTGTTAAAATTATTTTTTTTAAATAAAATGAAAAGAATTTGTAAATGATTTTTTTTACCAAACCAGGCCCTTGCTTTTGTTTTAAAAGACTGTTGCCAAACAGGGCCCTTACACTAGCCTAACCCTAAATTACCTAAACTATGTTTGGATTTAATAAAACTAGTTTCAAATTTTCTTATAACCAAACAGGCCAAGTTGGCTTTTGAATTTGTAACTTACCTAATTAATAAGAGTTAGTATATATAATTATTATTAGGAGTTACATGTTTTATGTAATATATGTATTATATGTCTATTGTATATACTACAACTACGTTAGTTTTACAAACTAAGAAAAAAAAAACAAAGAAAGAAAAGAGCAGAGGAAAAAGAAGAACAGAGAAGAAGGGAAGAAGAAGAAGAGAAAGAAAGGGGAAAGAGACCTTGAAAGAATTCTCGCTAAGCCATCATCTTCTTCTCCTAAGTCTAATCAAAGGGTATAACTTCTAAATTTAGTTTTAATAATGTGTTTTATGTTGTGGAACTTTTCTGTAAAAACGTTTTTCATGAAAGTTAGTAATTTTGTTGAATATATGTTGGAATTTTGTTAATATACTGTTTATAAATTTAATTAGATGCCATAAACAATGATTTTCAGAAATCAAATTGATTGTAGAAACATGTTTTAATAGAAAAGTTATGTTCATATGAGTTTTAAGTATTATGGTTGATTTTAGTTTGAAGAAATTGATGAATTGATATATGTTAATATGTTTATTAAGAATTTGTTTGATGCTATCTTCAATTACGTATATAATGGATGTATATAGAGTTAAATTGCTTGAGAAAGTGATTTACAGTGAATGGTTTTATAAAATATATAAGTTTTATGAAAATATCAAATTTGATTTCTAAAACTTTTGATTATTGTTGTTTAAATGTTTTTGTGTTTGGAGATATGTTATATGAGTGTATTGTATCAAGTATATGCTATACATTGTTCTAGTAGCTTGTTATTGCCGTTTGATGGCATGTTGGGTTTAATCGGTGAAACAGGGAGGCTGCACTGCCTGCTTCTGTCTGCGTACCTGCGCAGCTGCGCCGGGAGCACAGCCAGAAGCAGCACAGCTGCGCCACTGGGTTTTCTCAGGCTGGTCACCTGCGCAGCTGCGCCGATGCCAAGGCTTATGGCTGAGCAGCTGCGCCGTGTCCTGGGCAGAGGCAGTGAGTTTTATTTAAGTGTGCAGTTTATTTTTATGACTAAGTTACATTGTTGCTAGAATAATGATCATATATTTAAGTTGCAATAGCATGTTGATAACATGAATTTGACAATTTGGTAATTGTAAAAGAAAAGAGGTTTTGAAAACCTTAAAGTATTAATTGAATTATTGTTTAATGGTGAATTAGTTAATTATAATTTGTATAATTATAATCAAGAGTAAATGTTTAAATTAAATTATAATTTTTGTTAAATTATAATGAATATTAGTTGATTTATTTTAATCAATTAGATGTTAATTTAAATTATAATTTATGTAATTATAATTTAATAAATGCATGTTTAATTATGGATTATAAATTGATAATTGCATGATTAATTATAATTTGTGTAATTATAATGCATGATATAGTTTAATTGATTATAAGTTATAATTTGTTTAATTATAACTTAATATGTGATTATAATTTAGAATAATTATAATCAAGGTAAAAGTGTAATTTAAATTATAATTTATATAATTATAATTTAATGAGGGCATGAATAAAAATTGAGTATTTATAATCTAAGTAATGGGTTAAGTTAAATATGCTTAAATTATGATTTAATGCATGATGTAGTTGATTCATTATAAATTATGATTGTTTAATTGTAGTTTGATTAAAGTGGATGTTCAAATCATAATTTGTTTAATTATAATTTAAAATGAGTTTGTAATTATTAGTTGATTAATCATGAGAAATATAAAATGATTATGTGATGTGATTAATTATGTGGTAATTAATTATTAACTTATGAGTTAAAGAGGAATGAGTTAACCTAAATTGGTTAACTAACGATGAGGATTAGCTATGTGATAATTAACTGATATTGTTAATTATACATATGATTTGACAGCGAGTGTCAAATGAGTAAATAGAAAAGAATTAGAAAGTATAAAGTATTATTTACTTAGACGTTTGATAAGCGTTGCTAGGTAACTAATAATTGATGCGTATGGTAATACGTTATGTAGGATCATGAAGCAGATTATATTAAGCTGTTTTTCGGTAATTGGTAATCTACGAGCCAGGCAAGTCTTTCGATTCCTATTTTCTATGTGAACTTGATGGTATTATGAACTGTTTTAAATTGTATTGCAAAGAGTATGCTATGTTGTATATGTTGCAAGCATGAAATGTTAAAGTCAATTTATGACTACATTGATTGATTTAATAATGTTGATTGAGTAAGGAACTCAATCTTTATATTTGTTATGTGATTAAAGCATGTATGCCATGTTACTTTAATGTTGAGCATGTTAATTATGTGCTATGTGATGCATGAAAACTGTTAGATCTTGCTGAGTTGTTGAGCTCACTCTTGCAAATAACCATTTTTGCAGGTCAAGGATGCAAGGTAAAGATACGTGTTAAGTGATTTATAGAGATCAATGTTAAAGAATATTAATTTTGTTAAATTTCAAATTGTAGTTGATGTTTTCATTATAACTTAATTGTTAAGTTGTAAGTTGAGCTATCCGACGTATAATGGATATTGCTTAGTGATGTAAGACTTTGTATAGTCCTTTCGTTTTAGCGATTCATGTAATAGAATTGAATCAAATATTTGTAATGTTAAGGTTGCGATTCAGGGCAATATAGAAAGAAAGTTTATAAAAAATTTAAATATTCCGTATTTTTAGTGATTTTAATATCGAATAATGATGTAAAGATAGATTAAAGATGTATTGCTAACGATCGAGGATGAGAATTATATTGTATGAATTTTGGGGTCGTTACACCTAACATCCAACGTTCTCCTACCTCATTCCAGCACAGAGGAGTTCTGCACTTTCGTCCGTATAACGCTTCATAAGGCAGAATGCCTATACTTACGTGAAAACTGTTGTTGTAGGGGCAAACTCTACCAACGGTAGATGATCGTCCCAACTTTCTTTGAAATCCATAACACAAGACCGTAACATGTCTTCTAGCGTTTGAATTAACCTCTAACTTTGTCCATCCGTCTGTGGATGATACGTCGTGCTCAACCTTAATTGCATACCCATTTGCTCTTGCAAACTTTTCCAAAAATTTGAAGTGAATCGTGGATCACGATCTGACCCAATCAAAACTGGTACCCCATGTCTTGAAACAATCTCCTTAACATAAAGCTTAGCTAACTGGTCCAAGTTTTACTTGACTCTTATTGGCAAGAAATGAGCCGACTTCGTCAAACGATCCACTATTACCCAAATAGCGTCGTATCCTTTCTGTGTAGTCGGAAGTCCTACCACAAAATCCATTATGATATGCTCCCATCTCCATTCCAAAATCTCCAATGATTGTAACAAACCACTGGGTCGTTGATGTCCAGCCTTAACTTTTTGACAAGTTAAACACCTACATACATATTCTGCTATTTCCCTCTTCATGTTTGGCCACCAAAAATTCTGTCGAAGGTCTTGATACATCTTGCTACTACCAAGATGAATCGAGTACCTTGAGTTATGAGCTTCGTCCATTATCTCTTCCTTCAACTCCATATCACACGGAACCCAAATTCGTCCTTCAAACTTAACAACCCTTCGTTATCAAGACTATACTTATCTTCTGTACCGTCTGAAATCTTCTTCTTTATATGTTCACACTCGTCCTCCTTAAGTTGCACTTCCTTCACCTTTTCCACGATTGTAGTTTGAATCTCCATTGTAAATAACTTCCTCCCCACCTCACTGGGTAATTTTACCCTTATTTCCATCCTTGCCATCTCTGTTATCAATTCTTCTTGAGCCGTTAACTTTGCTAGTTTCTCCTGACCATTTCTACTTAAAGCGTTGGCCACCACATTCGCCTTCCCTGGGTGATACATGATTTCACAATCGTAATCCTTTATCAACTACAACCATCTTCGCTGTCTCATATTCAACTCCTTCTGTGTGAAGATATACTTCAGAATTTTATGATCTGTGTATATCTCATATTTCTCCCCGTATAGGTAATGCCTCCAAATTTTTAAGGTAAAACCCACTACTGCAAGTTCCAGATCATGATTAGGATAACCTTTCTCATAATCATTTAACTTCTGAGATGCATACGCAATAACCTTATCATGCTGCATGAGCACCCAACCCAGTCCTCTATGCGAAGCATCACTATAAACTATAAAATTTCCAGTATCATCTGGTAAAGATAACACCGGTGCCTCACTCAACTTTTTCTTCAGTTCTTGGAAATTGCCTTCGCACTTCTCGGTCCATACATACTTCACTGTCTTCCTTGTCAAATTTGTCAACGGAGTAGCTATCTTAGAGAAGTCCTGAATGAACCTCCGATAGTATCCCGTTGACCCTAGGAAACTCCGCACCTTAGTCGGTGTTCTCAATTTCTCCCAATTAATAACTGCTTCCACCTTCGCTGGATCCACTAAAATCCCTTCTTTGTCGATAACGTGTCCCAAAAACTGCACTCTCTCCAACCAAAATTCACACTTAGTGAATTTCATATACAACTTTTTCTTTCGTAGTGCATCCAAAACTAATCTTAAATGTTCAGCGTGATCTTCTAGCGTATTAGAAAATACTTGAATATCATCAATGAACACTACGATGAACTTGTCTAAATACTGTTTGAACACCCTAATCATCATATCTATGAATGCGGCTGGCTCATTAGTTAACCCAAACGACATTACCAAGAACTCGTAATGACCATAACGAGTCCTAAATGCTGCCTGTTTTCACGAAGCTTTTAAAGTATCATCCTCAAGTGTTGTTCATGATCTTCACGACTTTTGGAGTAAATGAGGATGTCATCAATAAAGACAACCACAAAATGATCCAAATATTCCTTGAATACACGGTTCATCATATCCATGAAAGCAGCAGGAGCATTAGTCAATCCAAAAGACATAACTAAGAATTCATAGTGCCCGTATCGAGTTCTGAAGGCAGTCTTTGGAATGTCATCAGTTTTAATCTTTAACTGATGATATCCAGAATGAAGATCGATCTTTGAGAAGAATTGCGCACCTTGCAACTGGTCGAACAAGTCATCAATGCGAGGTAACGGATACCTATTCTTGATGGTGACATGGTTCAATTCCCGATAGTCAATACAAAGTCGCATACTCTCGTCTTTCTTCTTTATGAATAAAACAGGAGCACCCCAAGGATATGTACTAGGACGAACAAAACCAATGTCTAACAATTCCTGTAGTTGGACCTTTAACTACTGAAGTTCAATAGGAGCCATTCGATATGGGATTTTAGAAATGGGTTTTGTACCGGGTTCAAGGTCAATAAAGAATTCAAATTCACGTTCTGGGGGTAGAACAAGAAGTTATTCGGGAAATACATCAGGAAACTTATTAACAACAGAAATATCATTCAAATCTGACGTATTCTAGTTTAAATCAGTGACATGGGCTAAGAAAGCTTGACATCTGTTTTTCAATAAACGAATAGCTTTATGACTTGAAATGATATTGATTGATTTTAGTGGTTTGGTTGTTTGAATTCGCACAACAGGTTGGTTAGGAATATGAAAACTAGCAACCTTACGGAAATAATTAATTTTGGCATAATAAGTGGTTAACCAGTCGATTCCTAAAATCACATCAAATGCAAGTATTTTCAAAGAGATAAGATCAACAGGTAATGTGAAGGTGCCAATTTGAATCAAACAAGATTTGTAAACTGTGGATGTAACGAAGGTTTCTCCTAACGGAGTTTCAACAGATAAGTCAAAGTCTAATTTATCAGGGGTCAAGTTCAAACATTGAGCACAAGCAGGTGAAATAAAAGAATTGGTAAAATCGGTATCTAATAAGGTATAGACTTCTCAAGAGTTTATGATTAGCTTACCTGTGATAACTTCGTTCTGGTTCTTCACTTTTTGGGTAGTCACGACAAACGCTCTCCCTAAAACCACTGACTTTGACTTGTCCGGGACAGCCTTTGGAGTCACCATCCCCGCTGGACTTGGTTTCGTTACAAGACACACTCAAGCTATGTGACCTTCCTTTCCACAGTTATAGCACACGTTGGATTGTTGTGTGCATTTTGGACTGATGTGTCCCTCTTGTCCGCATTTATAACATATGACCGGTGGTCGTTCTCCTCCCCTAGAAACGGTTGTTGATGGTGGTGCCGACGTCTTCACGTTGTCATTGTTGTACCTTCTCTTTTTAAAATCTCCCCCCGACTCACTTCTTCTATTATTATGACCATGATTACCACCGGAGTGGTTACCGCTTCTGGCATGATAATTTTCTCCACGCTGATTATCATTGTTCCGATGACTGTTGCCACCGGTACGACCCTGGTTGTTGTCCCTTGGTTGAACAGACTCATTATCTCGTTCTAATAATTGAGCCCTGTTCACAACATTTGAATATAAAGAAAGTTTGTGAGAAATGAGGTATTGATGAATATCAGGTTTCAAACCTCTCAGAAACATCCATGTCATACGTTCCTCATTATCCACCAAATGAGATGCAAACCGGGATAACTCCGCAAACTTAGCCTCGTATTGGGACACCGTCATGTTATTCTGTTTCAGTTTGATGAACTCTACCTCCTTTATATGACGAATAATTTCTGGAAAGTACTTGTTATTGAATAATTTATGGAACTCCTCCCAAGACATCTTGAGTGCGAAAGGCTGAGTACGCTTCACAGATTCCCACCAGTAATCTGCCTCTCCACGGAACATAAAGGTGGCGAATGGAACCTTTTGCTCCTCTGTGCATCCCAGGACATCAAAAATCTTGGTGATTTGCTTAACCCAATTTAATTCCTTGATTGGATCTGGCTTTCCCAAAAACTCTAGTGGTCCCAACTCTTTGAATTGCTTGGCAGTGACAAGCAGCAAATTACCATTATTTCCACCTGTATTTTGGACACGAGTCTCCTTCGTCTGGTTTTGCATGAACTGCAAAAAGCTTCTAAACATCTCATCGTTCATCGTTTGATCGGTGGTGTTGTTTACAGGAGGATTATTGCCTTCCTATTGCACATTATCCTAGTTGGTGATTAGCGGTGCCTCAATGGTCTCAAATGCTCCATTGCTTAGATTTTCAGCTGTCATTCTCAAATACTGTCACAAAACAAGGGTTAATTAAATAAATTGACATATCATATATTAATCCTATGTTCCGACCGACCAATTAAATAACACGTAAGCTTAGGTAGGACATACTAGCGAAGGATTTACTCGTCTCTCCCCTCCTAGTTCTATTCCCAGATATCCGCCAGAGACCATATCCCTAAGCTCTAATACCAACTGTGACGCCCCCAAAATAGGTTCAATACTCAACCCTTCTGAGTCGCCAAATTCATGGTACAGAATCCAAATACAATCTTTTATATCAAACGGTTGTGCAAAATACGACCACACAACTGTGAGCGTCAATACAGACATGTAGAAAATATAAACGCTCAAACTAAGTCCTTATTACAATTATTATCACACTATTTTACAAAATAGTGAGGACTTCTACATCTCTTTCTCGGACCATCACTCTGTTTCGCGACTAGTCCCAGCTATATTCTCAGTTCCTGAAGAGAACAACGGAAGAAAAGGGTGAGCTCAACTAGCCCAGTAAAGAATATTATGACTAAGATAATGAAGAATAAATTATAGTTAGCCTTCAAGAAATCAGATAAAATATTATGGACAACAAGTTTTAGATCAACAACTGCAGCGAAAATAACAATTCATTAGAAGAGTTAAGTAGAGAATGATGTCTACTATCTTCTATTATTTAAAAGTCCATCATCAATATTTTATTCCTGTAA
The DNA here is from genome assembly GCA_020205555.1 of Panax stipuleanatus. NCBI lineage: Eukaryota > Viridiplantae > Streptophyta > Magnoliopsida > Apiales > Araliaceae > Panax > Panax stipuleanatus. Next base: position 60,449,720 of record CM035120.1, on the reverse strand, counting down.
CATCAATCAATATATTCAAATCAAATATTCATCTTTGCACTACGGGCCAAAGATATTTATTTGTATCACCAGTGGTCATGATCATACCAACACCTGTCCATCTTTGCACTATAGGCTAAAGATATTCATCAATTAATCATTCATCTTTGCACTACAGGCCAAAGATATTCATCAATCAACAGTTCATCTTTGCACTACGGGCCAAAGATAACTGTCACCACAATTTAAGACTGAGGATGATGAAAAATAATATAAAGAATGAATCAAGTGAGATAAAGGACAAATATTCGATATTCGTAATTTAATTTATCCAAAAATGCTCAATAATAATCAATTGTGGAGCAAAATTCAAGAATGAAGATTAAACATGGATCCAATTTTAAGAATAAGACCCATAAAGATAACTTGGACAAAGAAAAAAAAATTAATTTTATCGTGAATAGTACCCGTGAATAGTACCGTACGTATGAATAGTATCGTACGTATGAATAGTGCCATACGGATGAATAGTAATCCCGACATGAAAAGGTAAAATTTTTATAAGAAAGTTCATACCAACATTCCGATGAAATGATATTAGATGAAACGCAAAACTCAAGGAATTTCTGATCATTTCAGGAATTATAGAAGTAATACTTACCGTAGTAAGTTTAAATTTGAAAATATGAAATGAAATATTATCATTTTCATAATATGGAATATGAAAGAAAATAATATTCTATATGAATATTGAAAGGAAATAACATCATTTACGAGAAAAAGAATATCCCTTATCTCAGTAGAATGCTAGATCTGTCTGGATTATTGGATATTATGCTGAAGAATTCTTGCACTATTATCAACACTCAAAATATCTAAATACTCACAAGAAATATGCTCAATAGTATAGAGAAAGAAATTTCTGATTCTGGTGTGATTTTCATTTCTAACTAAGCAAACTATTTATAGAAAAATGCTAGCACACCATCTCTGACACAATACATACGGATGATTTCTTCCGCATTCCATCTTTGAAAATTTTTCTTCAACACATTACAAGCAAAAGGACACCACACATTTCACACCTCCACCCACAGACATGTTTTAAACCTAAAAAATATTTATAACACCAAAAATAATTTAGATTCAATTTGCTCTCTTTCACCTTATTTTATTCCTATACCAAGAATTTATTATAAAAATGTTATCATTTAAATTATAAAATTATACTATTATATTATCACATTATCACATTATAATGTAATATTATAATAACATATTTGAATGAATTATTTTATCAGAAAAGATAAAATGTCAACTTTCAACAAACGTCTCTTTTGCTAAAAATTCCTCCATTTATATCAAAATTGAATAAATATTTACTTATCATATTTATCAATAATCAATTATTATTCACAAATAATCTTACAGAATTATAATATTGACAACCAGGTCGTTCCCAGGAAAAAAGGGGCTTTCTGATAAGGATTTCTCCTTACTGGCGCGCAATTAGATGACCAAACCCCTTTCCTAGACAGAACTTCCTAGACATTGCCAATAATGTTATCTAATAATATTATTCAAATAATATGAATTATTGATTTGATAATGTGAAATACTATGCAGTGATAATTATTGAATCAATAATATAAAATACTGTGCAATACCGTGTGCTACTGTGCAACAACGCGTATTACTTTACTTTAACCACCGGGTATTTTAATAGTTTAACGGTAACAGTTTTGCCGTTATTTTTAAAAAACTTATCCTTGTCGTTTTTTTCATCCGACAGTTTTTCGTTATGGGGCCTACAAATGACTGCGCCGTCGTACGAATATTCCCTGACAACAAGAATATTCTCCGGCCAAACGAATATTCCCCGCCACAAAGAATTTTTTATGACCACTTGCTTACTTTATAAAATTTGCACATATCACCCCATAACTTACCACATTTATCAAATCAACACCTTACTATTTAAAATAACATTAAAAGAAAATTAAATCTTTATTCATAAAAGTTGGGGTCTTACATCCATCCTCGTGCCACACAAGACATTTCACGAGTTCATCATAAACTCTCCACATTTCTCAATTATTATAAATTTAATTTAATTAAATTGAGTTACTCATCTCATGTTACGTAAACATTTATATAAAAATAAATATTCACACTTTTATTAATATCAATATTAATATTATTTATAAAATTGACGAGTATTACATTATTTCCACAAATTAATAAGGAATAGAATGACAACCCTTATGAGTATAAAAATAGCATCATTTACCTTAGTAGGAGGCTAAATCTGACTGGTATAGCGGAGATATTCTTGAGAAAATCTTTCACTATAAGCTACACTCAAAGTATTCTTATACTAGAAAGAAATACGCACAATATTATAGAAGAAGAATTCACGGACGAATTCGTTTGATTTCTTATTTTTGCTATACAATCACTATGCAATAAAATATTCTAATAAAACAAAAATTTTATATATAATATAATATATTCTATTTATATTCTAATAAAATAAACAACTTTATATATATTATAAAAAGTTTTATGTTTTATATAAAAAGTTTTCTGTTTTATTACTGTTATAATAATAATAAAATAAAACTGATATCAATTTCTACCGACGGTTTGAATAATTTGGCACTTAGGGGTCCTTACAACAACTCCTCTATTTATAACAAAAATTGAATAAATAACCACCACAAATCACTTATCTTTAATTAACACAATCTTTCAACAATTAGTCATCATTAATATTATAACTACAATATTGACAACCAGATTGTTCCCAGAAAAGAGGGGGCTTTTCAATAAAAATTTTCCTTACTGGCGCGCAATTAAATAACCTAACCCCTTTCCTTGACAGAACATTCTAGACATTGTCAATAATGCTAATAATAATATGAGTAACTGTGTCGTGCTAATTATTGATTTAATAATATAAAGTATTGTGCAGATGATACTTTGACAATAATTGAATCAATAATATGAGATATTATTCAGCAACTACTGTGACAATTATTGAATGAAACTGAGTGATTTATTATGTAAGTATCAATAATCAGAGATACTGTGCAGTACTGTAACAAACGAGAATTTTGTATATTAATTTAAATATTTATTGAATAAATAAATATTTGATTTGATTTATTTATTGAGTTAAATAAATAATTAAGGTGATTATGTATGGAGTAATTAAATTAAGTGTAATATGATAACTAAGTTAATGTTTAATAATTTATGGCGTAGTTCTAATTGAATTGAGATAATTAAATTAGATGAATATTATGTAGCATTTGTTAATAAAGATTTACTAATTTGTTACATGAATTATGATTAATAAGTGAATTACAATTGTGTAGAAATTTAGTATTATGTGGCAATTTTATTTAGTTAATTGATGTTAGCTTGTACGAATATTCCCCGACAACAAGAATATTCTTCGACCAAAATAATATTCTCCGACACAATGAATATTTTATGACCACTTGCTTACTTTATAAAATTTACACACATCACCCCATAACTTACCACATTTATCAAATCAACACCTTACTATTTAAAATAACATTAAAAGAAAATTAAATTTTTATTCAATAAAAGTTGGGGTCTTACATCCATCCTCGTGCCACACAAGACAATTCACGAGTTCATCATAAACTCTCCACATTTCTCAATTATTATAAATTTAATTTAATTAAATTGAGCTACTCATCTCATGCTACGTAAACATTTATATAAAAATAAATATTCACACTTTTATTAATATCAATATTAATATTATTTATAAAATTCACGAGTATTACATTATTCCCACAAATTAATAAGAAATAGAATGACAACCCTTACGAGTATAAAAATAGCATCATTTACCTTAGTAGGAGGCTAAATCTGACTGGTATAGCGAAGATATTCTTGAGAAAATCTTTCACTATAAGCTACACTCAAAGTATTTTTATACTATAAAGAAATACGCACAATATTATAGAAGAAGAATTCACGGACAAATTCATTTGATTTCTTATTTTTACTATGCAATCATTGTGCAATAAAATATTCTAATAAAACAAAAAATTTATATATAATATAATATATTCTATTTATATTCTAATAAAATAAACAACTTTATATATATTATAAAAAGTTTTCTGTTTTATATAAAAAGTTTTCTGTTTTATTACTGTTATAATAATAATAAAATAAAACTGATATCAATTTCTACCGACGGTTTGAATAATTTGGCACTTAGGGGTCCTTACAACAACTCCTCTATTTATAACAAAAATTGAATAAATAACCACCACAAATCACTTATCTTTAATTAACACAATCTTTCAATAATTAGTCATCATTAATATTATAACTACAATATTGACAACCAGATTGTTCCCATAAAAGAGGGGGCTTTCCAATAAGGATTTCTCCTTACTGGCGCGCAATTAAATAACATAACCCCTTTCCTTGACAGAACATTCTAGACATTTTCAATAATGCTAATAATAATATGAGTAACTGTGTCGTGCTAATTATTGATTTAATAATATAAGGTATTGTGCAGATGATACTGTGACAGTAATTGAATCAATAATATGAGATATTATTCAGCAACTACTGTGACAATTATTGAATGAAACTGAGTGATTTCTTACGTAAGTATCAATAATCAAAGATACTGTGCAGTACTGTAACAAACGAGAATTTTGTATATTAATTTAAATATTTATTGAATTAAATAAATATTTTAATTGATTTATTTATTGAGTTAAATAAATAATTAAGGTGATTATGTATAGAGTAATTAAATTAAGTGCAATATGATAACTAAGTTAATGTTTAATAATTTGTGGTGTAGTTTTAATTGAATTGAGATAATTAAATTAGATGAATATTATGTGGCATTTATTAATAATGATTTACTAATTTGTTACATGAATTAGATTAATAAGTGAATTACAATTGTGTAGAAATTTAGTATTATGTGGCAATTTTATTTAGTTAATTGATGTTAGCTTGTACGAATATTCCACGACAACAAGAATATTCTCCGACCAAACGAATATTCTCTGACACAATGAATATTTTATGACTACTTGCTTACTTTATAAAATTTGCACATATCACCCCATAACTTACCACATTTATCAAATCAACACCTTACTATTTAAAATAACATATAAAGAAAATTAATCTTTATTCATAAAAGTTGGGGTCTTACATCCATCCTCATACCACACAAGACATTTCACAAGTTCATCATAAACTCTCCACATTTCTCAATTATTATAAATTTAATTTAATTAAATTGAGTACTCATCTCATGCTACGTAAACATTTATATAAAAATAAATATTCACACTTTTATTAATATCAATATTAATATTATTTATAAAATTCACGAGTATTACATTATTCCCACAAATTAATAAGGAATAGAATGACAACTCTTACGAGCATAAAAATAGCATCATTTATCTTAGTAGGAGGCTAAATCTGACTGGTATAGCGAAGATATTCTTGAGAAAATCTTTCACTATAAGCTACACTTAAAGTATTCTTATACTAGAAAGAAATACACACAATATTATAGAAGAAGAATTCACGGACGAATTCGTTTGATTTCTTATTTTTACTATGCAATCACTGTGTAATAAAATATTCTAATAAAACAAAAAATTTATATATAATATAATATAGTCTATTTATATTCTAATAAAATAAATAACTTTATATATATTATAAAAAGTTTTCTGTTTTATTACTATTATAATAATAATAAAATAAAACTGATATCAATTTCTACCGACGGTTTGAATAATTTGGCACGTAGGGGTCCTTACAACAACTCCTCTATTTATAACAAAAATTGAATAAATAACCACCACAAATCACTTATCTTTAATTAACACAATCTTTCAACAATTAGTCATCATTAATATTATAACTACAATATTGACAACCAGATTGTTCCCAGAAAAGAGGGGACTTTCTAATAAGGATTTCTCCTTACTGGTGCGCAATTAAATAACCTAACCCCTTTTCTTGACAGAACATTCTAGACATTGTCAATAATGCTAATAATAATATGAGTAACTGTGTCGTGCTAATTATTGATTTAATAATATAAAGTATTGTGCAGATGATACTGTGACAATAATTGAATCAATAATATGAGATATTATTCAGCAACTACTGTGACAATTATTGAATGAAACTGAGTGATTTCTTACGTAAGTATCAATAATCAGAGATACTGTGCAGTACTGTAACAAACGAGAATTTTGTATATTAATTTAAATATTTATTGAATTAAATAAATATTTTAATTGATTTATTTATTGAGTTAAATAAATAATTAAGGTGATTATGTATGGAGTAATTAAATTAAGTGCAATATGATAACTAAGTTAATGTTTAATAATTTGTGGTGTAGTTCTAATTGAATTGAGATAATTAAATTAATGAATATTATGTGGCATTTGTTAATAAAGATTTACTAATTTGTTACATGAATTATGATTAATAAGTGAATTACAATTGTGTAGAAATTTAGTATTATGTGGCAATTTTATTTAGTTAATTGATGTTAGCTTGTACGAATATTTTCCGACAACAAGAATATTCTCCGACCAAACGAATATTCTCCGACACAATGAATATTTTATGACCACTTGCTTACTTTATAAAATTTGCACATATCACCCCATAACTTACCATATTTATCAAATCAACACCTTACTATTTAAAATAACATATAAAGAAAATTAAATCTTTATTCACAAAAGTTGGGGTCTTACATCCATCCTCGTGCCACACAAGACATTTCACGAGTTCATCATAAACTCTCCACATTTCTCAATTATTATAAATTTAATTAATTAAATTGAGTTACTCATCTCATGCTACGTAAACATTTATATAAAAATAAATATTCACACTTTTATTAATATCAATATTAATATTATTTATAAAATTCACGAGTATTACATTATTTTCACAAATTAATAAGGAATAGAATGACAACCCTTACGAGTATAAAAATGGCATCATTTACCTTAGTAGGAGGCTAAATCTGACTGGTATAGTGGAGATATTCTTGAGAAAATCTTTCACTATAAGCTACACTTAAAGTATTCTTATACTAGAAAGAAATACACACAATATTATAGAAGAAGAATTCACGGACGAATTCGTTTGATTTCTTATTTTTACTATGCAATCACTGTGCAATAAAATATTCTAATAAAACAAAAATTTTATATATAATATAATATATTCTATTTATATTTTAATAAAATAAACAACTTTATATATTATAAAAAGTTTTCTGTTTTATTACTATTATAATAATAATAAAACAAAACTGATATCAATTTCTACCGACAGTTTGAATAATTTGGCACGTAGGGGTTCTTACAACAACTCCTCTATTTATAACAAAAATTGATTAAATAACCACCACAAATCACTTATCTTTAATTAACACAATCTTTCAACAATTAGTCATCATTAATATTATAACTACAATATTGACAACAAGATTGTTCCTAGAAAAGAGGGGGCTTTCCAATAAGAATTTCTCCTTACTGGCGCGCAATTAAATAACCTAACCCCTTTCATTGACAAAACATTCTAGACATTTTCAATAATGCTAATAATAATATGAGTAACTGTGTCGTGCTAATTATTGATTTAATAATATAAAGTATTGTGCAGATGATACTGTGACAATAAATGAATCAATAATATGAGATATTATTCAGCAACTACTGTGACAATTATTGAATGAAACTGAGTGATTTCTTACGTAAGTATCAATAATCAGAGATACTGTGCAGTACTGTAACAAATGAGAATTTTGTATATTAATTTAAATATTTATTGAATTAAATAAATATTTTAATTAATTTATTTATTGAGTTAAATAAATAATTAAGGTGATTATGTATGGAGTAATTAAATTAAGTGCAATATGACAACTAAGTTAATGTTTAATAATTTGTGGTGTAGTTTTAATTGAATTGAGATAATTAAATTAGATGAATATTATTTGGCATTTGTTAATAAAGATTTACTAATTTGTTATATGACTTATGATTAATAAGTGAATTACAATTGTGTAGTAATTTAGTATTATGTGGCAATTTTATTTAGTTAATTGATGTTAGCTTGTATTTAATTAAATTGGGATATTAAGATTTAATTAAATAAAGTGTGACATTGAAAACTATGTGTTAAATGAGTTATTAAAATAAATTAAAAGAGTTTTAAATTACTTTTGCCAAACAAGGCCCTTAAATCTGTTTTAATTCTGTTTTACCAAACAAGGCCTTAGCCCTAAAAATCTATTTTTTAAATTTAAAGAGTTTTTGTCTAACAAGCCTTATGGCTTTTGAGTTTTAAAAAGTTGTAACTGATATATTATTAATATTGTATATTAAGTATTTGTCAGTTATATAATATATGTAATTATATGTATTATATCTATATTGTCATTTCTCTATTCTACGTAAGTTAGAGTTAGAGTAAGAATAGAGAGTTAGAAAGAACAGAGAGCTAGAGAGAAAAGAGAGAAGAAGGAAGGAAGAGGAAGAAGAGCTTTGAGAAATAAAAACATAGAATCAAAACATCATCATCACCATATTCATCTTCTTTCTCTAGAAGCAAAGGTATAATCTAATTTTAAGTTTTGTTCTTCATGAAAAAAATTATTTTTACTTCTCTGTAAATTAAGTTTTCCATGGAATTCATATAAATATGTAATTTGTGTTATAACACGATTATATATGATTCATATGATTGTTTATGTGGTTTAATTTATGTAAATATGATAAACATGAAGAAATTATGGTCATAGCAATTTACAGTGAACTAATTTAAAAAATAGTTTCTTAAATATCAAATTTTGTGCTTGATTGTGATATGTTATGTAAATTGATCATAGATTATAATAATATGTTAAGAAAGGAACAAAACATGATTTGAAGGATGTGTTTTGATTTAAAAACAGGGTCACAATGTTGATTTTCATCAAGAACACTTAACCATGGTGTTTTCTTCAAAATCATTAAATTAAGAGTTATGATTATGTATTGTGGTGTTTATGTATATTAAAAACATGTTAGAAGTTTAAAGTTATGATTTTATAAAGTTTTATATCCATTATATATACAAAAATCTGAGTTTGGTGCGAGGAAATAAGCCAAATTGGCTTTTTCTCTGCACAGTTCGCGAGTTGATTCTTTCCTGTTGTCTAGAATTTTGTGTTGTGTCTTTTAAGTCCTAAGATGATGAACTAATTGAATGTAATGAATTTGTTGACATGTTAAGTATATAAAATAATAATATAACATATTATTGACGTGTATGAGACAATTTGAAGTCTCATATTAACAAGTAATGTGTGAATTTGAATATTGTTCTCGTAAGGTATGATTATGATGGTTTAAAAGGTTATACACGTGTGATATGCATGTTGTGAGTTTAGATTCACGTTATGTGTTTAGTTAGCAAGTTAAGTTTACGAACCACGTTGTTAAGATGAACTTAAGTGAGAAGTTCAACGGTTAAACGTAGTGGTTATGAAACTAATCGATATTGTAAACGTAATGTAATATGTAGGATAATTGTGGAACGTGATTGTAAATTATAGCTTGTGCACGAGGCAAGTGTTCTAAACTCAAACCTTACTTTCACGTTTATGCAAGTGTTCTAAACTCAAACTTTACTCTTATTGAGCAAGTTGTTCTATCCTTTCTTGTTATGATTATGCAAGTTATATTATTCTCTAAATTCCATATTAAGCAAGTATATTGTTGAAGTCATTATTGAATTAATGAGACCTTGACTTAATTGTTCAAGTAAGGTCTATTCTATCTTTTAAATGCTTTAAGTTATTTCTAAAGCATGACTGTTGCATATGATGTCTATCGTTATAACTCATAGCTATTTCATAATTCTTTTATTATTGAATTCTTAATTATTGTAAGTTGATTCAACTACTCCTTAGTTGATGATAGTTGAACTCTAAATTACCCTTAAAGCTTATCGAAACCAAACTTTCTTTGGTGCGGACTCATTAAATAAATACTAAGATGAACAACCCTATTAATAGGGGATTACCATGCAAAAGTGTTAAGATGTTTGTGCACAATACATAGTACGAAGGGCTGATCCCCCTAAGTACGAGTTAAGAGTCTATATAGTCTAACGACTGTTAAAGGTTTAAATAGAAATGTTTATAATCTGAGACATAATTCAAGGTCTTATGACCCTCAGATGAATTCTAAATCTTATTCTTGATTATCGATGACTGAAAAATTATATATTCAGTTGAAGCTATTCAATACTATGTCATCACTATTGTTTGCTATTTCAAGTGAGCTTTTGTTGCTCACTCTTGCATTATATAACCATTGCAGCTAAAGTTGAAAGAGTTGACGAACCGTCAACTAGTAAAGACAAGAGCAAGATGAACAAGTGAAGACTTATTTATATATATATGATATGATTTGTAATAAGACATAAATTTTATTATGAGATGTTTTATTTTCCGCATTTATTGATGTTAAGGTTAGATAACCCTGGGAATATTTTTGGACAAGGTTGTAATCCTTTTTAAAAGGAAGATTTTATTTATTAATAAAGGTTGTAATTTATTTTACAATCCTTATTTATGGGTAGTAGTTATATTTTATTTAGATAGTGAACACCAAATTCCGTGGAAATGAAGTACCCGGATTTGGGGGTGTCACAAGTTGGTATCAAAGCTTTAGGTTATGAACCTTAGGTAGGGGAAACCTTAGGGTGTAGCCTTGTAGGAGATCGAAAAGATAGTGATGATAGTTAAAGATAATAAACTACCTACGTGCTATGTGTTTACGTTTATGTACGCAAAGAGTTTCGATCGATATCATGTAATAATTAAACTTTAAAACTTTGTTGTTAGGATGACGAATGTTAGAGAGTCCAGTCAGGCTAGGGAGGAGTTACTCCAGATGCCTAGGGAAGAGGAGCCCCAAGACATCAATATTGTTTGGGAGCAGTTGGTTCAGAGAGAGCCATCTCCATTGATCACCGTAGTTGGTCAGGAGCATGAGCCAGTTTTGGACCGAGATGACGAGGATGAGTCAGAGGAAGAGGAGGAGGATCCTGAAGAGGAATTTCCACCTAACTCTGTTAGCGCTGTGATGTATGAGGAGGTCTACGACCGCAACATTGAGCTACATGGTAGAGTCGGAGAGCTAGAAGAACTGGTAGACAAGAGTCGGACTACCATACATCAGAGAGAGAAGACGATTCAAGAGCTGGACGATGAGCTTCGAAACAGGAAGTGGGATCTAGTCCACGGGGAGAGTGAATGGGATGATGCACTGGCTGAGCTAGCGAAACTGAAGAACATCATCAAAGAGGAGTCAGCGAAGCGTGCTAGAGCTGAGGATGCTTACTTGAGGGCTACTCCACGTGCGGATCGAGCTGAAGACGAGGTTCAAGTGAAGAAGGTTAAGCTGAGGGAGATGAAATATGCTTTTCATTTGGCTATAGATAGGGCCCAGGATTATGTCTTTTATTACACAACTCAGTTCAAGGATTTGCCGTGGTATATGGTGGATCGCAGAACAGTGTTCCGGGTGATGGAAGAAGAACGTGGAGAGGTTGTGCGACGTCTTAACATGCCTACATAGTAGAGTAATATACTATGTGTTTTCTTATGTAATAAATAATTGTAAATCCCAGAATTTGAGATAATAAAGGGATAAGATAATGATGTAATCCTGTAACTTGTTCAGTTTACGAAAGATGATGTAAATAATATGCTATCTATTCTATGTTTTAAAACTATGAATAAATAAATAACGAAGTTTATTGATGTGCTATGTGTTCAAGTGTGAATTGAGTCATATTAGATGTTTAAGTTTGAACTTGAATATTTAAGAGATGAGTAAGGGATATAATTAAAGTAAGTCTTAACAGAAAGATGCCTCCTAAAAGAAGACCTACACTTCAACAACCAAAGGGTTCGACTAATAATAACAACAACAACGATAGGGCGAACGCCAATTCAGTTCAACAACTGGTGAACCTACTGATGGGAGCACTTGCGAATCAGCCGCAAGTTCAAGCTACGACGTTCAAGGAGTTCAAAGCGGTTGGACCGCCAGAATTCCAGGGATGAGTGAACCCAATAGAGGCCCAAACGTGGGTGATGGAAATGGAGGTCTTTGATGTGGCCAGAGTTAGCGATGACCAGAAGACGGCTTTTGCGACATTCATGCTGAAGTCAGAAGCTAGTTACTGGTAGCAGGCTATAAAGACTAGGGAAGGAGAAGGAGTGATAGCATGGGACCGATTCAAGGATATGTTCTTTGAAATATATTTCCCAATAAGCTCGCAGAACCAGGTGGAGGTTCAGTTTCTAAAGCTGAAGCAGGGAGGGATAGCAGTGCCAGAGTAAGCTGCTAAATTCAATGAGCTGGCAAGGTTTGCAACGTATTAGGTCAGTACTGACGAGAGGAAGGTGAGAAGGTTCGAGCAGGGATTGAAGCCCTGGCTCTACAGTAAGGTCTCCATGTTCCAATTGAACACGTTTGCAGCTGTGTTGGAAAAGGTGATCATCACAGAAGGTGGGAGCGATGCCTTGACCAAATATAATCAAGACCTAAAGAAGAAAAATAAGAATGAGATAGAAAACAAGGTTGGTGGTAGCAATGCTAACAACCAGAAAAGGAAGTGGAATGAAAACACATCTACTAGGAGTCAACAGGAAAGCCAGCAGAGGAGGAGAATTGAAGCATGTGCTACATGCGGGAAGAATCACACTGGACTGTGCTTGAAGGGAAGGCGAGTATGTTTCAACTGTGGTCAGGAAGGCCACATTGCGCCGAATTGTCCTAACCCGAAGAAGGGAGCTTGCTATACATGTGGATCTAAGGATCACATGGCCCGAAGTTGGACAACGGAAGCCAGCAAGTGGGTCAACAAGAAGTGGGGGAAATGGCAGTGGCAGCATTTTGGCTATCGCTGGACCACCGCAGGCGAGCTGACCCACTGCCAGAACATTCAACATGACGGTGCAGGATGCTGTACAGTCTAAAGATGTGGTGGCAGATATTATTCCGGTCAATAGTATTAATGCTTACGTATTATTTGATTTGGGTGCTACTTGTTCATTCATATCTGATGACTTTGCTAAGACTTTAGACTTACCTAAAGAGGAATTAGTTTACCCCTTAAACTAGGGGTGCTCATCGGTAAAAAACAGAACCGGTACTGAAAAAATTGAACCGGTACCGAATCAAAAAAAAAAAAAAAAGAACCGGTACCGGTACCGAATTACCGGTTTCGGTACCGGTTTGCTACAGAATCGGTACCAATTTTTTTATTTCGGTTTTCGGTTATGCCGCATGGTAATAAATATAATTATTAATAATAATTAAATAATTTTTTTTTATATTACCAACTTTTTTTTTAAAACTAAGAAATCATCTATATAATTGATTAATTGTTGCAACTTTTTTTCAACATCATGTCTTGCTTGAAACTGAAATATGAATCTGTAATCTTTTCAGCAAGTGGTTATAAGCTCCATTGACATAGAAACTGCTTTTGCAGTCACTTCTTCCATTGAGGCAATCTCTGAATCACTACCTGTTAAAAAAATTTAAGAAAATGGACAGCAAATAAATTAAATGAATTAATGGGGTCCATTAATGATTCATATCTTGCAATCCTAACTATTACATCCATAATGGACAGCAAATAAATTAAATTAATTAATAGACTACAGTTCATTTGACCAGTTCAGCTCCACATCACTCAATCACTTGTCTCTTGCAATGAAACAAAAAGAAACTCCAGTCGGTTTTTTTTGGTATTTCGATTTTATCGAATTCAAAATTTTAAGTACCGCTACCGGTACCGAAAAGTATAAAAAAATTGAAAAACCGGTACCGAAAAAACTGGTACCGAAAAAATTCGGTACCCCCGGTACCGGTATCAACCGGTTCGGTAAAAAACTGAAAAAACTGAATTTTTTGAGCACCCCTACCTTGAACATAGAGATTGCGAATAGGGAGGTTATTCCTGTTAGGTTTGTTCACAAGGACTGTAGATTGAACATTAAGGGTCATGAGTTGATGGTATATTTGATTCCGATAAAACTTGGAGAGTTTGATGTGATACTGGTTATGGATTGGTTGTTCAACCATGGGGCGGTAATCGATTGCCATAAGAAATCGGTAAACCTTACGACTCCGTTGAAGGTAGTATTTTATGGTAGCAAATCGCCTAGACAAGCGAGTTTTCTGACAATTATGCAAGTCAAGAAGTTATTGAAGCAAGGTTGTGTAGGTTATTTAGCTTACATAATGGATACTCGTAAGGAGAGTCCAAAGATGGAAGAGATATCAGTGGTTAGAGAGTTTGTGGATGTATTTTTGGCGATTTGTTAGGACTTTTGCCAAATAGAGAGATAGAGTTTGTGATCGACTTAGCACCGGGGACTGCTCCGATATTGAAAGCCCCGTACATAATGGCTCCGGTCGAGATGAAGGAGTTGATGGTTCAACTGCAGGAATTGCTGGACAAGAACTACATGCAGACGAGCGTATCACCGTGGGGAGCGCCAGTATTGTTTGTGAAGAAGAAGGATGGATCGATGCGACTTTGCATTGATTATTGGGAGTTGAACACAAAGTCACGATTAAAAATAAGTATCATTTACCTAGAATTAATGACTTGTTCGATCAACTGAAGGGTGCTAGATACTTCTCAAAAATAGATTTGAGAAGTGGGTATCATCAGTTGAAGGTGAGAAGAAAAGATATACAGAAAACGGCTTTTAGAACTCGGTATGGGCATTACGAGTTTTTGGTGATGTCATTTGGTCTAACGAATGCACCAGCGGCATTTATGGACCTAATGAATAGGGTGTTTAAGCCATTTCTGGACAAGTTTGTAGTGGTGTTCATAGATGACATTTTGGTCTATTCCAAAACTGAGGAGGAACACACTAAACATTTGAGGCTGACGTTGGAATCGCTGAGACGAGAGACGCTATACGCGAAATTCTTGAAGTGCGAATTCTGGTTAGAGCGTGTGCAATTTCTTGGCCACGTTATTGACAAAGATAAGATTTCAGTAGATCCGTCGAAGGTTGAAGCTGTAATGAATTGGGATCAACCGAAGACACCGTTAGAGGTGAGGAGTTTCTTGGGATTGGCGGGTTACTACAGAAGATTTATTCAGGACTTTTCTAAAATTACAACTCCGTTGACGAATTTGACTCTGAAGACAGTGAAGTTTGTTTGGACGGAAAAGTGTGAGGAGAGTTTCCAGGAACTGAAGAAGAGATTGAGTACTGCACCGGTGTTGTCATTGCCGGATAGTACAGGAAATTTCATGGTATACAGTGATGCTTCACATAAGAGATTGGGCTGTGTGCTAATGCAGAACGACAAAGTCATTGCTTATGCATCACGTCAGCTGAAGGATTATGAGAAAAGGGTATCCGACCCATGACTTGGAATTAGCGGCAGTAGTGTTTGCTCTGAAGATATGTAGACACTACCTATATAGAGAAAAGTGTGAGATTTACACAGATCATAAGAGTCTAAAGTACATCTTTACACAAAAAGATTTAAATATGCACCAAAGGAGATGGTTGGAACTAATCAAGGACTACGATTGCTATATTCTTTACCATCCGGGTAAAGCTAATGTGGTTGCCGACACTTTAAGCAGAAAGGGTCGTGAGAAGTTAATGTTACTAACTGCTCAAGAACAGTTGGTGGATGAGATGGCTAAGTTGGAGTTAGAAGTTAAGCATCCGAAGGAGTCGGATGAGAAGTTGTTTCAAGTAACTACCGGTTCAACCTTGGTGGACAAGGTAAAAGAAGCCCAACTACATGATGAGGAGTGCGAGAAGATCCGAAAAAGAGTAACCGATGGTGAAGAGATAATGTTCAAGATCGATAATGATGGACTGCTACGATTTGAACGGGGAATCTGGGTACCGCCAGTACAAGAAATCAAGGAGGAAATTTTGGCTGAAGCTCATAGTTCAAGATATTCGATTCACCTTGGGAGTACGAAGATGTACCAGGATCTCAGGCAACATTTCTGGTGGCCGAATATGAAAAGAGACGTAGCCGAATGCGTTGCGAAATGTTTAACGTGCCAGAAGGGCAAAGCAGAACAACAGAGACCAAGTGGATTGCTATAACCGCTGGAGATTCCGGAATGGAAGTGGGAACATATCATGATGGATTTCGTGGTTGGTCTTCTAACGACTCAGAAAGGTTTTGATGCGATATGGGTAGTGGATCGACTGACGAAGTCAGTGCATTTCTTACCTATCAAGATTAGATTCAACTTGGATTAGTTGGCGAAGCTATACATTAAGGGAATTATTTCTAGACACGGTGTTCCAGTGTCAATTGTATCATACAAAGATTCACGTTTCATGTCGAATTTTTGGAAGCGATTAAAAGAATGTTTAGGAACGCAATTGCGAATGAGTACGGCGTACCATCCTCAGACTGATGGTCAGAGCGAGAGAATGATTCAGACTCTAGAGGATATGCTGAGAGCTTGTGTTATGGACTTCAAAGGAAGCTGGGATGATCATCTACCGTTGGTGGAGTTCACCTACAACAACAGTTACCATGTAAGTATGGGCATGCCACCTTACGAAGCATTATACGGCAGAAAATATAGGACTCCATTGTGCTGGGATGAGGTTGGTGAACGACAGTTGTTGGGACCAGAATTGGTGCAACAAACTGCTGAGATCGTCAAGATAATCAGAACGAGATCGGTTGCAGCTCAGGATAGACAGAAGAAATATGTCGATTATCATCGACAGAATCGAGAGTTGAAGAGTATGAGCCTTTATAGTTTTATAGAGTTACGACCGTACAAACACGATTACAAGTATGTGATAGAGTATGAGCCTTTACAGTTTCATAAAGACTTAACTTATGAAGAGGTTCCTGTTCAAATAGTTGACAAAAAAGAACAAGTACTTAAAAATAAAGTGATACCTTCTGTTAAGGTAATCTGGAGGAACCACAGTGCTGAAGAAGCTACGTGGGAACTCGAAGATGTGATGATGAAAACTTATCCCCAATTATTTGTGTAATTTCTTGTATAACGATTCTGGGGACAGAATCTTTTTAAGGGGGGAAGAATGTAACGAATGAGGTTTTTTTTAGTTATGATTCTGGGGACAGAATCCTTTTAAGGAGGGAAGATTGTAACAAACGAGAATTTTTTATATTAATTTAAATATTTATTGAATTAAATAAATATTTTAATTAATTTATTTATTGAGTTAAATAAATAATTAAGGTGATTATATATGGAGTAATTAAATTAAGTGCAATATGATAACTAAGTTGATGTTTAATAATTTGTGGTGTAGTTCTAATTGAATTGAGATAATTAAATTAGATGAATATTATGTGACATTTGTTAATAAAGATTTACTAATTTGTTACATGAATTATGATTAATAAGTGAATTACAATTGTGTAGCAATTTAGTATTATGTGGCAATTTTATTTAGTTAATTGATGTTAGCTTGTATTTAATTAAATTGGGATAGTAAGATTTAATTAGATAAAGTTTGACATTAAAAACTATATATTAAATGATTTATTATAATAAATTAAAAGAGTTTTAATTTAGTTTTGCCAAACAAGGCCCTTAAATATGTTTTAATCCTATTTTACCAAACAAGACCTTAGCCCTAAAAATCTGTTTTTAAATTTAAAGAGTTTTTACCAAACAAGCCTTATGGCTTTTGAGTTTTAAAAAGTTGTAACTGATATATTATTAATATTTTATATTAAGTATTTGTCAGTTATATAATATATGTAATTATATGTATTATATCTATATTATCAGTTTTCTATTCTATGTAAGTTAGAGTTAGAGTAAGAATAGAGAGTTAGAAAGAACAGAGAGCTACGGATAAAAGAGAGAAGAAGGAAGGAAGAGGAATAAGAGCTTTGAGAAATAAAAACAAAGAATCAAAACATCACCATCATCATATTCATCTTTTTTCTCTAGAAGCAAAGGTATAATCTAATTTTAAGTTTTGTTCTTCATAAAAAAGTTGTTTTTACTTCTCTGTAAATTGAGTTTTTCATGGAATTCATATAAATATGTAATTTGTGTTATAACATGCTTATATGATTCATATGATTGTTTATGTGGTTCAATTCATGTAAATATGATGAACAAGAAGAAATCATGTTCATAGCAATTTACAGTGAACTAATTTGAAAAATAGTTTCTTAAATATCAAATTTTGTGCTTAATTGTGAGATGTTATGTAAATTGATCATAGATTAAAATAATATGTTAAGAAACAAACAAAACATGATTTGAAGTATGTGTTTTGATTTAAAAACAGAGTCACAGTGTTGATTTTCATCAAGAACACTTAACCATGGTGTTTTCTTCAAAATCATTAAATTAAGGGATATGATTATGTATTGTGGTGTTTATGTATATTAAAAACATGTTAGAAGTTTAAAGTTATGGTTTTATAAAGTTTTATATGCATTATATGTACAAAAATCTGAGTTTGGTGCGAGAAAATAAGCCAAATTGGCTTTTTCTCTGCACAGTTCGCGAGCTGATTTTTCCATCAGCATAAATACCCGCTCCAGCGGGCATTTACCCGCCCCAGCGGGCTTTCCTGTTGTCTAGAATTTTGTGTTGTGTCTTTTAAGTCCTAAGATGATGAACTAATTGAATGTAATGAATTTGATGACATGTTAAGTATATAAAATAATAATATAACATATTATTGACGTGTATGAGACAATTTGAAGTCTCATATTAACAAGTAATGTGTGAATTTGAATATTGTTCTCGTAAGGTATGATTATGATGGTTTAAAAGGTTATACACGAGTGATATGCATGTTGTGAGTTTAGATTCACGTTATGTGTTTAGTTAGCAAGTTAAGTTTACGAACCACGTTGTTAAGATGAACCTAAGTGAGAAGTTCAACGATTAAACGTAATGGTTATGAAACTAATCGAAATTGTAAACATAATGTAATATGTAGGATAATTGTGGAACGTGACTGTAAATTGTAGCTTGTGCATGAGGCAAGTGTTCTAAACTCAAACCTTACTTTCACGTTTATGCAAGTGTTCTAAACTCAAACTTTACTCTTATTGAGCAAGTTGTTCTATCCTTTCTTATTATGATTATGCAAGTTATATTATTCTCTAAATTCCATATTGAGCAAGTATATTGTTGAAGTCATTATTGAATTAATGAGACCTTGACTTAATTGTTCAAGTAAGGTCTATTCTATCTTTCAAATGCTTTAAGTTATTTCTAAAGCATGACTGTTGCATACGATGTCTATCGTTATGACTCATAGCTATATCGTAATTCCTTTATTATTGAATTCTTAATTATTGTAAATTGATTCAACTACTCCTTAGTTGATGATAGTTGAACTCTAAATTACCCTTAAAGCTTATCCAAACTAAACTTTCTTTGGTGCGGACTCGTTAAATAAATACTAAGATGAACAACCCTATTAATAGGGGATTACCATGCAAAAGCGTTAAGATGTTTGTGCACAATATATAGTACGAAGGGCTGATTCCCCGAAGTACGAGTTAAGAGTCCATATAGTCTAACGACTGTTAAAGGTTTAAATAGAAATGTTTATAACCTGGGACATAGTTCAAGGTCTTATGACCCTCAAATGAATTCTAAATCTTATTCTTGATTATCGATGAATGAAAAATTATCTATTCAGTTGAAACTATTCAATATTATGTCATCACTATTGTTTGCTATTTCAAGTGAGCTTTTGTTGCTCACTCTTGCATTATATAACCATTGCAGCTAAAGTTGAAAGAGTTGACGAACCGTTAACTAGTAAAGGCAAGAACAAGATGAACAAGTGAAGACTTGTTTATATTCATGATATGATTTGTACTAAGACATAAATTTTATTATGAGATATTTTATTTTCCGCATTTGTTGATGTTAAGGTTAGATAACCCTAGGAATGTTTTTGGACAAGGTTGTAATCCTTTTTATAAGGAATATTTTATTTATTAATAAAGGTTGTAATTTATTTTACATTCCTTATTTATGGGCAGTAGTTATGTTTTATTTAGATAGTGAACACCAAATCCCGTGGAAATGAAGTACTCGGATTTGGGGGTGTCACAAATACCGTGTGCTACTGTACAACAATGCATATTACTGTACCTTTATCACCGGGTATTTCAACAGTTTAACGGTAAAAGTCTGGCCGTTATCTTTATAAAAATATTATTTTTGTCATTTTCTATATCCGACAACTTCGTTGTGGGGTCCACCAATGATTGCACCGTCATACGAATATTACCCAACAAAAAGAATATTCCTCGACCAAACGAATATTTCCCGACACAACGAATATTTTATGACAATTTGCTTACTTTGTAAAATTTATACAAATCACCGATAACTATAACATTATATCAAATCAACACCTTACTATTTAAAATAATATATAAAAAAATTAAATCTTTATTCATAAAAGTTGGGGTCTTACATTAATACATCAAGTGCGGAAATATAAACATAAAAAAAATATGTCTTAACATCACCTTTCAAATAATCAATAAATAAGTCTTCATCACTTGTTTGCCTTGCCTTTTCTTATACTAGTGGATGGCTCGTCAGCTCTTTCAACCTTAGTTGCAATGTTATTATGCAAGAATGAGCAAACGATTGCCCACAAGTATAACAATAACAATAATAACATGCGAGAAGTCAATGGATACTGGATAATAGAAAGCTCGGCTTTTGAATCAAGATTAAAAAATAATAATCAAAAGTACATCTGAGGGTCACAAGACCAAGAACTATGTCTCAGGTTATCAAGTATTTCTACTTAAACCTTTAACAGTCATAAGACTATATGGACCTTACTTCTCGTACTTAGGGGGATCATCCCTTTGTACCATGTATGTGCACAACATCTCAACGCTATCGCGTAAAATAATCCCCTATAAAGGGTTGTTCATCTCAGTTTGACATCAGAGTCCGCACCAAAGCAAGTTTGGTTTGGATAATCTTCAATAGTAGTTCTAGAATTTAGAACACTTATCAACTATGGACTAGTCAAATCAATAAGGGTTCGCTAGTCATTCAAGGTTCAATGCAATAATATAAATGGTATTCAAATCAAATATGGAATCTCAACTATATACAACTGAATAACATGGTATAACCGAAGTATTACTTCAAAAGAATTAGAACATCTCATTCGTATTCATAACTTGAATAAACAAGAGTACGAAGCTTACTCAATATCAGAATAGGATTTAAGAATTAGCTCAATAAAAGTTTAGAGCTAATGAGCTTGCGTAATTGTAATCAAGATAGAGTAAGGAAACTTGCCTCGTGCGTAGGTTATACGTTTACTATTCACGTTCCTCAATTTAATCCTACATACCGTTTAAAGTCACAATATCAATTAATTATAATACAACTAGCATCGTGATTATATTCTCTTTTAACTTAACTTAACTCTAAGTCTGGTTATATTAATCAAATCCACAAACATTAACTCTTAAACACATTATTAGACTCCACGAATAACGAGTTTAAGTACATATTCAACCCATCAAACAATCACATAAAACTATCATTGACATGTTAATAATCTGTTTTAACA
This sequence comes from Panax stipuleanatus, assembly GCA_020205555.1. Lineage (NCBI taxonomy): Eukaryota > Viridiplantae > Streptophyta > Magnoliopsida > Apiales > Araliaceae > Panax > Panax stipuleanatus. The sequence goes on along the minus strand of CM035120.1, from coordinate 60,428,017 downwards.
TCACATTATATGATTAATATATTTTCATGTTCATTAGATTAGATTAGGTTTTAAATTACATCTCTGGACTTGAGCACTTGAATAAAAAATTCTGGGCAATTCTACAGACCGGCGATGCGGCGCGGCCAGAAGGCCTGGCAACCGGCGCTGCGCAGCGGCCAAAAGACCTGCAGCCGGCGCTGCTGTGACGAACGAGATTTTTGTAATTTATTTTAAACATTTATTGAATTAAATAAATATTTTTGTTGATTTATTTATTGAGTTAAATAAATATTTGATGGAATCGTGGTAGATTAATTTAATTCAATGTGTTACATTGTTTAATTTATGTGAAATAATTTTATAGTTCAAAGTGTGAATTTAATTGAGATTATTAAATTAAATGAGTTGTTTAATAATTATAATGTTATTCTAATTAATTTAATAATTAATTAGAGATTTAATGATTTGTCATAATTAATAGAGAATTTTAATTATGTGATGATTTGATTTAATGTGTAATATTGGCTTTTATTTAATTGAATTTAAATAATATTATTTGATTAATTAAAGTGTGACAAATAAACTATATAATAAATAAGTTAATTAAAATAAATGGGAAAATAGCCTTTTACATGCAAGCCAAACATGGCCTTATGAACATGGGAGCAGTTAAGTGCATAATGGCCTTAACTGACACCCATGTTGTGTCAGTTATGTTCATACGTATATCTATATAAGTTATATCAGTATTATTTCTTCGTTAGCTAAGTTAGAAACTCAGAGAGAAAAGAGAGAAAAACTTCAGAGATTTTGAGATTGAAAAAGGAGTTTGGAGAATTAGAGAAGTTTCTATCAATCTAAATAAACAACCAAGGATAATTTCTTAATCCCAAGTTTCAGTTTATGTTTTTAAGTTTTCTCCATGAACGTATATTTTAAGTTCTTTGTTAATTGAGTTTCGTGATTAGATTGTTGAAAAGTTGTTTGTAATCATTAATATGCATGTAGAATCTACTACATGATGGTTATAAACTATTTTAGAGTAATTAATCCATGAAATTATGTTTAAATTGGAGTTTTGTAGTTTACAGAGAAATAACATATGAATATGGCTTATATGTACAAAAATCCATACTTCAATTGTATGCTAAATAGTAAATTGATCATTAATTATGTTTATACATGTAAAAACAAAAAGAACAAAACTTAAACGGACTGGTTTGGTGTTATAACGAATCTGTAATGCGGGATTTCATGAAAATTGACGAAACTTGGAAAATAGCAAGAACATGAAAATTATATGTTCCAATTTAGTTGTTTATGTAATTTAAGTTGTTAAAATCATGCTAAGGATGTTATAAAATGTTTATGTAAAGTTCAGAACTTATGGGTAGCATTAAATTTGTTGTTTGAGCAAAGTTTGACATAAATTGGCTTTTTCTGTGTTCTTCGCGAGCTCTGTCTGCGTCCCACCGTGTCGCAGAGCCGCAGCGCCGGTTCTGTGAAGAAACTGAGCGCTGCAGCGCCAGGCTCAGTGTCGGCTGACGTGTCACGGTGCAGCAGCATCGGTTCTGTGAAGAAACCAATTGCTGCAGCACCAGGCCAGTGACCTGCTGACGTGGCTCGGCGCTGCAGCGTCGGTCCCCAGTTTAAACTGGGCGCTGCAGCGCTGGTTAGCATAATGGCCCAGAAAACTTTATTTAAGTGTTCAAGTCCAGAAATGCAATTTAAAATTTAATGTAATGAACATGAAAATGTGTTAATCATATATTGAGATGTTAAAACAGATTTTTAACATGTCAATGATGTTTTACGTGATTAATTGATAAGTCAAATACGTGTTTTAAACTCGTTGTTCATGAAGTCTAATAATGTGTTTAAGAGTTAACATTTGTGGATCCAATTAATATAATCAAATTCAGAGTTAAGATAGTATACTCATGATGCTAGTTGAGTTACGATTAATTGGTATTGTGAATGTAATGGTATATGAGATTAATTGGAGAACGTGAATTATAAATTGTAGCCTACGCACGAGGCAAGTTCCTAAACCTTACTTTTACATTACGCAAGCTTCTTAACTCTACTCTTTATTGAGCAAGTTCGTAAATTATACTCTTATATTGATCCAGTTCATACTCTTGTTTATTCAAGTCTATGATTTCGAATGAGATATTCAAGATCTTATATTCATTCAGTTATATGCGTTGAGATTCAATATTGATTTAATATCGTTTACCTTATTGTATTAAGAACTTAAATGGCTAGCGATCCCTTTTGATTCGACTAGTCCATAGTTGATGAGCGTTCTAAATTCTAGAACTTTTGTTAATGAAACTTATCCAAACCAAACTTCCTTTGGTGTGGACTCTGATGTCAAACTGAGATGAACAACCCTTTATAGGGGAATATTTACACGTTAGCGTTGAGATGTTGTGCACATACATAGTACTAAGGGCTGATCCCCCTAAGTAAGAGAAGTAAGGTCCATATAGTCTTACGACTGTTAAAGGTTTAAAGTAAAAATACTTGATAACTTGGGACATAGCTCTTGGTCTTGCGACCCTCAGATGTACTTTTGATTCTTGTTTTCTATCTTGATTCAAAAGCCAAGCTTTCTATTATCCAGTATCCATTGTTTACTCGCATATTATTATTATTGTTATTGTTATACTTGTGGGCAATCGTTGCTCACTCTTGCATAATAACATTGCAGCTAAGGTTGAAAGAGTTGACGAGCCATCCACTAGTAAGGGAAAGGGAAAGGCAAACAAGTGATGAAGACTTGTTAATTATTTATCTGAGAATGTAGTTGTTAAGACTCATTATGTTATGTTAAAGACTTATTTGTTTATGATATTTCCGCTTTGATATTTTAAGGTTAGATAACCTAGGGATTGATTATTTATAATGTTGTAACCCCTTAAGGGGAGGATTTCTATTTTTAATTATGAGTTTCATTTATTATGGGTAGATAGATGTGTTATTATTTGACAGTGAACACCAAATCCTGTGGAATTGAAGTACCTGGGTTTGGGGGTGTCACAAGTTAGTATCAGAGCTGTAGGTTATGAACCTTAGGTGGGGAAGATCTTAGGGTAGTAGCCTTTTAGGAGATCGAAAACATAGTGGTGATAAACTCTCATCGAGTTTTAAGAAAAGAATTAAGGAATTCATTGAAGATAATAAAAGACTTTATGTGCTATGTGCTTATCTGATTACTTATGTGCTCGCGAGTATCGATTAGCATCACGTAGTAATTAAAAACTTAAATTTTTGATTGTCAAGATGTCGAATGTTGGAGGATCTAGTCAGCCTGGGGAGGTTGAGCCCCGAGTAGCTAGAGAGGAGGAGCCCCGAGACATTCATACCGTCTGGGAGCAGTTGGTACAGAGAGAGCCATCTCCATTGATCACTATTGTGGGTTAGGAGCATGAGTCTGTGTTTGATTCAGAGGAGGACTCTGAGGAGATAGAGGTAGAGGCTGAGGCTGAGGAGGAGGATGAGGACCCTTATAAGTTTCCACCAAACTCTATCAGTGCCGAGATGTATGACGAGCTATATGAACGTAACATAGAGTTACAGGATAAAGTTAGAGAATTGAAGGAGCTGACAGTTGTACAATGAGCTACTATAGAACATAAGGATGACGAGATTGAGAATCTTGATGGATGTCTTGGAGACGTGGAATGGAAGTTGGTTCATGCAGAGAGCCAAAATGAAGAGATGTCAGCTGAGATAGTGGAAGCTGTCGTTAGCACTCCTAAATTAATACCTTACTTCTACTCTACTATCACAAGAATGAGTATAGCAATAAACAAGGATCGATCCCACAGAGAGTGCATTGTTTTATATTTATCCAATTATTTTCCAATGAATTGGGGATTTTGTTTTGAATAACTAAATTAACAAAAGTAAATATAGAAGAAATATCAATAAGTAAAAATCTTCAATTCTTCTATTCAGTATCACCTTTTCACAATCATGGATTAATCAAGTTTTATAATATTCATCCTTCAATGAGATTAACAACCCTAGATAACCGCGATCGCTAATTATCCAAAATTCTCCTTATGTGTAAATCTAATGTGATGATCGCCAACAAAAGATCCTAACTATCATATAACCCAGAACTATCAGTCTAGATTTAATACAATAGAAGCATTAAGAATGAGAATTAGATTGTTCTGATCAACAATTGCACAATCAGGAATTATTTAAATTATCTTCTAAAAACCTTAACAATACCCAAAAGCTTGTCCACAATCAAGTATCATTAATTGCTACTTATGATTAGACATACATCGTTTACTTAATATATATCTTAATCTAGCAGATGATATTTATCAAATTAATCTAACTGGCCATATCAAATTAATCAGATATATACAAGAAGTTTATGTAGATAACCAGAATAAATCTCACATACGAAGAAATAAATAAAGTAAACTTGATCAAACCGTTAATTATGAATAAGGTTTAACATCCCTTCATAATTGAATTGAGTAGTTTAGCTTGACATGCTTTGATTTCCCAAAACTAGGGTTTTTTCCTAATCAATGTAGAAGAAGCCATGTCATATATGACCCTCTCTCACCCTTAAATAGCCTTTTCTTGCAACTAAAACTCGTAGCCCTTATCAAAGCATATCTTTACGTCCAAATCCTACCCGAATTAGGAAAACTCTTCATCAGTCGCGCCTACCCGCCTCAACGGGGGTTTTATGCTATGAAAATACGCCCCGGCGGGTGTTTATACTGTCCAGCCAGCTCTAAATCCGCCTCAGTGGGATTTTGTACTAGGGAAATTTGCCCCGGCGGGTATTACTCCGGTGCCTGCGACAACCTTTGGTAAAATGAGCATAACTTTTAATCCAAGAAGAGTTATTGGGCCTGCTACCTGTCAAATCGAAGCTGTCGACGAGATCTACAACTTCCATTCTTTGAGCATTGACAGATTCTGATTGCATCAAGGTTGAAATCGGCTCCAAGTGACTACTATGTAAATTGCAACTTCCAAACTCTGGGGTTTCAACTTTCGCTTGGTAAAAAGGTCATAACTTTTTAATATGAACTCCGATTGGGATGATTCAAGATGTTACGGAAAGCTAAGGAATAGCTCTACAATAAAATCCAAGTTCCAAAGCCAAGACCATGAATCCAACTTAGCATTAAAAACCCAACAATTTTCTCATTTTCCTTGTTTCATCTCCATTTTGACCTGAAACCCATAAACAAACCATTTAAGCCCTTGTTAACAACCAAACATGCAATAGACTATGCATAAAGGAATCAAAATAGAGAAATATCATGCACTCGTCAAATTCCCCCACACTTAGCTTTTACATGTCCTCGTGTAAACCAAACCCAAGGTTATGTTATCATTCTCATAATTCTATCCAACCATAGTATCACAAAGTTCAAGTTAAAATTCATGGATAGCAATACTTATCAACAAAAACCCGATTAACATCTCATTAATCAATTCATGACTACTAACCTTATCACCTCACCAATGAATTTCATCAAATCGAACTGCATCCACATAAGTATCTATCGCATAATCCACATACTTACCCAACTTACTTATCATGGAGCAAAAACCACGCACACTAACTCATAACTCAAAATAAATTTTCCTACACTTTGCCTTGCTTTTCGTAGAACCTTCTTTATATTCCAGATGACTATATTTTTGATGTTTTATTGTATTCTTTTTTTTCTTGATATGTGCAATGTCTCCTTTTCTTAGGCTTTTCAGTGCTACTTATGTAACGAACTTTCTACCAACGACTCCCAAACCAGATGGTCTTAGGGAACTGGGTGTAAAGACACCCCCAGGGATTACTCATTCAAGTAATAAAGGCCACAAAAATCGACTAGTCAAGCTGCTTTTATCCATCACACTTTTTAGAGTGAATACCGATGCTTCCCGAGGCTTGGATACCTAGTTAATTCATATAATGGACATTGAAGTAGATTTTCACTATTTTCCCATACATCAATTTCATCATCAATTTTTTTTCATTTTTTTCTTTTCACAAGGATGTTTTATTGATATAGCAGTGTAAATAGTTCTAAAGTAAGAAATTAGAGCACATAGACAACTCCACATACAACTTAGTTAATTAAGCATGCTTCACATATTCAAGTACTCATGCATCAATAAATTCAATTCAAATCAAGTACACTGGTTACTGACTTAGTTTTCAACATTCATTGATCAACTAAATACCAACAGATCTTGAAATTAAGCATCAATTTTTAATTTGTGAGTCTAACCCTTCAACACTTAGGTGAATAAAATCATGGAACCAAGCAAAAATTTCAGCAAATTTCCAAATTCTAGCAGATTTTAGACTATTATACCTAAAAAAATAAAGAAAACTAAAATCTAAAATTTTCTCCCCCACACTCAAACCTTACATTGTCCCTAATGTAAGAAAATCATGCAAAGTAGAAAACTACTAAAACTAACAAATTAAAAAGGAAAGGGATATAAAGATCATATCTGAATTCTTGGGTTGCCTCCCAAGCAGCTACCCTTGTTTATTTCATTGGCTTGACATCTTCCCTCTCATTCTATGTAATTGGACTTGTGAACTTCAAGTGGACTGGTAACAATTTCAGCTATAAATTAGGAACATTTTGTACTTCATGATCCTGCTCCTTTCTATTCATCAAATCCTTCTTGTATATTTATATTCGATCAAAATATTCCTGCACTGAATAATCCACAACATCAATAGCTAAAATAGATTTAACATTACCAAGATACCTTTTAGCCTCATATGTGTTGAAATAGAACTTTGTATTGTCTAATTCCATGGTAAAGGTTCGATGGTGTGTATCACTCATTGTTTCTGTTGGTTGTATTGAAGGAAATGAATCCACGTCTTTCTTGTAGAGATTTGCAAAACTTATCAAATCATTCCCCTCTTCCTCTTGATCCTTCTCTTTAAAAAATTCTATATTACTATCTGTTCCTGAAGTAAGCACTGAATCCTCCTGCTCCTCTTCGTCACATCCCATTGCACTTAAGTTCGCAACAAACTGATGAGTTAACTTCCCTAAGCCTTGAGATTCCATACTGCTAATTATGGTAGCAAGCTGACTCATCTGATTCTCCAACATGTGGATAGAAGTCCTTGTCTCTTGCTGGAATTGTTGCGTCTGATTCATAAAAGCTTTGAACATATCCTCCATAGACGTTCCAGAATTAGCAGGTACTTCGTAGCTCAAGTCGGGATGATCTCTCCATCCGGGATTGTGAGTTTCTGCCCAAGGATCATATTGATGCTGATAATGTCCTAAGAATGTTCCCATAGCATTGGCGTGTTGCACAGTTTCATCCTAATGCAATATTGGACAATCATCACTGGTATGTCCTGACTTTGAGAAAATTCCACACTCTTTTGCAACTTGCATATTCCTTGTATCCATTTGACGAACCAAAGTAGTTAATTCAAAAATCTATTGTTCAATATGACTTGCACTTACCCCATTTACCCTTTGAGGTGTATGATCCATCCTAGTTCCATACTGTTGCGATTTAGCTTCCATGTTTGCAATTAAGTTCCTTGCAGCTTCTGGAGTCTTGTCTACCAGTGCTCCTCCACTTTCTGCAATAATCATGCTTCTATCCATTGGTAGCAACCCCTCATAGAAGTACTGAATCAAGTGATAGTCATCGATTCCTTGAGGTGGACAGCTGGAACACAACTTCTTGAACTTTTCCCAATACTCATAGAGGTTCTCTCCATTAAACTGCCTGATTCCACATATCTCCTTCCTTATGTTAGCAACTCTCGAAGTAGGAAAGTACTTCTCCAAGAATAACTTTTGCATCTCAGGCAATGATCATATTGATCCTAAAGGAAGATAGTATAACCAGTCTTTAGCCAAATCTGCTAATGAGAACGGAAAAAGTCTAAGCTTTATCTGCTCCCCTGTCACTCCTTGTGATTTCATTGTGGAACAAACCACATGGAACTCCTTTAGATGCTTATATGGATTTTCACCTGTAAGACCACAAAAAATAGGCAAAAGACGAATTAGTCCAGAGTTAAGTTCAAAAACAACATCTAAAGTAGGATATTCAATACAAAAGGATGGTTGATCAAGGTCAGGAGTAGCCAGTTCTTTTAAAGTTCTGTTGGTGTTTGCCACCGCCATTCTTCCCTCTTCAAGTGATGGAACAAGAGCTTCTTTTGTATCTGCAGTTTTCTCTATCGCTTGATCAAAATTTAAATCAATAGGTTGAGAGGATTGAGTCATAAAATAAAAAGAAAAAGAAAATAAACAAAATTGAAAACAAAGAATAAACAAAAACAAATAACATTCCCCGGCAACGGCGCCAAAATTTGGAAGCTGTCGTTAGCACCCCTAAATTAATACCTTACATCTACTCTACTATCACAAGAATGAGTATAGCAATAAGTAAGGATCTATCCCACAGAGAGTGTATTATTTTATATTTATCCAATTATTTTCCAATGAATTGGGGATTTTGTTTTAAATAACTAAATTAACAAAAGTAAATTTAGAATAAATATCAATAAGTAAAAATCTTCAATTCTTCAGTTCAGTATCACCTTTTCACAATCATAGATTAATCAAGTTTTACAATATTCATCATTCAATGAGATTAAAAACCCTAGATAATCGCGATCGCTAATTATTCGAAATTCTCCTTATGTGTAAATCTAGTGTGACGATCGCCAATAAAAGATCCTAACTATCATATAACCCAGAACTATCAGTCTAGATTTAATACAATAGAAGCATGAAGAATGAGAATTAAATTATTCCAAGCAACAATTGCACAATTAGGAATTATTTAACTTGTCTTCTGAAAACCTTAAAAATACCCAAAAGTTTGTCCACAATCAAGTATCATTAATTGTTACTTATGATTAGACATACATCGTTTGCTTAATATATATCTTAATCTAGCAGATGATATTTATCAAATTAATCTAACTGGCCATATCAAATTAATCAGATAGTATAGCATAAAAGAAGTTTATGTAGATAATCATAATAAATCTCACATACGAAGAAATAAATAAAGTTAACTTGATCAAACCGTTAATTATGAATAAGGTTTAACATCCCTTCATAATTGAATTGAGTAGTTTAGCTTGACATGCTTTGATTCCCCAAAACTAGGGTTTTTTCCTATTCAATGAAGAAGAAGCCATCTCATAACCCTTAAATAGCCTTTTCTTGCAACTAAAACTCGTAGCCCTTATCAAAGCATATCTTTACGTCCAAATCCTACCCGAATTAGGAAAACTCTTCATCAACCGCGCCTACCTGCCCCGATGGGGGTTTTATGCTATGAAAATCCTCCCCGACGGGTGTTTATAATGTCCGGCCAGCTCTAAATCCTCCCCGGCGAGTTTTTGTACTAGAGAAATCCGCCCTGGTGGGTATTACTCTGGTGCCTGCGACATCCTTTGGTAAAATGAGCATAACTTTTGATCCAAGAAGAGTTACTGGGCCTGCTACCTGTCAAATTGAAGCTGTCGACGAGATCTACAACTTTCATTATTTGAGCATTGACATATTCTGACTAGATCAAGGTTGAAATCGGCTCCAAGTGACTGCTATGTAAATTGCAACTTCCAAACTCTGAGGTTTCAACTTTCGCTGGGTAAAATAATCATAACTTTTTTATATGAACTCCGATTGGGACGATTTAAGATGTTACGAAAAGCTAAGGAATATCTCTACAATAAAATCCAAGTCCCAAGCCAAGACCATGAATCCAACTTAGCATTAAAAACCCAACAATTTTCCCATTTTCCTCTTTTCATCTCCATTTTGACCTGAAACCCATAAACAAACCTATTAAGCCCTTATTAACAACCAAACATGCAATAGACTACGCATAAAGGAATCAAAATAGATAAATATTATGCACTCGTTAGATAGAGAAACTGAAGAGTGACCTAAGGGAGGAGTCAGCACAGCGTGCTAGAGCAGAGGACGCTTGGATGAAGGCTTCACGACGTGCAGATCTCGTTGAAGATAATGAACGGACAAAGAAGGCTAGGATTGAGGAGACGGACTACACATTTCAGATAGCGATTGATAGGGCCCAGGATCGAGTTGTCTACTATCCACTCCAATTCAAGGACTTACCTTGGTACATACTGGATCGTAGGACAATGTTCCGTATCATGGAAGAAGAGCGCAGAGAAGCTGGTCGACGTCTTAGTAGGCCGTGATAGGAACAGTATGAGTTATGTGAATATTCTATGGTAGTTAATAATGTAAATTCCACAGTGGTTATAAATAATGGAATATGATGATTTAAATCCTGAAGATTCTTTATCTCGGGATAGTTGATGTAAATAGCAATGATGCTATCTTGTTTATGTTTAAAACTTTTGAATGAATACAATATCAGAGCTTATTTGAGATGATATGTGTTAAGTGATAATCTTAAAATATTTAAGCAAAGTCTTAAGTACTTAAGAAATTGAGTAACGATCTAATAAACGTATATCTTAAACAGAAAGATGTCGCCAAGAAGACGCCCGACCCGTCAACCAGCTCAGGAAGGGTCGACCAATAACAATAACAACAACAATGATGCTAACGTTAATCCTATTCAGCAGTTGGTTAACCTTTTAACTGGAGCACTTGTAAATCAGTCGCAAGCTCCATAAAGCACGTCATTTAAGGACTTCAAGGCGGTAAGACTGCCAGAGTTTAAGGGATCTATGAACCCAATCGAAGCTCAGATTTGGGTAATGGAGATGGAGAAGGTGTTTGATGTTGCGAGGGTAAACAAAGACCAGAAGACCGCCTTCGCAACATTTATGCTAAAGTCAGAAGCCAGCTACTAGTGGCAGGTGAACAAGGTTAGAGAAGGACAGGGCATGATCACATGGGATAGGTTTAAGGAGATGTTATTTGAGATGTACTTCCCAATGAGCTCTCAGAACCAGATGGAGGTTCAATTTCTGGAATTGAAGCAGGGTAACATGTCTGTGCCGGATTACACCGCGAAGTTTAACAAGTTGGCTAGGTTTGTAACTTATCAGGTGAATACAGATGAGAGGAAGGCTAGAAGGTTTGAACACGGGTTGAAGCCCTGGTTGTACAGCAAGGTGTCAATGTTCCAATTGAACACTTTTGCAGGAGTGTTGGAGAAGGCAATTATCGCAGAAGGCGGAAGCGATGCTCTGACCAGGTATTATCAAGAACTAAAGAAAAAGAAGAATGAAGGTGAAAATAACAAAGCTAGTGGCAGCAATAGTGGTAGTGGCAACAATCACAAAATGATGTGTAATGACAATGCGTCTACCGGAAACTAGCAAGGAAATCAGAAGAAGATGGTGGAGGCTTGTCCTACCTGCGGGAAGAATCACCTGGGGTTATGCATGAAGGTAAAGAGGGTCTGCTACAATTGTGGTCAGGAAGGCCACATAGCACCAAATTGCCCTAATCTTAAGAAGGGCGCTTGCTTCACTTGTGGGTCAAGGGATCATCTGTAAAGGGATTGTCCCAAGAAGGCAGTAGGAGGAGCAGGAGCAGGTGGATGTAGAGGAACTAGCGGTGGTAGCGCTCTGACTATCACTGGATCGACGCCAACAAACCGACCTACTGCCAGGACTTTTAATATGACCGTACAAGATGTTGTGAAGTCACGTGATGTGGTGTCAGGTATCATTCTGATTAATAATATAAATGCTTACGTGTTATTTGATTCGGGTGCTACTTGTTCATTTATATCCAATAACTTTGCTAAGAATCTAGATTTGACTAAGGACGAATTAGAATATCCTCTGAACATAGAAATTACGAATAGGAAAGTGATTCCTATTAAGTTTGTACACAAGAACTGTAGGGTGGACATTAAGGGAGACGTGATGATCGTAGATCTTATCCTGATTAAACTTGGGGAATTTGACGTTATTTTAGGAATGGATTGGTTATTCAATTATGGGGAGATAATTAATTGTCAAAAGAAGTGTATTAACCTTATGACCTTGTCAAAAGTAGTATTTTATGGCAACAAGTCTCCTAGACAAACGAGTTGTCTGACAATGATGCAGGCCAAGAAGTTGTTGAGATATGGTTCTATAGGGTATTTAGCCTATATAGTCGATAGTCGAAAGGAGAGTCCGAAACCAGAGGAGATACCTGTTGTTACAGATTTTGTAGACGTATTTCTAGACGATTTTCCAGGACTTCCGCCAAATAGGGAAGTAGAATTTGTGATCGATTTGGCTCCGAAAACTGCCCCAATATTGAAGGCCCCGTACCGTATAACTCCGGTGTAGATGAAAGAATTAATGGTGCAGCTACAAGAGCTATTGGATAAGAAGTATATTTAGCCTAGCGTATCACCATGGGGAGCGTCGGTGTTGTTTGTTAAGAAGAAGGATGGATCGATGCGGCTCTGCATTGATTACAGAGAGTTAAACAAGGTCACGATTAAGAATAAGTAATCATTGCCAAGGATTGACTATTTGTTTGATCAGTTGAAGGGAGCTAGATACTTCTCGAATATAAACTTAAGAAGTGGGTATCATCAGTTGAAGGTGAGGAAAGAAGACATTCCGAAGACAGCGTTCAGGACTCGATATGGTGCGAGTTTCTGGTGATGTCATTCGGTCTAACGAATTCTCCTGCAGCATTTATAGACCTAATGAACAGGGTGTTTAAGCCATTTTTAGATAAATTTATGGTGGTGTTTATCGACGACATTCTGGTGTATTCAAAAACCAAGGAGGAGCATGTAGAACATCTGAAGGTGACGTTGAAGGCGTTAAAGAGAGAGAAGTTGTATGCTAAGTTTTCAAAATGTGAATTCTGGATAGAGTGGGTGCAATTTCTTGGACATGTGATTGATAAGGATGGAATTTCCGTAGATCCATCAAAGGTTGAAGCTGTGATGAACTCGGATCAGCCGAAGACACCGTCGGAAGTAATGAGTTTTCTAGGATTTGCATGTTATTATAGAAGGTTCATTCAGGACTTTTCCAAAATCGCGACTCCGCTGACGAATTTGACTAGGAAATCGGTGAAGTTCATCTGGATGGAGAAGTGTGAGAAAAGTTTCCAAGAGCTGAAGAAAAGGCTGAGTACGGCACCTGTGTTGTCTCTTCCCGATAGCACGGGAAATTTTGTGGTGTATAGTGATGCATCGCATAAAGGACTAGGTTGTGTGCTTATGCAAAACGGCAAGGTCATTGCGTATGCGTCACGACAACTGAAGGAATATAAGACGGGGTATCCGACCCATGACTTAGAATTTGTTGCGGTAGTGTTTGCTCTGAAGATCTGGAGACACTATCTTTACAGGGAGAAGTGTGAAATATATACAGACCATAAGAGTCTAAAATATATTTTCACACAAAAGGATTTGAACGTGCGTTAGAGGAGGTGGTTGGAATTGATAAAGGACTATGACTGTGAGATTTTATACCATCTGGGTAAAGCAAATGTGGTTGCCGACGCCTTAAGCAGAAAGGGTTGCGAGAAATTGATGTTTTTGACCGCTCAGGAGGAGCTAATTTTGGCGATGGCGAAAAATGGAGTTGGAGGTGAAATATCCTAAGGAGTCTGATGAAAAACTGTTCCAACTAGGAACTAGTACAACTTTGGTGGATAAGGTTAAGGAAGCACAACTCAAAGATGAGAAATGTGAGAAAATGAGGAAAAGAATATCTGAAGGGGATGAAGTGAAATTCAAAGTTGACAACGAAGGAGTGCAAAGATTCGAGGGAAGAATTTGGTGTTAGGTTTATAAGATTCATGGACACAATCAAATTGCAAAAAACAGCGGAAGCATGGTAAATCAGAGTTTTAAAATTTTACAAATCATATACCCGGATCATCCTTTATGCACAGTTATTAATTAAAATAAAATAGATGGAGATAAGATTCATACCATCGTAGAAACTAGCTTCCTCAGGTACGAGTTCAACTTCAATTCCTTTTCGCGTTCAACTTGAATCCACCGGGTTGATTCCTTCCTTGATCAACGTTAGCCACCCAAGTGTTTGGCCTCTAGAAGTGATCTACCAAGAAAGAATAGGAATTCAAGAAGAATGGTGTTTGGCTAAACCCTATTTTATTTCTATTTAGAAAAGGAGTGTTTTCCCAACTCTTGGAATTAATTGTCTAACCTTGTTCCATAATAAGACTTTCTTATTTATAGATGTAGGCAACCCTCCTAAACAATTTAGGGTTAGGGTTTTATATTAATTAATTAAACTCCTTTAATTAATTAGGCTTTCCAATCCTATTGGAAATAATTAAACTCTTTTAATTAATTAGCCTCCTAATCTTATTAGGAATATATATGAGAGAGAGAGAGAGAGAGAGTATTAATATTAAATTAATTCCTAAACTCCTTTAGAAATTAAAATAATATTAATTGTAATAATATTAATAAGACTCCTCTTATTAATTTATATTTAATATTTCCAAAAAATTAAATAATAAATATTAAGCTATTTAATTTATTCTATCACCATAGATTAAATTAACTACATTTAACATATTATTACGATTATGCCATTATATTCTTAAATAATTATTCTTCCTTTTATGGTTTGACCCTTTAGGTTCTCCATATTAAACCGGTTGTGAATAAATCAATTAGAACAATTCTAATCTTATTTAAATAAATAAATTAAAATAATAATTTATTTAAATAAATAATATTTGTTCTACAATAGGGATAAGCCTCTCTAGCGATCAACGACTTTCTAGATAATATAGATTTCAACATTAATCATAAAAGAATCTGTGAGTAAATAGTTACCGTACAATTCAATCCTTCCACCATACAATATCCCAATTAAATATAAGACATGGAATTACTGTCAAGTCTTATTTTATTTAATTATATGTATTTCGATTTCAAAATGCACAACTCCAAATAATGCAAATTAGAAACTCCTTTCTAATTTCATTCCACTTTGGCCAAGGATTCCTGGGTTGTCATTTATCGAATCACATAGGACATATCTCTTCTTTTACTAGAAGTGGTAGATTCTTTATTAATAATTCATTATCTCCATATGTAACTTATTACACCCAAGCATACCCTTTGATATACCCTAAGGGTCTTAAGGAATAATTCAAAGTATAATTCATTACACACAAGATACTATGATGATCTCAAGTCTAAGGATCACTTGTACTACTATCACATTAGGAATTCCTATTGACAAACAAGTAAAACTCCATTAGGTATTCCTAAGTGAGCCACGTTCAATGATCTTAATCTCCAATAAGCACATACATACTTGCTTTAGTGTATCCACACAAATGATCATGAGATCAATCATCCTCATCCAATGAGCAAGCAATATATGTACCAATCTATCCGGATTCACTAATCTCCTTTTTAGTAATCCAACGATTGGGAACAATTTTAGTTTTTAAGCTATCTAAGAATTTAGATCTCATTAGCATGATCATCATCATGATTCTAAAAGCATTGCTTAAAACTATAGGTTTATCACATATTATAAAAACAGCACCATGTAGATAAATAAATGTCTTTAATTAAATAATACTTTTATTAATAAATGAATAAGATTGTTACAAAGTATATGCTTTATCATCAAACATGATTGGCTTATATGCATACTACTTTCAATCTTCCACTTGCACTAAAGCCAATCACCATGGTATCTCATACCCTTCTTCTCTAAGTGACGATCATCCTGCTGTTGGATAGCTTCAGTAAATGGATATGCAATGTCATTTTTGAGAGTTCACTATCTCTGTAGTGACTTCTCCTGTGACGCCCCCAAATTCGGACCGCCACTTGGTCACTCGAATTCGATTCGTCATGTGCTCATGGTAATACGATAATAACTTAAATCACACATTCACAGTGGAAGATCTAATATAGAATAATAAACAATGATTTATTATAATTATTTCCCCATGTCTCGCAACCTACAGTACTTAATAAATTACATAATAATATCAAATAACAACTTATTACATAATTCTAACTTAAGCTTAAACATAGTCAAATCCAGTCTTACGACATCATCTTAATACAACATTTAAAATATTTAAAACATAAAAGGGACAAGCTAGTTGGTAGCCTTGCCCTTGCCCTTATCGACGCTCGAAGGTTCGCCCTGCTCTGCCTTCACTAAAATATTTTAGGGAAAGCAAGAATGAGCACAAATTGCTCAGCAAGTAATATACAATAAGGGTGATGAGTATTATATCACGAGTTTGAAATATCAAAGTATAATCTCTAAGATAATTCAGAGTTTCAAAATAATATCATGAACAACGAATATCAACAATTCTCGAATAAAAATCTTTGGAATATGAATTTCATTATAGATCAACAGATATATATGAGTTCAAAGGCTATCAACGTATCCAACTGGATAAAACAATTTAATACTGAGCAGTCACTAAGGACTATTGAACATTTACTAGAATCATCAATATTAAACTGATAACCCAAAAGAAATAAGTACGATAGATGATCAGTCTACAATACTCTATGTTATGCATAACACCACAGTAATATTCACGCGTGTGTTGGGGCTTCCAACATATACACTCCCCTTACCATAAGGGTTGTTCAACTCAGTTTCAAGATTTTCGCACCAATCAATTGGTTTGGACAGTTTTATAAACTTGCATATAGTCTAGCCGAATCAAATGGCATAGACACTTTCACAATATCCAAGAACAATACCAAGTTCAACATGAATAATAGCTTTCATAAGGCTCAATAGAATAAGAGTTATTCAATAAGCATATTATCTCAATTTAAACGAGTAAGTAAGAAAACTAGCTCACAATATACAAGGATAAATTACTTGCACCATAAAAGAGTGTAAGTTAGGGAAAACTTGCACAATAAAAGTAGGGTTCAGATACTTGCCTTATGCATAGTCTATCCACGTAAAGTAATTTAACACTTTTGAATCCTATTTATAGTGTATTATAAGTATAGGATGTTCATTAGTCACTTATGCTCACATATGATATGTAAATTTAAACGCACCCATAAACGTTTAACTTAGTCGCATACTATACACATACTTCATCATATACTTTTGCGTACATATAGCACAGTTCAGTTTACAAGACATTATGAAGTCATCTCATAGTTTCTAATCGTTACTTTATAGTTCACAAACACCTTTTGGACTTATCCTTGGGAAGTTTATAATCAAACGTTCAATTCTATCACTTAGCATGCCTCTTAACATATTTCTTAGCATACTGGTCATATATTACAAGTTAAAGTAATCATATAAGCTAACTGTCAAAAATCAGATCAATAACTGACTCAATCTTGATTCCAGACCGGCGTAGCTGCGCCAGGGCTAAGCCTAGGGCCGGCGCAGCTACGCAGCCCTCTGGCCAAGCCAAGGCTGAGCTGTGCCTTGTGGTTTCGGTCCGGTCATGCAAGCCAACATTCACACCAAGTATATTAACATGTTAAAGGTCCGTTCGTGTTTTCCCAAGGAAATCTAGGTTCCATTTTCCATGACATGGTTCTAGATTTACATCTTAAACAATTCAAGTCCTTACAAAATCATGAAATCATGTAAGCTATCATGCTTGTTAATTTTAAACATACGAGGTGATCACATAACTTGATTTAGGCATGCTTGCAAGTAGTTATATCATATACATGTTACAACTTAGTTCATGCTTCACTTGTGCCTAACTTGCTTTCAAAGCTTTTATCATGGTAGATATATATGTTTGATACGTTAGTGAGTTTAAAGGGTATTATCCAATCATGTCCAAAGTTATCAGAATTTAAAACTCCATGAATTATGTTAAAGTGCACGTTCAAAACTCATACTTTCATTAGTAAGGTTTACTAATAAGGCATAGCATGTCCATGTTACATTAATAAACACGTATACACAAGTCATCATGTCCTTCATGCAATTCTAAACCATACTAATATATATCAAAAAGTCAGTATATAGACATGATATATACGTGTCAAAGTTTACTTTAAGAACCATAAGTTCAAATTCAAACTACAAGTCCTTTCGTTAATCATTCATGCGAACATAATGAAACATTCTCATTTTAGTTCTACATACCTATACATGTAGGTTATTCATACTATCATGCTTTGTCTAAGTCACCCTAGCATCCTAGCATTAACAGTTTATAGCAGAATTTAGTAGACTATCTGCAGAGGCTGGCGCAGCTGCGCTGCGCCTGGGAAACACTTTGCTCCCTTCAGTTGATCAAATAAGTCATCTATCCTCGGTAACAGATATCTGTTCTTAATCGTTACTCTGTTTAATTCTCAATAATTGATACAGAGCCTCATCGATTCGTCCTTTTTCTTAACGAATAACACTGGTGCTCCCCAAGGAGACACACTTGGTCGTATGTAACCCTTATCCAATAACTCTTGCAATTGTATCATCAATTCCTTCATTTCTACTGGCGCCATACGATATGGAGCTTTCGAAATTGGTGCCTTTCCCGGTGCTAAGTCTATTATGAATTCAATTTCTCTGTCTAGCGAAAGACCAGGCAGATCGTCCAGAAATACATCTCAAAATTCAATCACTACGAATATATCCTTAATTTCTACTCCCTTTTTTCGAGTGTCTACAATGTAAGCTAAATAACCTACACATCCTTTCCTTAACAATTTCTTAGCCTGCATCATCGTAACGCAACACGATTGCTTAAGCGATGAGCTACCATAAAACACTACCTTAGACTTACTCAGAGTCTGAAGGTTCACACATTTGTTCTGACAGTCAATTATCGCAGCATGGTTATACAACCAATCCATTCCCAGTATTACGTCAAATTCTCCCAATCTAATAGGAATCATGTTTACTCTCAGTTCATGTTTTCTAATGTTTGTGCGACAATTTCGATAAACGTATTGTACAGGGATTACTTCCTTATTCGCAACTTCTATGTTCAAGGGATTTTCTAATCGTTCTCGGGGTGAATTAAGTCTAATAGCAAATTCTTCAGTTATAAAAGAACAGGTGGCACCTGAATCAAATAATACATAAGCATTTATATCATTTGGATTATACCTGACACCACGTCCTTCGTAGCCACTGCGTCCTGGACGGTCATGTTAAAAGTTCTGGCGGTTGGGCGGTTGGATTGTGCAGGTCCGCCGATCATTAGTTTGTTCCCTCCTTGTTGGCTGCTACCTCCGCCACTTCCCTTCTTCGGGCAGTCCTTAATTCGGTGCTCCGTCGAGCCACATGCAAAGCATCCCCTGATTTTCTTCGATTTTGGGCAATTTGGCGATATGTGCCCCTCTTGGCCGCAATTATAACACGTGCTTTTTCCTTTCCAGCATTCTCCCTGATGACTTCTCCCACACCTATTACAAGCGTCACTCCTTTTCTTAAAACTTCCTTGGTGACTCCCACCTTGATTGTTGTTTCTATTGTTGTTGTTGTCCCACTTTCTTTTACCCAAGTTGCTTCCTCCACTACTACTTCCTCCAATACGGTTTTCTCCTGCAGTATTCTTTCCTTTCTTCTCCTTGTTATACAGACTTAAGGCTTCACTGCCACCTTCAGCAATGATTGCCTTCTCTAGCAATGTCGCAAAGGAATCAATTTGAAGAACTGATACCTTAAGGAACAGTCACGGCTTCAGCCCTTGTTTGAATTATCTCGCTTTCCTTTCCTCATCTCCAACTTGGTGTTCCGCAAATCGTGCTAGTTCGTTAAACTTAGCTGCATACTGCGCCACCGTCATATCGCCTTGCTTCAGTTCTAAGAACTTTACCTCCATTCTATTCTTCATGCTTTTTGGGAAGTAGTTCTCAAAAAATAACGTCTTAAACTTATCCCATGTTATCGTTCCTTCTCCAGCTCTCTGCTGATTTGCCTCCCACTAATAGTTCGCTTCGCCTCTCATCATGTACGTAGCAAATACCGTCTTTTGGTCTCCACCCACGCGAGCGATGGTGAAAGCCTTATCGATATCCTTAACCCATGTCTGTGTAATGATTGGGTCGGTAGTACCCTCGAACTCTGGGGGTCCTACACTCCTAAAGTCCTTAAAGTTTGTGACTGGTACTCCTTGAGGATTGGGGTGAACGGGTTCGTTGTTCCTTCCCCTAAGGGTCTCTCCTAACAGATCTACCAGTTTCTGGATCGGGTCTACTTGTTCCCTTTCATTGTTCACTGACTCCTCAGGTGTAGTCAATCTACGTCTGGGCGGCATTATCTGCACCACAAATTTTCATTTTATTATTATTCAAGTATATTACTTAAGTATTTCTTTTAATACTAAAAGAATAAATTTATAACACGTTTCTGAAATAAACCTCATTTATATTCATATGCCAAATCGTTTCATTACATGATTTTCCCTAGCATATTTCTATAAATGTTATCACATATATCCCCTAATATCATAAAAGATGGGGAAATACTAACACATTACCATACTACCCCTCTATCAAAAGCTTACTCGGGGTTTACATCACTATCCCACACTTTACATAAAAAGTTGGGATTACAACACAGTATATACAACACATAAAGTAAATACTACTACTAGACTGACTAAGGGTCTCATCCCATCATCCCACGCTCCACAACACTCTTATACTTGATCTGTGCTATATACGCCATCAACTCTCGGCTCAAAGTATGTAGGGTCTGTCCCTGCTCCGCCGGGTAGTGATGCACACCATCAATCACCCTCTCAAAGGCCGAACGGAACACGTACCCCATCTTGTTCATCTTCCTCTTCTTGCATCTGACCTCATCCTCTAGGTCATCAGCCCTCTCATTGGCCGCCTCCCACATTTCCTCGAAGTCTATCCTATCCATCACCTCTAATTCTAGCTGAGTACGGAGTGCTTCCTTCTCTGTCTTCTCACTCAGCTCCCTCTGCTCGACCTCTTCTAGCTTCCCTGCCAGATCTACATTTCTCGCCACCGACTTATGGAATAAGGTTCCCATCTGGATCCCTGCCTCCCTACGATATGCAATCTCCACCTCTAACTCCTACATGGCCAGCTTCCTCTGATGGTCTTCATCCCTCAGTTTCTGGAACTCAGACTCTCTCTCTTGGGCCTCGGCCTCTAGCTCCTGGACTCTGCAGTCCAACTCTAGGATCTGCTCCTCATACTCTACCAGCATATGCTCCTCCAGGTTAGGCTCGTATGAGTCCTCCATTGGCTCCTCCTCGGTAGGCTCGTCCTCAACAGGTTCGTCCTCCATAGGCTCCTCCTCGGGGTTAAACTCCACCTCGATCTCATCCTCGTCGTCAGACTCGGATAGTGCAACTGCCTGCATTGGCACAGCCTCTAAAGGTGCCTCGTATACTACATGTATATCCCTGGGCTCCTCCTCTGCCACTCTACTAGGTACACCAGTGTCTGTCATCCTACAATCACAAACACAAGACAAACAAACAGCAACTCCATTAGAATGTTAAATAAAACATAAGTTCATTGTATAAAATAAAGTTATATTTCATAACACGCTAAGTCTCGCTCTAGAGAAAACTCTATGTGAGTTCTATCCCTTTTTAACTTCTAAATTCTCCTAAGTTATAATCTAAGGACACT
This sequence comes from Panax stipuleanatus, assembly GCA_020205555.1. NCBI lineage: Eukaryota > Viridiplantae > Streptophyta > Magnoliopsida > Apiales > Araliaceae > Panax > Panax stipuleanatus. The sequence goes on along the minus strand of CM035120.1, from coordinate 60,406,474 downwards.
CGCTCCTAAGGTTTATAACTACAGCTTTGATACTAACCTGTGACGCCCCCAAATTCGGACCGCCACTTGGTCACTCGAATTCGATTCGTCACGTGCTCATGGTAATATGATAATAACTTAAATCACACATTCACAGCGGAAGATCTAATATAGAATAATATACAATGATTTATTATAATTATTCCCCCATGTCTCGCAACCTACACTACTTAATAGATTACATAATAATATCAAATAACAACTTATTACATAATTCTAACTTAAGCTTAAACATAGTCAAATCCAGTCTTACTACATCATCTTAATACAACATTTAAAATATTTAAAACATAAAAGGGATAAGCTAGTTGGTAGCCTTGCCCTTATCGACACTCGAAGGTTCGCCCTGCTCTGCCTTCACTGAAATGTTTTAGGGAAAGCAAGAATGAGCACAAATTGCTCAGCAAGTAATATACAATAAGGGTGATGAGTATTATATCACGAGTTTGAAATATCAAAGTATAATCTCTAAGATAATTCAGAGTTTCAGGAACAACGAATATCAACAATTCTCGAATCAAATCTTTGGAATATGAATTTCAATATAGATCAACAGATATATATGAGTTCAAAGGCTATCAACGTATCCAACTGGATAAAACAATTTAATACTGAGCAGTCACAAAGGACTATCGAACATCTACTAGAATCATCAATATTAAACTGATAACCCAAAAGAAATAAGTACGATAGATGATCAGTCTACAATACTCTATGTTATGCATAACACCACAGTAATATTCACGCGTGTGTTGGGGCTTCCAACAATATACACTCCCCTTACCATAAGGGTTCAACTCAGTTTCAAGATTTTCGCACTAATCAATTGGTTTGGACAGTTTTATAAACATGTATATAGTCTAGCCGAATCAAATGGCATAGACATTTTCACAATATTCAAGAACAATACCAAGTTCAACATGAATAATAGCTTTCATAAGGCTCAATAGAATAAGAGTTATTCAATAAGCATATTATCTCAATTTAAACGAGTAAGTAAGAAAACTAGCTCGCAATATACAAGGATAGATTACTTGCACCGTAAAAGAGTGTAAGTTAGGGAAAAATTGCAAAATAAAAGTAGGGTTCGGATACTTGCCTTATGCGTAGTCTACCACGTAAAGTAATTCAACACTTTCGAATCCTATTTATAGTGTATTATAAGTATAGGATGTTCACTAGTCTCTTATGCTCACATATGATATGTAAATTTAAACGCACCCATAAACGTTTAACTTAGTCGCATACTATACGCATACTTCATCATATACTTTTGGGTACATATAGCACAGTTCAGTTTACAAGACATTATGAAGTCATCACATAGTTTCTAATCGTTGCTTTATTGTTCACAAACACCTTTTGGACTTATCCTTGTGAAGTTTATAATCAAACGTTCAATTCTATCACTTAGCATGCCTCTTAACACATTGCTTAGCATACTGGTCATATATTACAAGTTAAAGTAATCATATAAGCTAACTGTCAAAAATCAGATCAACAACTGACTCAATCCTGATTCCAGACCGGCGCAGCTGTGCCATGGCTAAGCCTAGGGCCGGCGCAGCTACGCAGCCCTCTGGCCAAGCCAAGGCTGAGCTGGGCCTTGTGGTTTCTGTCCGGTCATGCAAGCCAACATTCACACTAAGTATATTAACATATTAAAGGTTCGTTCGTATTTTCCCAAGGCAATCTAGGTTCCACTTTCCATGACATGGTTCTAGATTTACATCTTAAACAATTCAAGTCCTTACAACATCATGAAATCATGTAAGCTATCATGCTTGTTAATTTTAAACATACGAGGTGATCACATAACTTGATTTAGGCATGCTTGCAAGTAGTTATATCATATACATGTTACAACTTAGTTCATGCTTCACTTATGCCTAACTTGCTTTCATGGCTTCTATCATGGTAGATATGTATGTTTGATACATTAGTGAGTTTAATGGGTATTATCCAATCATGTCCAAAGTTATCAGAATTTAAAACTCCATGAATTATGTTAAAGTGCACGTTCAAAACACATACTTTCATTAGTAAGGTTTACTAATAAGGCATAGCATGTCCATATTACATTAATAAACACGTATACACAAGTCATCATGTCCTTCATGCAATTCTAAACCATACTAATATATATCAAAAAGTCAGTATATAGACATGATACATACGTGTCAAAGTTTACTTTAAGAACCATAAGTTCAAATTCAAACTACAAGCCCTTTCGTTAATCATTCATGCGAACATAATGAAACATGCTCATTTTAGTTCTACGTACCTATACATGTAGGTTGTTCATACTATCATGCTTTGTCTAAGTCACCCTAGCATCCTAGCATTAACAATTTATAGCAGAATTTAGTAGTCTATCTGCAGAACCCGGCGCAGCTGCGCCGTGTCCGGTCAACATTAGTGAACCTCCTGCTTCGGCATGAGTTTTGGCCAAATACCAAATTTCACAATAATTTCGACTGTAACCAAGCTGCATTATAGTTCTAACATACTAGCAAGCCAATACAATAACTATCAAACAATACCCAATCATAAGGTAATGAATTTCAACTAAAAATCAAGAATAGGAATTTGACAGAAAATGAAAATGAAGAACATGAGAGGTATATTATACCTCTGCTATATGTATAATGAACTTGCTGCTACTCACTTCCTTCTCAACTGATATGTATGGTCACTCTCTACTTCTTCTTACTTGGAATTTCTCAACAAATGGAATGGGAAGATTAGAGCTCAATTTATAGAAAATATATTAACCAGACAATGTTTTTCCCTCTCAAACTAAACTAACGGAAATGTGGATTGTATGGAGGTTAAGGAGAGGTTGGTGAGTAGTTGGTGATGAACACTATTGAGGCCACTCCCCATGCCATGATTGCTAGCTACATTGCTGAGAATTGGGAGAAGAAGGGATAGGCTAGCCATTGAGTGTTTCACGTGTACAAGGATTGTGACTCTCACATTGGGACAAGGCATATTTAGCTCAGCATTACCAATTTGTAAACAAACTAATGTTAATACTTAGGCTACATATACATACATATATTATACACTTAAGTCTTTAATTGAAATGTCACAATATAATTCACATAATGTAGTAAGTGTGACTTGCACACATATAATCCATGTACATTTTACCATGCCGACATAATTTAATCGGATACTATCACATTTATTATTCAATTATATATTGAAGTAATCATCAATTATAATCGTTTACTATATATATTCATGATGTATTATTTTAATGTACACTCACATGTCACATAGGCATTATCATGTAGCTCTCACAATTCAATAAACTTTACTATATAGTTTATATATACATCATAGTCACATTGCACTTTACACTTTGTATAATATATAGTTAGCTACTATACGTTATACTTTTAATATCGCATGCTTGTACATAGGAATTAGTAAATTACTTATCTTATCAATTAGATATTAATTAATAATATTAATCCATCCTTTATCAATCATTGTAATTACTAACCCCCATAACAATTAATTAACACTCATATGATTAATCACCACATTAAATAAATATAAATCTTATTATATTTCTCATATTAACAATTAATATTCTATAATACCATTAACATAGATTAATTATTCACTTAATAATTTCTTCGTTAATTAATATAATTATTAATATTTCTCATCACTGTGCCTCACAAGGCATTCAACGAGTTTATCGCAAACTCCACATTCTTCTCAATTATCATAACTATTCAATTTAATATAATTGAGTTAACTCATCTCATAACACAAAATCATTTATATTCAACTAAATATTCATTTTCCATTAATATATTCATTTATTAATATATGGAAATTCTCGTGTATTACATCTCCTCTTTCAATGATTCATTTAATCAAATGAAAGTGCCACAAAACATGTTTGAATCCAAGATGAGACTTAGGAACTATTCCTAGTTCTATTATGAACTTTTCATCTGAAACATCCACTTGCAGTTTCATTTACAGCTATATACTTTCTCTTTATCACTAAACCAGCAACTCTTTGCTGTTTGGAACCTTTCCAATTCATTGCACCACTTTTCAAGGTAACGACTTACCCTAAAGTGGATTTGCTGTCGTCTTGGTCAGTCTAAAAACTTGAGTCTGTTTAGTCCTCTAGTTTAATTCAGACCCATCACGAATTATGATTACATCCTTATTGTCGGTTAAGTACTTAAAGATGTTTATCACTGTCTTACAGTGATCTTCTTCTGAATATGACTGATCAACATCAAATCTCGTACATTTCAATGCATACATGATAGTAAATCATGCGATCTCTCTTTTATTGAGGATAATTTTAGAGAGATACACTCCATGACTCATCATAATGAGATATCTTTTGGAGTTTGTCATGCTAAACGCCTTTAGCATCAAATAAATATACGTTCATTGGGTTAAGCTGAGCATCCTTTTAAATCTATCTATATAGATTTATATCCCCAATTTAGGATGTTCTACCTAAATCATTCATGGAGGATTGTTTAGACAACTTTATATTTACTAATTATAGCACTGGTATGTCATTCCTTATCAGTAGTATATCAACATATAATACTAGGAATGTCACAGCACTCCCACTGACCCTTTTGTACACTCTAGGTTCATTCTCATTTTTGATAAAATCAAACTCTATTGATTGTCTTATTAAAATGAATGTTTCATCTTTGAGAAGTTTGATCCAATCCATAAATGGATTGTTGTAGCTCATATACATAATTTATTTTAACCATTGAAATAAATCCATCTGGTTGTATCATACATACATTCTCCTCTAATAATTTATATTTGAGGAAGGGCGTCTCCACGTCCATTTGCCAAATTTAGTAATCAGCTGCAATCGCAAGTAAAGTCCGAATAGTCTTGAGCATTGCTTCAAAGATCCATTTTGGATTTTATGGTTATCTACCGTTTCTATGAGTGTCTACAACTCTTAACCTTATCGTATATAACTATATCATCATCCTCTATGATGTGTACCTCATCATCATCATCTATGATGAATCCATACCTCCCAGGTATCTTCGATACTATTCCAGATTTACTATTCGGTTGTGGTACAATAGGTCTTTCTACAGGTTCCTCCTTTTGACTAATAGTGATTTGTGATTCTTGAACTCCTTAAAGATCTATTATCCTCCCACAAGCCCTTCAATGATAAACATCTTTATCTTAGAAGGCAGCGTGTTTCGCAACAAACACCTTTTGCTAAGTAGGATTATAGAACATTTACCCTAAACTTACTTTGGGACGTCCCACAAATCTGTATTTGTCAAATCTTATCCTAAACTTATCCTTTTGAAACCTTTTCACATAAGTTGGACAACCCTTTATCTTAACATACTTAAGATTAGGAATCCTCCATGTCCACAACTCTTATGAAGTCTTGAGGACGGATTTTGAGGTTACCTTATTTTGTAGATATGCAGCCGTTTCCAGAGCATTACCCTAGAAGGATACTGGAATGTCGGTAAAATTATTATGGACCGCACCATTACCAACAAGGTACTATTTTTTTCCTTTTAGATACACCAATCAATTATTGTGTATCAGGAAGCGCCCATTTTAAGAAAACCATTTAAGATGATCTTAAAACTTATTGCACAAGTATTTATTCCTCGATCCAATCAAAGAATTAATATACCTTGCTAATTAGTTTTACTTCTGAATTCTTTGAACCTTTCAAATGATTCAGACTTGTATTTCACCAAATACAAATATTCAACTCTTTGAATGATCATCTCCTTTTCTTTTACTAGTTTGTTCAATTTAAAATATTTTCATGTAAGTCAAGTATGTAAAGTCCATTCAGTAAATTGTTAATTATTTAAACTAATGGACTTTCCTTTAGGCGGCGCTAAATAATAAGTTTCTGCAGTTAATGGACCAACCTTTTCTCCATTCCCACACGCAGGAAGACTTCCCTTTGTTTAGCTTTCTACTTCTTCTTGGTCTCTTTATAAATCTGTATTTATGAGAACCATAGTCGGTATCCAATACCCAAGTATAAACTATACTTACTGAAGTATTTATTTCAATCATTAACAAACTTGTATATGTAACCGAAGCATCACTAAGCTTCTTCTGGTTAGCCTCTGCAAGATATTTCTCGCAGTTTCTATTCCAGTGTCCAGGCTTATTGCATTGGAAGCAAACTCCTTTCTATTTGTATCAGTTTTGTTCTTATTATCCTTTATATTTGCCTTTCTATTTACCTTCTTTGAATCTTTCTTCTTTTCAGAAGATCCTTTGGCCCATACCAGTGAGACTTGGTCTTTCTTGGTTGGAAAGTGACTCTCAACAGTTTTTCAACATGTTTAAGCAACTCAGCGAGGCTGACATCTAGCTTGTACATCTGAAAATTCACAACAATTGTGAGAAGGAGTTCGGGAGTGAGTGCAAGATCAAATCTTGGCTCAATTTTCCATTTATGACAAAACCTAATTGTCCTATTTGCTCAATCAGATTGATCATCTTAAGGATATGTGTCTGTACTGTAGTGTCATCGATTATTCTAGATCGGAAGAGCTCCTTAGATATCTGATATCTATTAGTCCTACTTTCCTCACCATTCAACTCTTTGAAGTGTAGGATATAGTAAGAGCATCCATAGTTTCATGCTGACGCTGAAGCAGTTACTCATGGGTACGAGCACGATACATTGAGCCAACTTTTCATCATCTTGCTACTTTTTAAAAGTAGAAATCTCTTCCTCGGAGGCATTGTCTGCAATCATTGCAGGGATAGGCATATTAAAGACATAAGACAGCTTTTCAGCCTTGAGAACTCTTCTCAAATTCTTTAACCAATTCGTTTAATTCGGTTCGGTTAAACATCTAATATGCTACGCAGTGATAGTAATTTAGACATTGTAAAATTCTTTAAATAAATTTGTAATTAATAACATTATAGCATACATTCTTTTATTAATTACCAAGATAAATTAGGTCTTATTTTAAATTGGTATGTCCCACTATTTTCTTCTACTATATTAACCTCACTTATATAGTTCGGCAACATCTAATTAAAGATTTGCTAGTGAGAATAAGGATCCTATTTCAAATGTATATAGCCATGTGGATAGTACAACAAACCATATATAAATAAATAGGTAGACAACTCTTTGTCTATTACATCAACATGTAACTCTTTTTCATTTTGCCTCTTAGATCATAATGGTCAAGTGTGTGCACATTCGAACTAAAATGATTTAAGTTAAGTCTAACCTAGCACTTCCATATATTCAAAAAAGAAAAATATTGTCCTTATGGATAACACAACAAAATAATATTGTTTAATTTTTTTTATAAGCGTCAAATGTGATTAAATTAACATCTTAAATACTTAATACTTTTCTTGTGGATAGCACAACAAACTCATATTAAATATTTAATACTCTATTAATTTTATTATGCTAGAAGGTGACGTTCGATATTCCAAATATCTTTGAACGCTTTAGACTTAAAATAATTTTTTTGAGGGATTTGTTATTATTAGTCTCATCTTGTTTAGCGCGCATGCACATATATATAAATTACGCGTCATTTTATTAAAACATGCGAAGCATGTTTGCATAATATATATATATATATATATATATATATATATATATATATATATACTAGCATGCACATATAGAATTCTATATTCTACCCGGATTGATTATGGACTTTTATTCTAGTTTAGTTCACTAGAGCCACCAAGTGAACCAAAAGGTCAAACCTAGGGGTGCAAGAATTAAATTTAAATATAACTATTACATTTAAATTCCGGGCTCCATTACAAACGAGTCTTCACGCGCTCCTTTCTCCTTGGTCTCCAATTCTTTAAAATTTAATTCTAACTATTACTATTACAAAAAACTTTTTACTATAAATAGAAACCTTGATCAGCAGTCAAGGGGAAGTACATATGAGGGGGATAGAATTTACATTAAGAAAAATTAGAAAAGACGAAGTACGCAAACCCCATTTATAAAACCCATATATTCAAGCATCCAACTAAAATAAAATTCAATCACATTGGTCAATTATCCATAATCAACCCCATTTATTATCATACATATCAACATATGCATTAATAAATAAAACATTCATATCATGAATAATAAACATTCAATATATACATTGATATCGATTTAATGGGCAATTTTAGTTAGCATAAAATTTAATTCTGAATTAAAATAAACTCTTTTATTTTAATCCAATTTTAATCAAAATAAACCTTTTATTTTAATTTATCCATTTTTGAATAAAAATAAACTCCTTTATTTTTAATCAAATTATTTAATCAAAATAAACTCTTTTATTTTAATTAATATGGAATCCAATTCCAAGTCAAAATAAACTCCTTTATTTTAACTTTTTATTACGTTTTTGGGAGGAACAAAATATGTGGAATCCAATTCCTTATCAAAATAAACTCCTTTATTTTGATTAATATGAAATCCCATTTCATATCTAAATAAACTCCTTTATTTAAGAAAGTATGGAATCCCTTTTTCTAATTCACAAGAAAACTCCTTTATTTTTAAGAAACAAGGAATTCATTTTCATCTCCAATTAGTTATCATGGAAATTTTCTTATCAAAACAAACTCATTTATTTTGATTAATATGAAATCCTATTTCATATCTAAATAAACTCCTTTATTTAAGGAAGTATGGAATCCCATTTCCTAATTCACAAATAAACTCTTTTATTTTTAGAAAACATGAAATTCAATTTCAATCCTAATTAGTTAGCATGAAATTAAATTCTAATTAAAATAAACATCTTTATTTTAATCCAATTCCAAATAAAAATAAACTACTTTATTTAAATTTAGAATTATTAAAAAAACCTAGAATTCAATTTTTAATTTAAAATAAACTTTTTATTTTAATTAGAAATCCAATAAATAAAAATTAAAAAATTAATTTTTTTTTCTGGAGAAAGTCAATGCGGCGCCGCTAGTGAACTAGTATCAGGCACTGCGGTGCCACATCATCAGTGTTAGAACACGGAGCCGACGTTGCGGCGCCAGTCTCTAGAAACTATTTTTCCAATTCGCGAATTATATAGTTTTTCTCCAAAAAACATAATTTTATGCCAATAATTATGCCCAAAAAATTGTTCTAAACACATATCAACATACATATCAAATCTGAACAATTAATAACTTGCATTAAGGTTTAGCTCTGATGCCACTGTTAGTTTTGTAAAATTCATGGACACAATCAAATTGCGAAAAAAGCCGAAGTATGGTAAATCAGAGTTTTAAAAATTTACAAATCATATACCTGGATCATCTTTTATGCACAGTTATTAATTAAAATGAAATAGATGGAGATTAGATTCATACCATCGTAGAAACTAGCTTCCTCATGTACGAGTTCAACTCCAATTTCGTTTCGCGTTCAACTTGAATCCACCGGGTTGATTCCTTCCTTTGATCCACATTAGTCACCCAAGTGTTTGGCCTCTAGAAGTAATCCACCAAGAAAAAATAGGAATTCAAGAAGAATGGTGTTTGGCTAAACCCTAGTTTTCTTCTCTCTAGAAAAAGAGTGCTCTCCCAATTCTTAGAATTAATTGTCTAACCTTGTTCTATAATATGACTTTCTTATTTATAGATGTAGGAAACCCACCTAAATAATTTAGGATTAGGATTTTATATTAATTAATTAAACTCCTTTAATTAATTAGGATTCCCAATCCTATTAGGAATAATTAAACTCTTTTAATTAATTAGCTTCCTAATCTTATTAGGAATATATATGAGAGAGAGTATTAATATTAAACTAATTCCTAAACTCCTTTAGAAATTAAAATAATAATAATTGTAATAATATTAACGTATGTACCAATCTATCCAGATTCACTAATCCCCTTTTTAGTAATCCAACGATTAGGAACAATTTTAGTTTTTAAGCTATCTAAGAATTTAGATCTCATTAGCATGATAATCATCATTATTCTAAAAGTATTGCTTAAAACTACGGGTTTATCATATATTATAAAAATAACACCATGTAGATAAATAAATGCCTTTAATTAAATAATACTTTTATTAATAAATGAATAAGATTGTTATAAAGTATATGCTTTATCATCAAACGTGATTGGTGTCGACGTCGGGAAAAAATCTAGGCCGGGTTGGACCCGAATCTTTCTCTCTTCCTAAGTTTTGTCTACCCTTATTCTTTGTATTTGTGAAAATGGTTTTGAAGGGTTTTTTACGAAAAGGCCAACATGTATCATGTCGACGATTTGAACGTTTTACAGAGTTGCCAGTTGGTAGTTTTGAAATTGTTGTACCAACTCAACTGATTTTGTTTTGAAAAAGAGGTCTAATTACTGGACACTGTCGAAACTTGATCTTTGAAACTGAAGTTCTAAGTTCGGGGGCTTGGTTAAGTGTGGGGAAAGTATTAGGCACCTCACAACTCCTGTGTAACCACGATACCGCATCTTTTCAATATTTTCCTTTTAAATCTGCAATGTGTGTGTGTGAATGCTGAAAACAATTGGGCCTATGCTTGATTGATTTAAAAGTATGGACGTACTTCGTTGAACCTATATACGAAGGGTTTGATTTGATTTTCAAAAGTCTCTTTTTTAGACAAGATTATTAAAATGATGTTTTAAAAGGCTGATTTTCAAACCCTTACGCTAACATAGGAATTAAAGCATGTCAATACTTAGTTTTATCTTTTTAGCCTTTAGGCTCAGTTTGAATAGTGATTGTCGGGCTACGAAGCATCTTCGACCACAAAATATATACAAGTGTCGGTCTTCTCATGGGCATGATAGCCATCGGAGTGACTCTGACACGACAAACTATTATTTTCACTATGTTGAGACCTTAAACCGTTTTAAGGTCTTTTATATATACATTTTTACAAAAAAACTGGCAGGGTACATTTGTAAAGTGTTGTTTTATCCATCGTGGGAATCAGATTCTGATCAGTTTGATCAAGAATCCCACGATTCTTAGGCTCACAGAGGGAAGCCAATAAAACCTGCACAGCTAAAATATGTACAGAAATGTATATTTACATCCAGATGTCACCAGAACCAATGATTTATCAGTAAATCCTGGCTCGCGCGTAGCCGAAGCGTCTCGTTCCCACTAGATAGCGATCTAAGGGCCGCGAGATTGCTTTCAAAATTAAAACTAGAAAAATTGCTAGATTTAAGTAAATCTCTGCCATTCTAGCTTCCCGGTTTTGTCTGGACCTATTTTGAACCGTTTGAAAGCTGGAGTTGGCGAGATTTAAATAAATCTAGTTCGCCCAAAGAGATGTTAATGCCGATTCATATCAAATGAATATTTAAAGCAACAATTTAATCACAATGAGTAAAGGATATATATAGTTATATATATATATATACGAAAATTGTAAAGGGCGATGGGTTTTCACTCCAATGCCCGAACTGGAATGTAAATATATATATATATATATATATATATATATATTTATAAAAGTTATAAAAAAGCCATAGAGTAATCCAGGCTTAACAGAATGGAAATATATATATATATATATATAAGCAGTAAAGGGCGGTTGGTTTTCACTCCAATGCTCGGACTGGAATGTGAATATATATATATATATATATATATATATATATTTATAAAAGCTGTAAAAAGCCACGGAATGATCCAGGCTGGACATAATATAAATATATATATAAAATTTTTAAAGGGCGACGGACATTTTATCATTTACCCGGACGGAAATGTAAGTATATATATATATTTATAAAAGCAGTAAAAAGGTCACAGAATGATCCAGGCCGAACGGAAATAACATATATATATAGTTAATATATATACATATATATATTAAAGCAATAAAAAGGCCACGAAATATAAAGGCGCAGGTGGGCCCGCTCCTTCCTGCGGTTTTAAAATGGGCAGCAGCAAGCTCATATTTTCATTTTCAGTTTCAAATCCAAATAGAAATTCGATTTTCTTTTTCAGATCTACGGATTTCGAGCAGCTTTTTTCAGATTCCGTCAGCGGCCACGCGTTCTGCACACCTCAGGTAACATTTACATCATTTTTTTTTCAGTTTTGACCGTTAGAAGTATGTAAACCACATAGAGTGCTTTTGAACGCAATGTATCAAAAATGTATACTTATATGACTTGCTAAAAAATTTCTGACTTCATAAGTATGCATATTTTACTGTAACACACGTTTTGATGTAAGAAAATTTGAATTTTGAGACAGTCAATTTTTGCTCTTTTTGATCAGTTTACTCATCCTTTTTGAGGCCTAGTAAGCCTGGATTTTCAACTAAAAAATATTCATGGTAATTTGGTTACCATGTGAAGTTTATTTTATTTATTTTTTTCATAAATATAAGTTGTTTCTTTTTTTGGGAAGGTGTGCTACTGAATGGCCAACTAAACATGCCTGTGCGCATGCGGACAGTCCATTTTACGAAGGAGACTCTAGCAAAAAAAATTCAAAAGCCTAAGAATTTAATAAACATGTAGTTTTGACTCTACTGGGGATTTTGACTGACCCATGCATGTTTTAGGATTTAAAAATGCATAAAATACTGATTTAAATTAATAAGCCACAGGTTTTAGGCTTACCTCACTCTTTCTGAGGTGATTTGGAGACTTTGTCAAGGTGATAGACCGAGATAGACCCGGGAGTGCAAGTAGGGTCGTTTCAAAAGTTAGACGGAGAAGCGCCTCTGATGTTCCTCAACCACAGCTAGCACGGTCACCTCGTAGACTGGCTGAGTCAGTGATCCGTCCGATCAGGGCTGAGCCGCCGGTAGGCATAGATGATGAGGAGGCTCCATTTGCTGCTCCTGCCCCAGCTCAGGCTCCACGTGCGGAGCTCCCAGGCATTATTGTGCCAGTCCAGGATCTGCTGGGAGATTTTAGTCACCATCCATCGAGGTTTTGTCACGCCAACGAGGTGACCGAAGTTTCCGCCTTTTTGGATTTTCTTTCTTTATTTGCCATTCTCGGGGCACAGGTTTGATATGGGTTGGCTTTTGATGTAGGTTCCTGGCTTCACGCAGCCTCGAGGGAACTGGTTTAATGTGCATTCTCTATATCACACTCTGCACCAGGATTACAGGGATATTGTTGACACCCAGGTTCCTGGCTTCACGCAGCCTCGAGGGAACTGGTTTAATGTGCATTCTCTGTATCACACTCTGCACCAGGATTACAGGGACATTGTTGACACCTGGGGGTTTCATGCGTTCTTTGCTATCCTTCCCCGTCGTTGCCCCTGAGGATATATGAGGGCTTTGTCCGAGCGCTGGTTCCACCAGACTCAGTCTCTCCACTTGTTGGATTGAGAGGTGATGATGACGCCGATGGATTGGAGGTTCATCACCGGGATAGAGTTTGAGGGTGAGCCAGTGCCTGTTGTGGCTGACATTACACCCACTGCCGTTCGGTCCCTGCTGGGAGTTCCTGCGACAGTGATCAAGGGTCGGACGGTCCGATCTAGTCCCTCGAGCGTAGATGCCCAGAGTGGGGCTTTGCTTGAGCCTCTGCCTAATGATCAAAGGCTGCGGTGACTATTCTTAGTGATCATCAATAGTTGTTTCCTTGCGGACAACTCAGCGACGGTGTCCTTTGCCCTGGTCAGTGCCACTGACATGTGGAGCGCCTCAGTGACTTTAATTGGGATACCTATACCTTTGCCTATTTTCTCCGAGGTATGCTCATGCGCTCGGAGACGGGGGCTTGGTTAGGGTTCTACCCATTCCTGCTGGTGAGTACATCTTTCTTGTACCTTTTTGATTTCTACATTTACATTTGTCAGTCTTGGTCACTGAGGACTTTTTATATTTACATGGTCAGTTCTGGGCGTATGAGAGGCTTCCTTGCCTACGTCCTGCTACTACTTTGGGCCTGGAGACCTATCCTCGGGGATGGCGTTGGCACCACTCCACACTGACGGAGGTTCCTATAGCTGAGGGATTCACCCATTCCTGCCTGCAGCTTAAGCTTTTGACAGAAGGATCGATATCATGGGTACCGTATACCTCAAACTTTTTGACAGTCGGGTTTGAGGGCAATTTCCCCACTGGCCGGGAGTATGCATTATCCACACGCAGAGTCCTATTTTTGATAGAGGGAACTTGGGAGCTCTATTTAGGAGAGATTGCTATCAGGAGCATCACGGGGAATATCCGCATTCCTTTTGTTCCTCCTGTTTGGCATCATTAGCCACTAGTTCAGCCGCTTACAGACATCCCTTTAGATGGCGTAGATGGCTTTGCCCTGTCAGAGGGTCTATATAGCCAGGAGGCATTTAGCAGCTGGTGGAGTCCTCGCACTATTGCGGCTCAGACTCGTGCTACCCAGTTCATGGCAGACTAGATAGCTTGCCTCAGGGAGCCTACTCATTTGGACCAGATTACAAGACTGACCCAGCAGTTGAAGCGAGCTCATTTATTTATCAGGTATCTTGGCTGAGATCCATTAGAAGCATCTTCTTTTGATCCATTCGGCTCTGGAGTAGGCCCTTCTATTAGTCCATTATCCAGTAGTTTTACAGGGGCTGATCCTCCCTTGTACCGCCCTAACATTCCTGATGGCCGAGACTTTGTGTCCACGGAGGAGATGGAGCAGATTAACAGCCTGAGTGTAGATTATCTTGACCTTTTTGGATAGCTTTTCTAGCTATATCTTTTGACTAGGCCACTGTTTTGGCTATTGGGCGACTGTGCTTCATTTTGATAGGCCGCTGTTAGTAGTTGGGGGGTTGTGCCCTATATCCCTGTACTTTTTATTTTGTATTTTATTAGCAGACAGAGATGATGCTTGCAGTAGATAGTTTATTATAGATATGTATGATATTTCCTATCTATCGCATCATGTTTATCATTGTCATGATGCATGTATTATGTCATATGTATGCATCTAGATAGACAAGTTCAGATTTGACCCCTGGATGGTCTTGTGATACGGTGATACAGATGTCATCCTCGACAGTCAGTCGCATCGAGCATCTACCACCATTCGTGGAAGCATCGTCCTTGAGGTTGTGGTATGATAGGCTGCCCTTCCCAGCCAGAGGAACAGTGGATCGGATGTTAGGGCATTCATTAGCCCTTGTGAACTTCCAAGATCCATATGGATTCCTAGATGGCCTCTTATCCTGTTGGATACCTGAGAGGCAGGTTTTTTGAATCGGACGGCATGAGCTGACTCCAACTTTGGAGGAGTACGAGCGGCTTACTGGTTTGGCTTTGGACTTGCCTTGTGCTCGCACTGCTATTAGTGATATGAGGAGACTGTTCCTGTGGATGTCGGGTCTACGTCAGAGTGTAGTCGCGGATGAGATCGTTTCTGGACGGGTGATCTCGATTGACTTCTTGATCGATCTTTTCGACAGATTGGATAGTTACGATCGACATGCTGGTGATTTCATTATCTCGGCAGAGGCGTGGCATTTAGCCAGGATAGATGTTTTGCTGATGTGCATCGTGGCTTATGTATTCATGTCACTATATTTATACCATTTGGACAAGGGCTTGATGGTCGTGGTCCGTGCCCTTAGACAGGGTAGCACCATCCTGCCGATGATACTGGCCGAGATATTGAGGTCAGCTACCTATTACAGCACCCATTCAGAGGGGTTTTTTAGAGGTAGCTCTGTCCTTCTGTATGTATGGCTCATGACCCATTTACATCCGATCGGCTTCTTCAAACATCAGGGGTATTACTTCTCCCAAGAGATAGCTATATCCTACTCATTTCAGCCAACAGAGTGTTCGAATGTAGAGACATGGTCAGCTTTTCTGTTATGTACATGACACAGTGTATATATCAAATAGTATTATATATCAGAGAAATATATTTTGATTCACTTCCCTGTTAGATATGTATTTTCACTGCTGAGTGATTACCACTTCTTTCATAACTTGTTGTTGTTGATATATCCTGAGCTTCTCCTTAATGGACTATCATTGATATATTAGAGAATATCTCAGATGGACCTGTTGACCAGGAAGGCTTGATAGGATTTACGTTTCATATGATTTCAGTGTCTTGGGACTGATTTTATTAGTTTTTTTTATTTTTTCTTGAAGGTCAAACTGCACCGTGAGGGAGATCAGGTCATTTGTAGTTCAGTTTTGTGTGAGAGAAGCTTGAGAAGTGTCTCCTTTGAGTTTGGTTTGATGAGTTTTTTGAGTTCTTGTTTGGTTTGACCGCACCAGGAATGGCTGCCTACGTACTCCCAGGCTGAGGGAGATCAGGTCATTCGTAGTTCAGTTTCTAGTGAAAATCGAACTGGTTTAATTCGCATTACCAGGATGCTTGGTATGCATGCATTTCAAACACAGTACCTTTTTATGGTGTCTGAGTTGATGAGTTAGGGAAATTCTCTTCCGTCCATTTCTTGCAATCTGACAGCTCCTCCTGTCAGCACTTCTTTGACAATGAAAGGGCCTCCCAATTTGGGGCAAACTTTCCTTTGGCTTCGTCTTGATTGGCCAAAACTTTCTTCAGCACCAAATCATTTTCTTTGAATTATCGGATTCGGACTTTCTTGTTATAGGATTGAGCAATCCTTTGCTGATATAACTGCCCGTGGAAAATGGTTGTAGCCCTCTTTTCATTTATCAGGGACAATTGGTGGTATCGCTCTTGAGACTTTGCTTGTCCTCGAGCAAAAACCATGCATATGCAAGAATATATAATACTCATGAATTCAACTGTCAGTGTATACAAAGCTAACTCGTCGTGCCTCAGAGAATCCACAATAGATACAAACATTAAATTCAACCAGAGACGTATCCGCAATTAAAACCAATCTATGAATCTATACCTATCAACACTGAAGCTGTGTGTGTGTGCCTAACAACAATATACCCAACTACAGATCAAATATATAACATAATACGCGTCTTAGAATGTAATCAAAGTTCAACTCAAGAAATCGCGTGAACCAAGTATAGTGAATTCAAGTAAACATTAACCAAGTCGGAAGTTAATATGGGAGATTTTCTATCTTTCTTTATTCACGGAAGCATTTTGCTCTTTTTTCGTATCTCAAATTTCCTTATTACTGTGCAATGTTTAATTCCCTTAGGCTCTTCAGTGATACCCATGTATCGAGTTTTCGACCAACGACTCCCAAACCGAATGGCTTTAGGGCGCTGGGTGTAAAGACATCCCCTAGGGCGTACTTACTCGAGTACCACCGGCCACGAAACTAAACAAGTCACGGTGTTTATTCATGTTTCTATTTTTCATATTTTTTAATTCTTTTCTTTTCTGTTTTATTTTTTCTTTCTTTCTTTCTGATAGCTCCCATATCTTCCCCCAAACTTATGTTTTAGTCTAATCTCAGTCACTACTACCAGTTCACTAAATTCCCTTCATTAAAACCTAAGTTCTGTTCAAGACGATAATTATGTGACTATTCGAACTAAGTTGACTAAATTGGTGTCTTATTGTGCTAACCGGTGCATCAATGTCAAACAGGTAAGAAATCATGCAAAGGATTGAATACACATCAACATTCTGGTTATCATTATGTTTATATTCTTATGTAAGTCCATTCTCATCACAGGCTAAAGTTATTTCTTACCACTGACATACTGACTCATACAATCCTAATTACAAACTCTTTTTGGTCTTTTATGATTTCTCATTTTTTTTTTAATATTTGATAAGCATCAAAACTTAAACTACTCTACTATGCAAATTCTAACGAACCTACTATGCAACTATACATATTCTAACCATTCATGCACACGCTAACCAAACACATGATGATTAAAACACAACACACCCCCAAACTTAAATGAAATAATGCCCTCATTGAGAAACATATAGAATTTAAGTGTAGAGGACTTCCTTGTTCAGTCAAACATTCGGACCGGCCTCCTCCTCGATGTCCTTTTTGATTGATAGTCCATGTATCCTGTATCACCACCCACCATTAACTTTGTTAAATATGTATGATGAAGAAAAATTACTAAGTATTATACATTATTATAGCTAAATAATATAAATGTAAATAAATAAATAAATAATAAAATAATCGATGGGTCGCCTCCCATCAAGCGCTTAATTTTAAGTCTTTAGCCTGACTCCTTCTGTTTTGTTAATCTGGCTTCGCTGGAATGTTGTGGATGCTCTTGATCTTCATTGCGCATGCCCAGCATTGTTTCAATGTTTGTTCTTTTTCTTCAGGATTCTGCTTAAGTTTGCGACTGTCATCACCAATTCCACTTCTTTCACCAATTTTATCCCTAGACTTATTCTGACCATCTTCGTTTCTTTTTGTGATGTCAGGACTATCTTCGACACTGCTTGGGTAAACTATGGGATTGAACACTTGAAATTTTACTTCTTGGTCATTAACTCTCATAGTTAATTCACCGTTCGGTATGTCAATCACAGTTTTGCCGGTGGCCAAGAATGGTCTTCCCAATATTATTGGAATATCTTTGTCCTCTTCATAGTCCAGTACCACAAAATTTGCCGGTAAAATTAGCTTGTCAACCTTAACCAGAACCTCCTCCAATATGCCTAAAGGATACGTAGTCGTTCTATCTGCCAGTTAGAGAGTGATATTCGTTGGCTTGGCTTCCTTCAATCCCAACTTCTTGTATATTGACAGTGGCATTAAGTTGAAACTCGCTCCCAGATCATATAATGCGTTTCCCACAAACTGGTTCCCGATTGAGCAAGGGATGTTGAAACTCCCTGGATCCTTCAATTTCGGTGGAAGCTTTCTCTGCAGAATTGCGCTACATTCTTCCGTTAATGCCACAGTTTTATACTTGCTCAATCGACGTTTTTTCGATAGTATGTCTTTCATAAACTTCATGTAACTGGGCATTTGCTCTAGTGCCTCGGCGAACGGAATATTGATATGTAGCTTCTTGAACACTTCCAGAAACTTTGTGAACTGTTGCTGTAGTTTCTACTTACGGAGCCTTTGTGGAAATGGCAGTGGAGGGTAAACTACTAGTGTAGCCACTTGTTCATTTTCTGCAGGTTTTTCTCCTGCTTCCCTTTCCACTGTTTGTTCATTATTGGTTTTCGTTTGCTCTTCTATTCCCGACTTTTCCAAGTTCTGCTCCACTAACTATTTTTTTTCATGTATTTTTGATGTATCTGACGATTTTCATCAGCTTTCTCCTTTAGCTCTTTTCCACATCGAAGCAAAATGGCATTGCATTGCTCATGACCCCCCCTTGGATTCTTTTCTGTGTCGCTTGGCAAAGCTCCTTGGGGTCGATTATTCAGTGCACTCGCTATCTGTCCCATCTGAATCATTAGATTCTTCATATCCACCGCAAGAGCCTTCGTTTCTTTCCTCGCCATTTCATTTTCTGTTCTAACTCTGGCTATAGCTTCTTCCCAACCTAGCTTTTCATCCTGTTGTGGTACTGACTGTTGCTGCAGATTCTGAAAACCAGGAGGGTATGGTTGTCGTGGAGCCTATTGTTGATTCTGTGTGTTGCTCCATGAGAAGTTTGGGTAGTTTCTGTTCCCTTGATTATATGTATTCTGGTATGTGTTGGTTGATCTGTTATAGTTACCCACATAATTAACTGCAGCTGGGTTGATTGCACACTATTCAATCGGATGTTCTCCTGCACAAAGTTCGCATACGAATGCTACCTGCTGCATGTTTCCCTTTGTCATGGTCTCAATACTCTTTTATAACGATGCCAGTTGTGCCAATATAGCTGTCGAATTATCCACTTGCAGAACACCCGCTACTGTGGGCTGAGTCAATCTTTCAGTCGGCCATTGGTACCCATTCGAAGCCATCGTTTCTATCAATGCCCATCCGTCCTCAAATTTCTTCGTCAAAAAAGCTCCCTGTGACGCTGCATCAATGCTAGACCGTATCTGACTCGATACTCCGTTGTAAAAATTACTCAACTGCATCCATGGTGGAAATCGGTGATGAGGGCACTTCCTCAATAATTCTTTGTATCTTTCACATGCTTCATACAGTGGCTCCCCTTGATACTGTGCAAATGAAGATATCTCCGACCTTATCTTGTGTGTCTTCGATGGTGGAAAGAACTTGGACAAAAATTTCTGTGCTAGATCATTCCATGTAGTAATTGACCCCGGTGGTTCAGAATGTAGCCAAGCTTTTGCCTTGTCTCTAAGCGAGAATGGGAATAACCTCAGCTTGAGTGCATCGTCTGACACTCCATTGCATTTGAAAGTGTCGCAGATTTCTATGAAAGTGAAGATATGATCATTCGGATCATCATTCGGAAGACCCCCAAACTGACATGTGTTCTGCACCATCTGTATTATTCCAGGCTTAATCTCAAAGTTATTTGCATTAATTGCTGGCCTGGCTATACTTGAATGGATTTCTGAGATTTTTGGTATATCATAATCCTTCATTGGTTTGTCTTCCTGTTGCTGGTCTGCCATGTTTGTTATGGGTATTTCAAATTCCTCTCGATTCTTTGCAATCCACTCAGTTAACCCCCGAAACCGTTTGTTGATATCGTCCTCAAAGGGCAACAACTCTGGTTTCTTCGATCTAGTTTGCATGCACTAATCGAAAGTACCTGAAATAACTTGAACAAACACAAATGAGAATAAATATATATATGTTTAATTAAAATTGATCTACTTAAATCGATATTGTAAGTAATAAACGCAATTACTGTCCCCGGCAACGGCGCCAAAAACTTGTTGTGTATTTTCTATGCGCAACACGCAAGTGTACGTGGTCAACAAGTAATATAGTGATAAATCAAAGATCGCACCCACAGAGACAATAATTACTATTTAATCGAACAAGTACCAATTTTAAAGTATTTTAACTTTATCAAACTATCAACAAAAAGATATGTTCTTCTATAACTAACTTAATAATGCAAGTAACCGCACACTAAATCGAGATCTTAACAGAATTGAGAGAATTAAGCCTACAACTTCACTCATTATTTTACTTCAGATAATATCTTTTGTCCTCAGTTTATTTCAACTACCCCCAGGTTATTAATCGAAAACACTAATGTAGATAAAACCACCTCACGATGCATAATATCCGTACTTATTTGTATCCACATATGATAAATTCAAATAAGACATCCCAATTAACTAATTCACTATATTTCTATGTGAATTACAATTAACCAGAATTTATTACCAAGTTCTCTTTCAAATTACATATGGCGTAAAGGAATATATCTATCCTAAACACGAATCACGAATTCCATCTATGCAGAATTCATAAACATATGTCACTATGGCCAGTTCTAATCTCCTATGTTCCTTCACAAGTTCATAAAAAATAACAGAATAATCGTTGATCAGGCAATTATATAAATTAATCACACACATAGTGAATAACCTGAGAATAACCTCCATAAACTGGATTTAAAAATAATTAATCCTCCATTACATAATAAGATCCATCATAGGCTTAAATAAATAATTAGTTCATAACGAATGAAATAAAATCCATGATCCACAGAGTACCAATCATAACGAATACAAAGATAATATGAATCGAGAAAGATAGGAATAGAAAACTCCTGTCGTTACTGTCTCCAATTTGCTCCGTGTTCATCCGATCACGCTCCGCTTCAATTCTCTTCTTCCAGTTAGATCCACAAAAATAGTGTTTTTCAAGTCGTCTCTTTTTTTCCTTATATGCCCCCCTTTTATAATCTAATTGGATCTCCATCATATATGTTCCTCTAGACTTAGCCAAATCTGTGTAGAACTAGGAGTCAGCAGCTTGATCACGTAAGAAAGGAATCCAGCAGCTGCTACCGTGGCTCTCTTCCTCTCAAGTTCGGTCCAATCTCTTTATCATATATGCGCAGCCCACTTGCTCCAACAGCCTTCAATTAATTGCCCACGACACGAGAAAGGAAAGAACAACAGCCGATCCACTTGTATCAGGTTCCTTTCTCATGTGCTGCTGACGTGTCATGCCCAATTGCTCCTCTTCATATCATAGCAATCCTTTTATAATCTCCACTACCGGCCTCCTTTTATATCCGGGTCAGTCTCATGATATAACATATAAATGCAACCCACCAATCAGCCACAAGCTAACTAAAGTTCTTCATGCAACCGAATCCGAGTAGGAAAAAAACTGCAGCTTCCGCCTCCCCGCCCCAGCGGGGAGTTTACTTCTTCATCACCCGCCCCAGTTGGGTTATCATTCTGTCCGCACAGCTTGAATTCTTTTGCTTCATGTTGATTTCGTGGCTGCTACTCTCCCTTTTTCAAGCTGTTGAATCCGTGGGTTGCATGGCTTTTTAAGCTGCTACATGAAACCTTGCATGCGTGGCCCACCAGCTATATTGCTTATTTTGTGGTTTCTTAGGCTTTGCATGTCAGCATGTGCATGGAATAATTCATGATTATCTTGCTTTGCATGTCCATTAAATCCTATATTTGCATGTAATTTTCAAATTGGGTTTAAAAGCCCACAAACTTTATTCCATTCTCATCATCTCAGCCCTTTTAGCTCTAATTCCTTCTCGCATGAACAGCTTGTTTAATTCCTTTGGTCCAATAAATGCTCAATTTGTCCTTTAAAAGCTCATTTCGCCTCTATTTCATTTCCTGCCAATATAACATAAATCTGAGTAAAATGCTAAGATAAATACTTGAAAACACCAAAACTCAAGCTAAAATGAATACCGAATCGTGGGTATAAAACCCACTCATCAGTGATTTCATTATCTCGGCAGAGGCGTGGCATTTAGCCAGGATAAATGTTTTGCTGATGTGCATCGTGGCCTATGTATATATGTCACTATATTTGGACCATTTGGACAAGGGCTTGATGGTCGTGGTCCGTGCCCTTAGACAGGGTAGCACCATCCTGCCGATGATACTGGCCGAGACATTGAGGTCAGCTACCTATTGCAGCACCCATTCAGAGGGGTTTTTTAGAGGTAGCTCTGTCCTTCTGTATGTATGGCTCATGACCCATTTACATCCGATCGACTTCTTCAGACATCAGGGGTATTACTTCTCCCAAGAGATAGCTACGTCCTACTCATTTCAGCCAGCAGAGTGTTCGGATATAGAGACATGGTCAGCTTTTCTGTCAGATATTGAGCATCCTTTTTTGATTTTGCCATGCTCAAGGCTAGTCTCCCCTTATAGCTTCATCACCCATGCATCTGGCATGGACTACTTGCCCCTAGCGGGATTGAGAGGGGTGACCACCAACCATCCATTGGCAGTTATGGGTCAGTTTGATCAGTTCTAGAGCCTGCACCATTTTGAGGGGGCCATGGATCAGCGGATGCCAGCTTCTTCTATATCGTCAGTCGACCTGATCAGGATTTATGAGTGTTGGACTCATAGGGAGAGGGTTGATTTCTCTACTAGCCATCCGAATTACTCTCCATAGTACGTGGCATGGTTAGAAGCTGATATAGCAGCAGCAGCTATATTCATCCAGTCAGCTCCGATTGTGGATTCAGATGAGGAGAAGCCTATGGAGGATCTTGATTCTCCTACGGAGGATGATTTTCTCATAGGTCTGACAGCAGCCTTAATAAGTGACCCGCCGATCATTCCTGCCGGGACAGATCCAGCTTTGGCATATTCACTAGCTAGGATGACCTTCGAGAGAGATCAGGCTAGGGCACTGATGTTGACTGCCCTATTGGTAGAGATATAGCTTTTGCTGATAGAAATGAGGCTCGAGCCACTCAGGATACGGCATTGGTCGAGAGGGATGAGGCTCGATCTTCTAGAGATGCTGCTTTTGTTGAGATTGAGGAGACTTTGATTGCCAGGGATGCTGCTTTTGTAGAGAGGGATGAGGCCATAGCTTCCCGAGATTTCCACATTGCCAATAGTATTGCTCTCCGATCATATACTCATGGCCTGGTTGCCGATATGAGTGTTTACATTGATGATCACAGTGCCACTATGCAGATGGTTGTGGCTGTTTTGGCCCGTATGGAGGCTGAGGGTATTGCGCTTGCAGCAGCTCCTCCATCTTCAGCTGTTGTCCCGTTTATCTTTGGGTCCATAGACTAACTTTGTTTTTCCTACACATACTAGATCAGCCATTTTTATCATGTACAGGACACAGTGTATATATCAAACAGTATTATATATCAGAGAAATATATTTTGATTCACTTCCCTGTTAGATATGTATTTTCACTGCTGAGTGATTACCACTTCTTTCATGACTTGTTGTTGTTGATGTATCTTGAGCTTCTCCTTAATGGACTATCATTGAGATGTCAGAGAATATCTCAGATGGGCCTGTTGACCAGGAAGGCTTGATAGGATTTATGTTTCATATGATTTCGGTGTCTTGGGACTGATTTTATTGGTTTTTTTTATTTTTTCTTGAAGGTCAAACCGCACCGTGAGGGAGATCAGGTCATTTGTAGTTCAGTTTTGTGTGAGAGACGCTTGAGAAGTGTCTCCTTTGAGTTTGGTTTGATGAGTTTTTTGAGTTTTTGTTTGGTTTGACCGCACCAGGAATGGCTGCCTACGTACTCCCGGGCTGAGGGAGATCAGGTCATTCGTAGTTCAGTTTCTAGTGAAAACCGAACTGGTTTAATTCGCATGACCAGGATGCTTGGTATGCATGCGTTTCAAACACAGTACCTTTTTATGGTGTCTGAGTTGATGAGTTGGGGAAATTCGCTTCCGTCCATTTCTTGCAATCTGACAGCTCCTCCTGTCAGCACTTCTTTGACAATGAAAGGGCCTCCCAATTTGGGGCAAACTTTCCTTTGGCTTCGTCTTGATTGGCCAAAACTTTCTTCAGCACCAAATTGTTTTCTTTGAATTGTCGGATTCGGACTTTCTTGTTGTAGGATTAAGCAATCCTTTGCTGATATAACTGCCCGTGGAAAATGGTTGTAGCCTTCTTTTCATCTATCAGGGACAATTGGTGTTATCGCTCTTGTAACCACTGATCTTTTTCCATTTGAGCGTCTGTCAACACTCTCAGGGATTCCATTTATACTTCTATGGGAAGTACTGCTTCTATGCCATAGACCAATGAATAAGGGGTAGCCCCAATAGAAGTATGCATAGACGTTCTGTATGCTAACATGGTTAGAGGCAATAGGTCAGGCCACTCCTTATGATTAGCAGACATTTTTTGCATGATCTTCTTGATGTTCTTGTTGGCCGCTTCGACAGCACCATTCATCTTGGACCAATAGATGATAGAATTGGGATGTTTGATATGGAACTTGCTGCATAATTCTCTCATCATCTGATTGTTTAGGTTCTTGGCATTATCTGATACGATCACCTCTGGTTGTCCATATCGACAGACGACAATGTTTCTAATGAAACCAATGATGACCTCTTTGGTGACTTTGGGAAAAGAGTCAGCTTTAACCCACTTGGTGAAGTAATCGATCATGGTGAAGATGAATCGATGACCATTGATGGCTTTGGGTTCTATTGGGCCTATCACATCCATTCCCCACATAGAGAAAGGCCATGGCGAACTCATGTTGTGCAGCTAGTTCGGAGGAGCATGAATGGCATTTCCATGTACTTGGCATTAAAAGCATCTCCCAACGTGATCGTCACAGTTAACTTTGAGAGAGATCCAATAATTCCTTGTTCTTAATATCTTCTTGGCCAGTAGATGATCGCTCATGTGTGGACCATAGATTCCGCCGTGGACTTCATCCATCAATCTCTGGGCCTGCTCTTTATTAAGGCATCTTAAGAGCCCTAATCCAACATCCCTCTTATAGAGTGCATCTCCGCTCAGATAGAATTTCATGGCCATTTTGTGAATCTCCTTTTGTTCAGCTTGGCTTGCCCCAGCGATTGTAGATCCATCTCGGAGATATTCCTTGACGTCTTAATACCAAGGCTGCTTGATAGGAGGTATTTCATCTGATACTTCTCCAATGTAATTCTTGTATGTCGGGGTCTTTTGTCTTGTGAATTTGATGTCAGGAATCCCACTCCTATCAAATATGCAGATCAAAGAAGCCAACGTTGTCAATGCATCAGCGAAGTCATTCCTACCCTGAGGAATATGGATGAAAGTTATGTCTTCAAACTCCATGGATATTTTGACGACCTGCCAATGATAAAGCAACAAATGCAGTTCTTTGGTGTGATATGCCCCAGTGGTTTGTCTGATAACTAATTCAGATTCTCCAAAGACCAATAGATGCTTGACACCCATGGATTGGGCTAGTTTCAACCCCATTATATAGCCTTCATACTCAGTTGTGTTGTTAGTGTTGACAAACTGCAGCTTGGTAGCCACAGGATATTGTTCTCCTGTACCAGAGATAAGGACTGCCCCAGCTTCGGCACCTTCCATGTTTACTGCTCCATCGAAATATATTTTCCATGGTTAGACTGCATTTTCTTGAAGACTTTGCTGAATTGTCATGATACCATCATCCAAAAAATAAGTCTCCAAAGGTTCGAACCCTCCTGATGGTGCTTCGGCTAGTTGGTCTGCAATGCATTAACCTTTGATGGACTTCTGAGTCACGTAGATAATGTCGAACTGTTGGTGGATCAACTGCCATTTGGACAGCCGATAATTCAATATTGGCTTGTTGAATACGTATTTCAGTAGATCCATGCGGGATATGAGGTAGGTCGTGTGCCCATGCAGATAATGTTGTAACCTCATGGCGGCCCACGCTAAAGCACAACAGGTTTTCTTGATCAGGGTGTACTTCTGTTCGCTACTACTGAATCTTTTGCTGATGTAGTAGATAGCTCTCTCATTGCTACTATCATCTTTTTGTCCTAGCATGCAGCCCATTGCATTGGCATTGACTGACAGGTACATGAATAGGGGAACTCCGTCCCTTGGAGGTACCAAGACAGGTGCTTTGATCAGCTACTTCTTAATGGTAATGAAGGCTTTTTTGGCAATCCTCATTCCATTTGGTGGAGGAATTCTTCCTTAGTAGCTTGAAGATGGGTTCACAAGTTACTGTGAGCTGGGAAATGAACCTGCTTATGAAATTGATCCTTCCAGGAACCGGCGTTTCTTCTTCTCTATTCGAGGTATTGGCATCTCAGTGATGGCTTTAATCTTGGAAGGATCCAGCTCAATACCTTTATTGCTCACTAAGAATCCCAACAACTTGCCCGACTTGACGCCAAAAGCACATTTGGCTGGATTCAGCTTGATGTTGTACTTGCTCAACCTGTTGAACAGCTTCTTGAGATGGTTGATGTGATCATTCTCCCTCCGGGATTTAATAATGATGTCATCCACATAAACCTCTATTTCCTTATGCATCATGTCATGAAACAAGGCCATCATGGCTCGCTGATATATAGCCCAGGCATTAATGAGGCCGAAGGACAAACGTCTATAACAGAAAGTTCCCCACGGAGTGATGAAAGCTATTTTCTCCCTGTCTTCTTCAACAACCATAATTTGATGGTAACCAGCAAAGCAATCCACAAAAGAATACATATCGTATTGCGCCGTGTTGTCTATCAGGATATGGATGAAAGGTGCCGGGAAATTATCCTTGAGGCAGGCTTTGTTCAAATCCCGGTAATCTACACATACTCAAAATTTCCCTCCGGGTTTAGGTACGGGAACTATGTTTTACAGCCATTCCGGGTATGTTGATACCATGATGATGCCGGCTTTGAATTGTTTAACAACTTCTTCTTTGACTTTCAGACTCCATTCAGGTTTCAATCGCCTGAGCTTCTGCTTGACTGGCTTGAATCCATCTTTGATGGGAATTCGATGGATGAAATATTCGTAGATAGGCCAATCATGTCTTCATGTGACCATGCAAACACATCCTAGAACTGTGTTAGGAGTTCGATCAGGTCAGTTTTTTGATCTTGGGTGAGGTCTATGCCTATCTGGATTTCTTTGAGGTATTCTGAGGTTCCGATATTGATAGTGGTGGTTTGATCGAGGTTTGGTTTAGTTTTATCTTCGACCCATTCTTTGATCTCCTCGGGCACCTCACAGTCATCTTCCTCCTCTTGATCAACTTTCATCAAGTCGACATTCAGTTCTACATCAAAGTTGTAGTCACTATGACAGGTTGGCATCTCATCAGCAGGGACAAACAAATCCAATCTTGGAGTTCTAAAAACAAAATGCTTTCACCTTAATATATGCAACTGTTTAAACATACACAGCATTTGGCAAAGCATGACAAAAGTTACTGTTATAGTTGTGCAACCAAAATAAGCAGTAAATGAAACCATGTCACAGGGCAGACAGATTCTCTACCCTTTTACCCTTTTTGAATGAGGCAAGGGACGCTACTCCACTTATCCAGGGTCAGATCCTCATGAACAGGAAAGGATCAAGGAATTGTGCTCATCTGCCTCATCTCGGATAATGGCTAAGACATCCTTCAACATAGGGTCGGGGTTTTTCTTTGAACTGCCTCCCTTCTCTTTCTTGATGTGAGGAATTTGGATTTGATCCTCCTCTTCACTGTCTTGGATATCATCATTCATACCTTTGTAGTGTATGAGAACACGCATATTAGCAAATGGGTCTTGTCCTTCGTACAAGAACTTTTCTTTTCCCTTTTTGCTATCCCCCTCGGGCTTTGGGGTCTTTCTCTCACCTACCGGTATAATTAGAGGAAACAACATGGCTGACACAACAGCAGGGATCTTCCTCATTGGTTTCACAAATCCAGCATCAGTGAGGTCTGGCAGCAATATGGTGGAAGCATAAGCCTTAGGATGCTTATGTGGGTTCCGGTGGTTTGACCCGGATGAATAACCCAATCCGGCTTTCCCTGATTAACTCGGGATTTGTACTAAGCTCTTGATTCCCTGTTGATTCTTTCCTAACCCTTTTCCAGGGCCGAAACCCAAAGATACTATCTTCTAGCCCACTGTGATCACTTCGAGGGAGAATTTAGGCTTTAAAGTTGGTGCCCCAACTAGTAGGTACTGAGTATTGCTTACCTCCAAGGCTTGAAAACTAGCAGGTTCAATCCCTGCATCCAGGCTAATCATCGGCATGTCTCCTTGTATGCAGACAGGGTCTTCTAGGTTCGGCATTCACTGTGATTAGGTTGTCATTGATAATGTATTTGAGTTGCTGATGGAGGGTGGATAGCACAGCTCCTGCCATGCGGATCCATGGCCTGCCTAGCAATAAGTTATATCCTATGGTGATGTTGAGCACCTGGAAAGATACATAGAAAGTGTGTGGAACAATCTCCAGAGGAAGCTCAATTTCTCCCATAGCCTCTCGGCGAGATCCATCAAAAGCCCGGATGACCACATGACTGGTTCTGATCTGGTTCGGGTTGATCTTCATTCTCTCCAAGGTGTCGTAGGGACAAATGTTTAGGGACGATCCTCCAGCTATTAAGACACCTCCGATTATATACCCTGATGACATCACCGCAATGTGCAGTGACTTACGATGGCCCGCCCCTTCTGCGGGTATATCATCGTCAGTGAAAGATATCACATTGCTATTGAAGATGTGTTCTACCACGTGACGAAATTTCTCGGCATCCACTGTCTTTGCCAGATAAGCTTCTTCAAGTACTCTCACCAGAATGTTAAGATGATCTACTGAGGATAAAACCAAATCTAGGATGGACATCTGCTTGGGTGCATCCTTCAAACTTTGCACCACCTTGATTTCTTTGTGTCCCATTTTATTGCGGAACTCTTCGATTTTCTCTTCGGCCACCTTTTCTTTAGCCTTGATGATTTATTTGATCACCCGCTGAGGCAGTACAATGGATTCTCCTTTGGTACAATGGCAATGTTGGTTGAGGTGGAACCCTCATCATTCCCATAGTTCCATGGGACTCTCTTCATACTAATTACTGGATACTAGGGTCTAAATGGTAATATCAAAGGTTCGGGCGCCGCCAACTTCACAGGATTTTGTGTTTCTTGAACCCCTTTCCCTAGAATCATTAGGGGTGTGAGGGTTGGCTTCTTATCATAGGAAATAACAGCCACTGTATCCTGACTCCATGTAGTGGGAATAAAGAGAGTTTCTTCATCAGGAAGGCCATAATCTTGATTTCCTCTTATCAGCTCACCGCTTTCAATCATATTCTGAATCAGGTTACGAAGTCCCCAGCAATCTTCAGTGTCATAACCTGGCGCATTGGAATGATACTGATAGATTCGGTCAGTATTGAATTTCCTGGATCGAGGATCTACTGGGGGTAATAAATCTGTAACCATTCCCTCATTGATTAACATTTGGAGGATCTCTTTCATAGGTTGATTCAAATTGGTGAAATTCCTTTGAAAGGCGAATCCCTACCAGCCTGGAACTTCTCCTCATTGGCCATCTTGTCGGCCCAGGGTTCATGTTCATGAAACCGATAATAATCCCTCATGGCAATAGGGCTAATTTCCTAGCGTGGGAGGACTTGCCTCATACGGGTTGGATTGGTTTATGAGCTGCCTGGTCACCTGATGTTGGTATACGACCAGCTCCGCTAGCTGTTCAATCTGTTCCTTGATAGACTTGATCTCCTGTTCTATCAAGAATCGCCTTTCTGATAATTCCCAACTTTCTGGGCTATTGTTGCTAGATTGAGTTGATTCTCCGACATACCGGAGGTATTTGGATCCTTCTCCATTTTGCGTGCTAATCATGTTGACACCCTCCTCTTTGTGCTGAGGGAGGGGATTATCTTGTACTTGCGGTTGCTCCGATTTAGTTACCACAATCTCTCCATTGTCTATCAAGCCTTGGATTTTATGCTTGAGAGACCAACAGTCTTGTGTATCATGGCCCAGAGATCCGAAATGGTAAGAACATTTTTTGTTTGGGTCAAAATTTTGTCCACAGGTATTGGTTGGTGAAAGGAGTTGCACAATCTTTTTCTGTGCCGTCAACAGTTTTAGCACATTCTCAAGTGAATCCCCTAAGGGGGTGAACATTTTTCGGTGTCTGGCCTCCAAATTTTTCTGGAATAGCGAGTTTGAAGGTTGTGCTGAAGCTTGAAAAGGGGAATAGTTCCTCCTTTGAATGGGCATGCTGCTTGAATCGCCCCTTTGATTATGTCCTTGTAGTACTAAGGATACTTCTTCGTCTTTCTTCTTGTGTGTTCTCCGAGGATTATTTCCTTAACTCCCAGATTGAATATGCTCGGCAACAGCTTCTAAGGCGGTCAGATCCTTTATCTTCCTAGATTTGAGCCCCATTTTTGCCATCTCGACGTGCTTGATCATTTCTGAGAATGGCTTTCCTATGCCTGCTAGGACCCTTTCATAATACGGGGCTTCTTGAATGTCGATGAAGGTCATGACTATCTCAGACTCAGTCATAGGTGGAGTGACTTGTGCCGCCATTTGTGACGCCTCAAAATCTGGTCTATCTTCAAACCCGAATTCCGCGCATTACGTGTACTTCTCATTCCATACATACATCATTATATCACGAAGATTAACAATATATCATTCCATTCCCAAGTTTCGTTACCTCAGAACGTTCATTCATTAAAAATAATGGTAATTACATTATTCTTATTACATTACAGGTTGACTTAACTAGTCACCATATCTACAGAATAGTTTTAGCTAACTATTCTACAAGTCTCAAATTGATCTTCATGCCTGTTCATAACATGAACAGTACTTCATCTTGTGATGCTAATTGTACTCGCAACCATAGCACCTCGTCATAGCAGGTCATCGATCCACTTGATCTTCATCAGGTCCTCTAACATATACTATCGTCGTTCGCTGAAAATGTTTTTATTTCAAGCAAGTGTGAGCATTCAATTGCTCAGCAAGTCATAGCAGTTGAATATTAACAACTCAAGAATCAAAGTTCTTTTAAGACTTCAATAACCGAACAATGGTTATGAAGCAGCTCGAATAATAGGAATACGTTTCGATTCCTATCATTTTAACACATACATCACATATACTTTGTCATACTTTCATCCTTCTACTTCTTTCATACACATTCTGTCTGGCTAGAATCAATAGTACCGACTTAACAAGAACGGTTCATGAATAGACCAAACTCTTTCACACTTAGCAGTTCAATCATAGAACAGTTCATTTCACTTAAACACCGAAGTGTTAACATTGTGGCACAAGGCCTCATACATACTACCATCTTGTACAAATATCGCACATTTGCACATATAAAATTCTTCCTCATGTTCAACATCTGAGGAAGTTAAGAAGCTGCATTCATATGGAAATGAACGAAGTTAGGAACTTGCATCAAGTAGAACTTGAGCAAAATTAGAAAACTTGCCTTCCGCACAGCTACCGCTTAGGGTTTACGCTGAGCTTCTCATCGAAATTCCTATGTAGCACATAAGGAATAACAAATACCAATTAGTCAAATACTTAACTTATGCATTGGTTTAACTTTCACTTTACTTATTATGGTTTGCGTTCTTGTAATCTACATTTACGCGACCAACGTTACTTCCATTTGAACTTGGTTTACGGTTTACGTTTCCCAATCTTAAGTTCATTTACGTTTGATTAACGTTTACTTTTCATAACCCTTGGTTAAACATGTTGTTTAAAGGGTATACATTCATGTTCATTCATTTCTTACTAACCCTTAGTTGATTTAAGAAAAGGTTAAGTAAATTAAACTTGGTCAACTCTTTCCTATGCCTGGCATGCCCCGCGCCAGCTTTCCTTCTCACGCGGTGCGCCCCGCGCTATCCTAGTAGGGATTTCTCCTAGCCTGGCGTGCCCCGCGCCTACTATACCCTATGGGTGGCGCTCCCCGCGCTGCACCTCAGACTCAGAAAATTTTTTAAGTCGTTGAAAGTTCTGAAATTCCCGAGCTTCGTAACATGGTCATTTCAACTCGAAATTGGATCATTCCAAAGCCAATAGTTCACAAACGTCATGTTCTATCATTCTATCAAGTCAAAATTCATTTCTGATTCTGTTGACGGAAAATTGACCATTTCGTCCATTTCTACATTTTCGTTGAACGTTCACGAGCGTTCGACGCTCGATTCTTCGTTTTAACTCCGAATTCGTTCGTTCTTGCTCTCGCAAGTCTTGTTTACATAATTACATGTGTTGCAATCGAAAACCAATGTTTTCGAATCACACGGCGACTTTTGACTTTAATTCCGGGAAATTCACGATTCGACGCTTAACGTCCAATCGCGTAAACATCCGCCGAAACTTCGTTACTCGTTATTTTTACGTCAAACCAAATGAAATCAATCCCTTGGTTACTCCTCCATGATTTTAACCATATTAAACATCTAAGTTTTAATGGTTTTCTTCATTACGTTCTTCGTGTTCTTCGTTCATTCTTCGTTCTTAATCAATGTTATGATTATGATTTTACGTTTTCTCGCATTCGAACATTATAAGTTTGATAATTCAACCTTATAACATCGAAGAGTTAATGTAACTCATCCGAATCGTCCACTAACATCTTCTATTCTTATTTTCATTCATTCTCTCTTTAAGCTATATATTTTAACATATAAAACTTAAAGAAAATAAACTTAGAAGTTAGATTTTTGATCACCTTTCTTCTTTATTCTTCTTCCTCTAGACAAAGCCGGTGATTCGCTAGCTTTTCTATTTCTCGAATTTCTTTGATCCGAGCATCCATGCTCTTTCTCTTCTTCTTCTTCTTCTCCAAGCTCTCAAGCTTTCTCTCTCTCTCTCTCAAAGTCATTCTCAATTTCATCCACCAAGAAATGAGCTCAAGAGCCCTCTATTTATAGGCTAGCAAGACTTGGGGCAAAAGGGTCGTTTAGGCCCAAACCTCCTTAACTTTACTTTGTCACCAAGTTTGTTTATTAGCTTATTTATGATTTCCCACCAAGTTAGTGACCTCATGCATGTGACATCACACACTTAATGACTCATCACTTGGGTTGCCCTTATGGATTCAATCCACCCGTTAGCCCATTGGTTCGACCCACGGGTTTAATTTCTTAGATTTAATTCAAATTAAATCTATTTACTTCGTATAAAATTCGTATTATACGTCGCAGTAATTCTCATATTTCCTCGTATAATACTTGTATAATAACTCGTATTATACTCGTATTCATACCATATAATAATCATTATTTATTATACATAACCTATTAATTCATAGGTTTTAATTTTTCTATTCCTTAGGGTTATAAGTCCCCATGCAAAAACTTCGTGAGTCATAACTGGAATTTTATTACATATTTTATCTCGTCTTGAAATCCTATCATTACAATTTTCTCGGAATTTCAATATTAATTCTCGAGCAGAAACGGATGAATAGTGATTTTCGTCCTTTTCTTTTCGAGAAAACTTTTCTCGGCTAACTTAACTTTTCACGGTATATTACCGTCAAATCTTTCGACATAATGTCATTCCGACATTCCAATCTCCCGGAAAGGCTTAGGGTTAAACCCTAACCCTTAGGGTTTCATAAATAATGTCTATTTCTTTTTTTTTGAAAATATTTTTATTCCCAAAAATCTTTTATTTTCATCTTGAAAATTCATACTCGTTCATTCCAGCTCGTATCCAGAATCCTCCCTATTTCTAATCATCCTATGTCATAGAATGATTAATATACACATAACACAGAATATAATCAATAAAATTACTTTTATTAATTATTAATTCTTTAATCTTATTTTTCTGGACAACTTGATTTTTCGAGTTATCACACCATTCGTCTCCATCGTTGAGCATATTCTCTGAATGACTCAGTACTTTGTTTCTTGATTTTGGTTATTTGATATCTGTCTGGAGCCAGTTGAGACTGGAAACTGTATTGATTAAGAAAGGCATGAGCCAGCTCTTCCCAGCTGTGAATTTTAGAGTTGTCCAGACGGGCATACCAGGCTCTAGCCTCTCCGGTCAAACTTTTCTGGAATATCTGCATTCGGAGTTTCTCGTCCTCTACATAGGATCCGAAATCTCCAATAAACACCTTTAAGTGAGTGTAGGGGTCTCCCAATCCATCGTATTTCTCAAAATCAGGGACTTAAAATTTTTTGGGATAACGAGCCCCAATGGAAATTAAAAAAGGCTGAAAAATTAGCACTACCAAATGCCCTAGTCCCTTTGATAGACCGGATATTTTCTTCCATCTATTGGACTTTCTTCAGAATGTCACCAGCTTCTTGTTCTTTGTTAAGGATGGAGATTTTAGGGGTTTTGTTGGTAGTATCCTGGTTCTGTGGTCCAGGAATCTGAGTATCTATTTTTTCGGTCTCTTGACTGCCACCGGGTGTTCTTGGTTCTGTGTGACCCTGTGCTTGTTTCCCTTTAAGAGCTTTACTTTGTTCTCTTAAGAAACTGGCCAATTCGGCAATCTGGTTCTTCAGTCCTTCAAACTCTTCCCTAGAGACGATTGTAGATTCAGGCTGACCACTGGAATCCATGTTAGGAGATGGACTTAATGCTTTCTTAGACTTAGATCTAGTGACAGGACCAAATTTTCACATACAACAAAACATAGACGTGTCAATTTCCTGAGGTAGGTAGGGATAGGATGCATGCCATGATGTATTTTTAAGGTTTTTTAATCTTATCCTGCAAAACAGAGGTCAGTTATTTTGATGACAGGATAACATGACAGGATGTACAAAAATACAGAATGTATATTTACATTATGATATCTACATTGTGCTATTTACATTGGAATTAAAAAACTAGACAATGAATTTGAAAGAGGAAGGCATGAAGAGGCTTTCCATCAGATTTAGTTAATCAGAGGCTGACCTATCTTAGGCTACTCTCGCGGCTTTTTTGGTATGAAGGTCCCCAGATCATCGCAATCTACTAGAGGGGAAATTAATCCGATCTTTCAACTGGAGTGAATCTGAGTGGTGCTTTTTTATGAGCCCCGAAGACTTAGCCGTCCTCGAAGGCATTACTCTGTTACCGATGGGTTTGTCTCCTGGTGGAGGAATCATAACATACATTCACATACATCGCATCTCACCGTATGCATATGATGACATTGGTGCGAAGCACTAATAGTTGTGAGAAGCACTAATATAAAGCAGAAAAGCATTCATTCACATTCATTCAATGAAAGATGAAGCATTCACGCATTCATTCAATGAAAAGACGCAGCATTTCACACTTATGTAGGTATGAAAGGACAATTTTGAAAAGATTTGAGCGCGGCCTAAGCCCTCTACTGTCCCCAGCAGAGTCGCCACCTGTAGACGTCGGGAAAAAATTCGGGTCGGGTTGGACCCAAATCTTTCTCTCTTCCTAAGTTTTGTCTACCCTTATTCTTTTTATTTGTGAAAAAGATTTTGAAGGATTTTTTAGGAAAAGGCCAACATGTATCATGTCGACGATTTGAACGTTTTACAGAGTCGCTAGTTGGTAGTTTTGAAATGGTTGCACCAACTCAACCAATTTTATTTTGAAAAAGAGGCCCAATTGCTGGACACAGCCGAAACTTGATCTTTGAAACCAAAGTTCTAAGTTCGGGGGCTTGGTTAAGTGTGGGGAAGGTATTAGGCACCCCACAACTCCCGTGTAAACACGATACCGCATCTTTTCAATATTTCCCTTTTAAATCTGCAATGTGTGTGTGAATGCTGAAAAAAATTGGGTCTATGCTTGATTGATTTGAAAGTATGGACGTACTTCGTTGAACCTATATACGAAGGGTTTGATTTGATTTGCAAAAGTCTCTTTTTTAGGCAAGATTATTAAAATGATGTTTTGAAGGCTGATTTTCAAACCCTTACGCTAACATAGGAATTGAAGCATGTCAATACTTCAGTTTTATCTTTTTAGCCTTTAGGCTCAGTTTGAATGGTGATTGTCAGGCTGCGAAGCATCCTCGACCACAGAATATATACAAGTGTCTATCTTCTCATGGGCATAACAGCCATCAGAGTGACTCTGACGCGACAAACTATTGTTTTCACTATGTTGAGACCTTAAACCCTGATAACCATTTTAAGGTCTTTTGGATGTACATTTTTATAGAAAAACTGGCAGGGTACATTTGTAAAGTGGAGTTTTGTCCATTGTGGGAATCAGATTCAGATCAGTTTGATCAAGAATCCCACGATTCCTAGGTTCACAGAGGGAAGCCAATAAAACCTGCACAGCTAAAATATGTACAGAAATATATATTTACATCCAGATGTCGCCAGAACCAAGGATTCATCAGTAAATCCTGGCTCGCGCATAGCCAAAGCGTCTCGTTCCCACTAGATAGCAATCTAAGGGCCGCGAGGTTGCTTTCAAAAATGAAACTAGAAAAATTGCTAGATTTAAGTAAATCTCAGCCATTCTAGCTTCCCGGCTCCATCTGGACCTATTTTGAACCGTTTGAAAGATGGAGTTGGCGAGATTTAAAGAAATCTAGTTCGCCCAGAGAGATGTTAATGCCGATTCATATCAAATGAATATTTAAAGCAGCAATTTAATCACAATGAGTAAAGGATATATATATATATATATGAAAACTATAAAGGGCGATGGATTTTCACTCCAATGCCCGGACTAGAATATAAAATATATATATATATATAAGCAGTAAAAAAAGTCACGGGGTAATCTAGGTTTAACAGAATGGAAATATACATATAAAAGCTGTAAAGCGCGGTGGGTTTTCACTCCAATGCCCGGACTGAAATGTAAATATATATATACTTATAAAAGCTGTAAAAAGCCACGGAATGATCCAGGCTGGACAGAATGTAAATATATATATATATAAAAGCTGTAAAGGGCGATGGACATTTTATCCTTTGCCCGGACGGAAATGTAAGTATATATATATATATTTATAAAAGCAGTAAAAAGGTCATAGAATGATCCAGGCCGAACAAAATTGTAAATGTTAATATATATAGTTAATATATATATATATATATATATTAAAGCAATAAAAAGGCCACGAAATATAAATCCAGGCCCAAATAAGTCAGAAAAATTTATATATATATAGTTATATATATAAAAGCAATAAACTACCACAGATTTGACATCTGGGCTTGACAGAATTGAAAAGTTAGTATATATTCAGTTAAATATACACATTAAAAAGCCAAACCCGGACTGGGAAGAGAACCCAGTCCGGCAAAGTTGCTAGAAACGAAGATATATATATATATATATATATAAGCTGTTAGAAACGACGGATCGACGATCCGAGTTGTAAAAATACCAGAAAATGAGTTTATGTACTAAAATGTACGAAAACGGAAGCAAAACGGCCACGGAACTGAGTTTCGGGCATAATTAGAAAGTGAAACTTAACGTGCAAGTGTATAAAAGTGCAATGAAGTAATATAAACTTTCTGAACATAAAAATACTCACAATGGACTGCTACACTGGCTTTTTGTCAAATTGTAGGCTTTAAACATCTGTTTCTATCGGTTAATTTTTGATATGTGGTAGTATAAGAGTATATCTACGTGTTAGAGTAATAAAATTTGGGTTTGGAGTACAATAGTGGGGCTGAGAAACCAAATGGGTAGAGGTTCAGAGCATTTTTCTATATAAAATGAGCTGGGGGTACACTCATATATATAGACCCGATGGAAGCGGCTCTACCTGCGGAAGCCACAGGTAGAGGTGCGGCTCCACGTGGTGGGTCCTGTTGCATCGAAGTACGTGCACTATGAGCAATGCGATGTCAGTTTCGAAACTTTCTAACTTTTGATCGGAGCGTCCGTTTGAGGCGTGCGATACATTTCCGGAAATCCCTCGCCGAGAGTGTCGCAATAACATAGAAGTAAACCTTTTCTGAGTCCAAAAAGATGGGTTCATAACCAGGTCTTTGATTCCTCGCAGTTTGTCCGTTGAGCTGTTTTGCGTTGTTTCCACTCGGGATCATTGTTATGGTTCTTTCTGACCTTGGTGGCATCAATTCGACTCAAGTTTGACCAAATCGGCTTTAAGTTGGTAAAATGACCATTTTGCCTTTTTCGGGGTTGCCTTCAGTGCTGGCATGGCCTTCGGCTGACTTCCCGGGGTTGTCTCCGAGGTTTGGATCCCAGCCAATTCTGTTTGTCATCAGGTTTATCTCTGAGGCTGACATGGTTCTTCCAAGTTTGTCTCTAGAGATGATGTGAGGCTTTGGGGTTGTCTCCGAAGTTGAGTTGGCCTCCTGGATTGGGTCCGGAGCTCCCCGGGTTGAGACCGGGGATGAACTATACCTCCCGGGATGAGATCGGGGCTGACTTGTACCTCCTGGGCTGAGACTGGGGCTGACCTGTACTTCTCAAATTGACACCGAGGCTGACCTGTACCTCCCAGGTTGAGAACGGGGCTGACCTGTACCTCCTGGGTTGAGATCGGGGCTGACCTGTACCTCCCGGGTTGAGACCAGGGCTGACCTGTACCTCCCAGGCTGAGACCGGGGCTGAGTTATACTTCCCGGGTTGAGACCGGGGCTGACCTGTACTTCCCAGGTTGAGACTGGGGCTGAGTTGACATCCTGATATTGAAACAGGGGTTGAGTTGAAATGAACGGTTTTGCCCTCTTGCAGAGTTAGTAACAGGAATGCAAAAAAATCGAGTGTCTACAACAGGACTGGAGAAAATTTTGAGTGTCTGCAATTCGCTTGTATGCATACTACTTTCATTTGGGTTCCGCCAGTACTAGAGATTAAGGAGGAAATTTTGAGCGAGGCTCATAGTTCAAGGTATTCAATTCACCCGGGGATTACGAAGATGTACCAAGATCTCCAACAATATTTCTGGTGGCCGAATATAAAACGAGACGTTACCGATTGTGTGGCCAACTGTTTGACATGTCAGAAAGTTAAAGCAGAACATCAGAGGCCGAGTGGGTTATTACAACCATTAGAAATCCAAGAATGGAAATGGGAGCATATCACAATGGATTTCGTAGTAGGTCTTCCGACGACTCAGAAAGGTTTTGACACAGTTTAGGTAATCGTGGATCGACTAACGAAATTAGCGCATTTCTTATCGATCAAGATCAGATTCAACATAGATCAGTTGGAAAAGTTGTATGTGAAGGAGGTTGTTTCAAGGCACAGAGTTCCAGTGTTAATAGTTTCCGATCGAGATCCGCATTTCACATCAAATTTCTAGAAGCGACTACAAGAATGCATGGGAACGCAGATGCGTATGAGTACGACATACCATCCTCAGCCTGACGAATAGAGTGAAAGGATGATTCAGACATTGGAACCGAGCGCTGCAGTGCTAGGCCAATGACCTGCTGACGTGGCTCGGCGCCGCAGCGCCAGTCCCCAGTTCAAACTGGGCGCTACAACGCATGTTAGCAGAATGGCCCAGAAAACTTTATTTAAGTGTTTAAGTCCAGAAATGCAATTTAAAACTTAATGTAATGCACATGAAAATGTGTTAATCATATATTGAGATGTTAAAACATATTATTAACATGTAAATGATGTTTTACGTGATTAATTGATAAGTCAAATACGTGATTTAAACTCGTTGTTCATGAAGTCTAATAATGTGTTTAAGAGTTAACATTTGTGGATCCGATTAATATAATCAGATTCAGAGTTAAGATAGTATACTCATGATGCTAGTTGAGTTACGATTAATTGGTATTGTGAATGTAATGGTATGTGGGATTAATTGGAGAACGTGAATTATAAATTGTAGCCTACGCACGAGGCAAGTTCCTAAACCTTACTTTTACATTACACAAGTTTCTTAACTCTACTCTTTATTGAGCAAGTTCGTAAATTATACTCTTATATTGATCCCGTTCATACTCTTGTTTATTCAAGTCTATGATTTTGAATGAGATATTCAAGATCTTATATTCATTCAGTTATATGCGTTGAGATTCAATCTTGATTTAATATCATTTACCTTATTGTATTAAGACCTTGAATGGCTAGCGATCCCTTTTGATTCGACTAGTCCATAGTTGATGAGCGTTCTAAATTCTAGAACTTTTGTTAATGAAACTTATCTAAACCAAACTTCCTTTGGTGCGGACTTTGATGTCAAATTGAGATGAACAACCCTTTATAGGGGATTATTTACGCGTTAGCGTTGAGATGTTGTGCACATACATGGTACTAAGGGCTGATCCACCTAAGTACGAGAAGTAAGGTTCATATAGTTTTACGACTGTTAAAGGTTTAAAGTAGAAATACTTGATAACCTGGGACATTGTTCTTGGTCTTGCGACCCTCAAATGTACTTTTGATTCTTGTTTTCTATCTTGATTCAAAAGCCGAACTTTCTATTATCCAGTATCCATTGTTTACTCGCATGTTATTATTATTGTTATTGTTATATTTGTGGGCAATCGTTGCTCATTCTTGCATAATAACATTGCAGCTAAAGTTAAAAGAGTTGACGAGTCATCCACTAGTAAGGGAAAGGGTAAGGCAAACAAGTGATGAAGACTTGTTAATTATTTATCTGAGAATGTTATTGTTAAGACTCATTATGTTATGTTTAAGACTTATTTGTTTATGTTATTTCCGCATTGATGTTTTAAGGTTAGATAACCTGGGGATTGATTATTTATAATGTTGTAACCCCTTAAAGGGAGGATTTCTATTCTTAATTATGAGTTTCATTTATTATGGGTAGATAGATGTGTTATTATTGGACAGTGAACACCAAATCCTGTGAAATTGAAGTACCCGGATTTGGGTGTGTCACAGCTGCGGCGTGCAGAAAAGCCCTTTAAGGGGCGTTACAGCGCTTGTGTCGCAGAATCAGTTCCTGCAGTTAGCGAAGAACACAAAATAGGGCCATAACCTTTCAATTTCTTTGTCTATACAACAAATTAAGCATACTCAGACACTATAATTCATATAGGATCATTACCCAACTTTTATAGCATGATTCTAACAACTTAAACTACTAAATTTAAACCCATAAATTCCATGTTCTTGCTATTTTTCAAAGTTTCATCAAAATTCATGAAATCACACATAACAGGTTCGTTATAACACCAAATCAGTACATACAAGTTTCGTTCTTTTCGTTTTTACATGTTTAAACATAATCAATCATCAATTTACCGTTTAACATACAATTCAAGCATCAAAGCTCGTACATACAAGCCATATTCAAATATTATTTCTCTGTAAATTTCAAAACTCCATTTTAAACATAATTTCATGGATTAATTACTCTAAAGTAGTTTATAAACATCATATAGTAGATTACACATGCATATTAACGATTACAAACAACTTCTCAACAATTTAACCATAAAAATCTATTACAGAGAACTTCAAATTATTTTTTTATGAAGAACTCAAGAACATGAGAAACAGATATTATAACTTGAATTCTTACCCTATGATTCTTGTTTAGATGATAGGAAACCCTCCTTTGATTCTCCAAATCTTCTTCCTCAATCTCAATTCTCTCAAAACTCTATATTTTTCTCTCTGTGTTCTAGCTTTAGCCTTAGGATTATAATACGATGAAAGCTTAAGACTGATATATAAATTATACGTATAAAATTAACTGGCACAACATGGGTAGCGGTTAAGTGCTTCATGGCCTTCACTGCTCACAAGTTCTTAAGGCCATGTTTGGCTTGGTTACTTAAAAACTCCTCTTTAGTTTATTATAATTAACTTATTTATTATATAGTTTACTTGTCACACTTTAATTAATTAAATTTTATTATTTAAATTCAATTAAATAAAAAATAATATTACTCATTAAATTAAATTATCACATAATTAAAATTCTCGTTTATTAATTATGATAAATCATTAAATCTCTAATTAATTATTAAATTAGTTAAAACAACATTATAATTATTTAACAACTCATTTAATTTAATTATCCCAATTAAATTAGAACTTCGAACCATAAATTATCCAACATTAATTTAATTAATGTAACACATTTAATCAAATTAATCCACATAATTTCATCAAATATTTATTTAACTCAATAAATAAATCAACAAAAATATTTATTTAATTTAATAAATATTTAAAATAAATTACAAAAATCTCGTTCATAACAAATTATCTTTAAAAAAATTAGGATATAAAAGTAGAGTAAATCATGTATCTTATAGACCTGCTACTCATAAAATGCTCGTGTCTACTAAGATTGATTATCATGTACCCAATTTTGTAAAAGAAAACACAAATGTTCCTTATACGAAATGGGAAACTCACCCAAAGGACCCTTCTTATTAAAGGGTACCAGATCGTGAAATTAAATGTTGCACGTATGTCTTGGAGCTGATCCTAATAAAAATAATTGACGACATCATTATTGGGTCTATTGATATTACTTTGTGAAATGATTTCACTGAAAGCATGAGTAAAGATTTTGAAATGAGCATGATGGGAGAATTAACTTCTTCCTAGAATTACAAATCAAACAAGGTAAGAAAGATTCTGACTATGCAGGACATTATATCATAAAAGTACAAGTGGTACATGTCATAATTATTTATGCATTAAAATATGTGTTTTAAAAATTATTGATTAAATTTGACTTTTAGCATAGTAGAAATATTTAAATGTATAAAATTTTGTAAATATTTATATTTCTAAATATTTTTCTAAAAATATTATTATAAATATATTTTAATATTTATAAGTTCTTATTGCTTATATTTAATATTTAAATCTATTCTCTTTAACATGTGTATATATATATATATAATAGATTTAATATGGAACGTTCATGTGAATTTATATACATCTAACGATAAATAACCTTTATCCGTGTATACTGATTCGGACCAATCAGAAGCAACCACACAGATTCAAATCATGCAAGCTTCCTACCTTTCGATCAAAAGACAAATAGACAATTGAATCTTTAAAAGAATTTTTTTCAGATTCTAATATCTTTTTCTGCAGGTTCTGAAAAGCACTCTATACTATTTTTCCCCCATTTT
Organism: Panax stipuleanatus; assembly: GCA_020205555.1. Taxonomy (NCBI): domain Eukaryota; kingdom Viridiplantae; phylum Streptophyta; class Magnoliopsida; order Apiales; family Araliaceae; genus Panax; species Panax stipuleanatus. Next base: position 60,362,665 of record CM035120.1, on the reverse strand, counting down.
TTATGATGACAAAGGGGGAGAAGAAAATTATTATTGGGTGAAGAAAAATATTATGTCACATGTTATATACTACTGTTATGTACTGTTGCATGTTAGTTTTTCAAAAATTTAAATTTTATTATGATTGCATAAACTGAAGGGGAGCTTTTATAGAAAATATTTTTAGTTGATTGTCATCATCAAAAAGGAGGAGATTGTTGGGTCTCTAACTTTTAGGTTTATTTTGATGATTACAATAAGTAGTAAATAAATTAATTAAAAGGGTAGAATCCTCTCCATAGGTTTTATATTTTAATTTTTTTTAACTATCTTATTTATTTTTACCTAAAATATTTTCTAAATCTTATTGAATTGATTTTATTGACCTTGATAATTTTAATATAAAGTGTTAAAGAAATTAATTCATAAAACAACATTTCCTAAGACAAGGAGAACTCCTATTATTTTCCAAAAAATCACTTTAAAAAAAGGGGGGGCAAAAAGATTTCTAAAACAAAATTGCATGCATGTATATATATATCCGAATGTATGTATATAATTGTCTTGGCATATGAGCATTAAATGAATAAATGATGAAGGCTTTTAACCTTGAATCCTTGACCGAATTAATTGCCAAGTTGGAAGTTTAAAATGAGACAATCTTTTTGGGACACGTTGTTTTGTATTACCCAAGCATGAAATGAGATTATTTCTAATAAGTAATAAGTGCTCCTGTTGACCAAAAAGAGTAAATGAATTGGGATATGCATTTTGGGACAAATTCATATGTGCTGAGAATTGCTTATGTGAGGAATTATGCATTAAAGGAGCCTTGACCGAATTAATGCTTGGAATTAAAGATTGGAATTTGCCACATGCCTATTTACTCTATGGAAACCAACTTTTTCAATGGGCTGAAAGTTTGAAAATTTTCGGAAGTTATGTTGGCAATCTGCGTGAATACATATTTCATCCGAACCCTTCATTTTAAACAATCTGATCTAAGCCATTGATTTTAATATTAAAATTTTAAAATTACCTTTATGTCCAAGCTTGAAAATTCTATAAATAAGAAGCTTTCCTTCATTCTAAAATTGCCAATTTACTAAACAAGAAAAGCTTACACTCTCCTTGCCTACATACTCTCTCTCTAAAAAGCTTCCTCCCTCTTCTTATCAAAGTTCTAATCATTTGAGAAGAGATAATTGGTCTAAGTATTTGAGATAAGTTATTTAATTTGATTTATTTGAATTATCTCTTCCTTATTTAGAATTGTAGATATACGAATATAAATTGTCATACACAATAATATATATATATATATATATATATTTCATCTATTTATCAAATAAAAAGTTAATACTTAGACACCGAGACTACGGAGATATTTCTCTTAAGTGAGCGAATTGCCCGTACAAGATCTCAAAGTCCTAAGTGGCCTTATATTGATAATATTTATATAAATATCGTAAAGTAGATCAACACTCGATAGTTCAAAACAACCCCGAGATATTCCTCTGATAAGTCGATTTTATACCTACTTATCCGGTATCTATTACTTGAATAAGTTGTTTAATCTTATGTGTCGTAGTCACTTTTCATGTAATTTGTGGTTATTTTGTAGATTCCATGCTTGGGAACTGTGTGAGCGGCTATTGGCATGGAGAGGCAAGGAAATACAATCCGAAACTCATTTAGGCTTTCATGTTAATTTCATACTCTTGGCTTGGGACTATGAATTTTATTATAGAGCTTCTTCTTAGCTTTCCGGAACATCTTGAATCATCATAATCGGAGTTCGGAGGAAGAAGTTATGACCTTTTTACCAAGAGAAAGTTGAAACCTCAGAGTTTGGAAGTGCAATTTATATAGCAGTCACTTGGAGCCCAAATTTGACCTTGATCCAATCAGAATCTGTCAATGCTCAAAGAATAAAAGTTGTAGATCTCGTCGACAGCTTCGACTTGACTGGTAGCAGGCCCCGTAACTCTTTCTGGATCAAAAGTTATGCTCATTCTACCAAAGGATGTTGTAGCAGCAAAGCAAGGCCCGCCGGGGTGGGCATTTACAAGGCAAAACCCCCGCCAAGGCGGGGGTATGGCAGAAAATTCTGGCGGGGGTGGGCGTAACAAGGCTAAAAAGCCAGCCAGGGCGGGCTTACGCGCTGGGAACATGAAAAACTCCTATTTCAAGTAAGATTTGGATGGAATTAAAGCGACGAGTTTAGTTGGGTCAAAAAGGCTATTTAAGGGTCAGAGATTGACTTATTAGGAAGAGATTCCATTAGATTAATATATAAGAGATTAGATACAAACCCTAGTTGAAAGGGGATTTGGAGATTGAAGCACTTGGAGGCCATTGAAGATCTAGATCAAGAGCAAGAAGGAGGACGAATTTGCCGGCAACAGATTCAAATCTTTTCTTTAATCTTTTTTCTTATCTTTCAATGTTTATTCAATTGTGGATTCTTAGTTTTAATTCAATAATAATGAACTAATTCTTTGTTTAAGATTGCAATGGATCTTATTGTGTAATTTATTTTAATATGTTTCTCTATCAATTATTGTGATCTATTATTGTGATTTGTCTATCATGATTTGGAATAATTGTTTAATTGACTCATTATCAATTACCGTGATAATCTATATGAAATCGGAAGAGGAGTATAGATTTAGATCTGATCATGATAGCATGTGTTTGTGATTTATGCATAGATGGAAGTCATGATTCGTGTTTAGGGTAGAAGTATGTCTTTACGCCATATGTAATCTTATAGAGAACTTGTGATTAAATACTTTTTAATTGTAATTCACATAGAAAGATAGTAGATTAGTTAATTAGGGTGTCTTGCTTAATTATATCATCTGTGAATTTGAATGAGTATGGTATGATGCATCGTAAGGTGGTTATATTTGCTTTCGTATTCTTGATTTACAATTCAGAATAATGAGAATAATTGATGAGAAGTATGTTAACTTAGATGAAGCAATAAGTGAAGTTGTGATCTTAAATCTCCGTAATCTGAATTTAACTAGTTGTAGTTAGAAGTAGTTTAATTATATATTGAAATTCATTTGTTTAAATAAGATTGAGTTGGTTATGGGTTAGTACTTGGTGATTCTTGTTAAATAATTCTTCGTGAGAACGATACTTTACTTTCACTTTATTACTTGTTGACCACGTATACTTGCGTGTTGTGCGTAACTAGATTTTACCCAACATCCTCTAATAGAGCGAATCATCCGAACCGGATTTGAAAATCTAAGTGATCTATAAAAAATATTTATATAAATATCAATTGTGAAACTATAAATTTTGTCAGTACACACCGAGATTGCTGAGATATTCCTCTTAAGTGAGAGAATTGGTAGTACGATCTCAAAGTCCTAAGTGGCTTTATTTATAATCATTCATATAATAGACAAAATATTATTATATATTCTTTGAGTTAAACAAATATATTTTTTATATTAAGTATTGTTTAACTAATTTAATCCTTATACTTGATAACTGTTGCTTAACTGATTTATTTATTATATTAATTGATTACAAGTATTTGAATAAAAATTTATTCATAGAATACTTGTTGGATAAAATATGAAATTAAATTTGTTTAAATTCATAGAAACACACTCTTTATTATAAATAATAAATAATTCTTTATAAAATTGCATTAAACTATATATATCTGCTTTTACAGAAGCACTTTTGAGCTAAACTAAACTTGATTTATTTGCTTAATCAAGAAACATATTTATACAATTATAAAAGTTACATAAACTTTTATAACTGAGTTGAAATTTACATCTGCTTATATAGAAACACGTTTCTCATATCAAAGTTATTAAACTTTTATATAATTACTCGATCTCTAATTTTATCTGCTTATTTTAGAAGCACGTCCTTATAAAATTTTTTGTAAAAAGGAAAAAGGTAGTTAGTTTATTTTATGTACTTGTGAGAAAAACGAGTAATTCTTCGACCAAGACCAGAGTCTTAGAGAGGTCAGCTGGGAGTTGAGTTTTTAGTGAACTTGTGAGGTGAGAAAAATGTTGTTGTTTCAAGACCAGATCATAGAATAGAACTGAACTCAAAAGAAGTACAACTAAGTTTGAGGAGGGAGCTCGGAGCTTGCTGTCCAAGATAGATTAGTTGAGAATAGTTGGAAATTTGTCTATAAAACTTTGTAAAGGCTTCTCTGCCTGTTGAAGGAGTTTTTATTACAGGAAGCAACAGTGTAAGACCCCAAATTTTATGAAATAAACGTATTTAATTTTTCTTATAATTATTATTCAATAAATGGTTAAATTGATAAAAGGTTAAAGTTATGGGTAATATGCGCAAATATTTCAAAATAAGCAAGTGGTTATAAAATATTAATTGTTGTCAGGGAATATTCGTTTGGTCGTGGAATATTCTTGTTGTCGGAGAATATTCGTACGACGGCGCAGCCATTTGTGGGCCCCATAACAAAAAATTGTCGAATGAAGAAAACGACAAGAATAAATTTTCTAAAAATAACGGCATAACGATTACCGTTAAACTGTTGAAATACCCGGTGGTTAAAATAAAGTAATACTATTTGTTGCACAGTAACACAAGGTATTGCACAGTATGTTATATTTCAATAATTGTCACTGCACAGTATTTTACATTATCAAATTAATAATTCATATTATTTGAATAATATTATTAGATAGCATTATTGATAATGTTTAGAAAGTTCTGTCGAGGAAAGGGGTTAGGTTATATAATTGCGCGTCAATAAGGAGAAATTCTTATCGGAAAGCTCCCTCTTTCCTGGAGACGACCTGGTTGTCATTATTGTGATTCTGTAATATTATTTATGAATAAAAATTAATTATTGATAAAGATGATAAAAAAATATTTATTCAATTTTGATATAAATAAGGATTTTTTAGCAAAAGAGACAATTGTTGAAAATTGATATTTTATCTTTTCTGATAAAATAATTCATTCAAATATATTATTATAATATTACATTATAAGTGTATAATGTGATAATATAATAATATAATTTTATAATTTAAATGATAATATTTTTATAATAAATTCATGGTATAAGAATAAAATGAGGAGGAAGAGAGCAAATTGAATTTAAATTATTTAATCATTATAAATGTTTTAATATATATATATATATATATATATGTGTGTGTGTGTGTTTGTGTGTGTGAGTGAGAAATGATGGGGAGAGGGAGAGAGAGAGAGAGAAGAGAGAGAATTAGTGGGAAATGGTGGGGGTAAAAGAAGGAAGAAAAGAGAGAGGAGGAAAAAACGTGGGTGGAAGAATCTTGTTTTTTTTATGCTGAGCTTTTTCAAAAAAGGGGTGTGTGTCCTTTTTTTTATTTTTTTTTCAAAGAGGGAATGCGGCAGAAGAGAAAATTCATCCGTATGTAAATTTGGGTAATTTTTCGTTCGGAATTTAGAAAATCTTTCTGCTACAAAGTTGTAGAGAATTAAATTTCATATGGAATGGACGTATTTTTCTAATAAAAGGGCTATTTATTATGAATTATTGAAGTTCCTGAATATTGGGTCTGAATTGTTTTGTTACAAAAAATATTTAAAACATGTGTGGGCCCCATTCTTGTCTTTTTGTTGGCTAAATGCTGGAGAAATTTTTTTCCAAGGATGGCAGGCGAGAAATTTCATCCGATTTTTTTTTCTGCTTTGGTGTGCTAAGCATTTTTCTATAAATAGAGTGCTTAGTTAGAAATAAAAATCACACCAGAATCAGAAAATTCTCTCTCTATTGTATCAAGCATATTTTGTAAGGACCGAGAATTTTATACGACTATAATTTTACGAATGAATTTTTTTTATATATATATTATTCGTTTATTAACTATTATAACTATTGTTATCAGTAATATTTTGAACATATGCGATATGGATTAAGCAAGTTAGTCAATTTAATGATTATAAGTTGACTAAGAAAGGAAGCCAAGATGAATAATTGTTCAAAACCCTAATTTGAATTTCAAATAGGGATTTGAATATTAATACATGTATTATTGTATTTAAGATGATATGTAGGTACATTATGTGATTAATGTAAAGTGATTAATAATTGATATGAATTATACATAGTGAATATGTGAGTGGTCATAACTTTTTAAGCTCATTAGAGCTATTAAGTTAATAAACTATTGGAATGTGTGATGACCTATGTGGGTTATGTAATTGATTAAATAAATATAGAATGGGTATACTTTTATTTTGTATAAAGGAATTAAGAATAAAGTTATGTAACATAATACATTTATTAGGTGTGGTAATTAAATAACCTAAGAGATCTATTTTATACATCTTAAATAATTAATCTTATAACCTAAGTAAAGCAAGTCTAATTGGGTTATAAAATTAAAGATATATGAGTGAGAAAGTTATTTACAAATGTGTATAAGGAAACCCTTATTAAATGATTAGGAAAAGATAAAATTAAAAGCATTGGACCTAGCCTAAGTTACATGGCCTAAATATTTAATTTGCAAGCCCAAAACATTAAAGGATTGGCCCAAGTCTTAGGCCAATTGGAGAGGAACATGTTGGGCATTTACTTAACTAAATAAAGCATTAAAAAATAAACAAAATGGGTGAGGATAAGGCCTTAGGGCCGAATTTTTAGACGGGAGGAGATAAGGGAGGATAATGTAATGATTACATTCTATCTTATCATTATCTTTACTTTTCATGTGTCTTTCTTTTACTTTGCCAACATGTTTATCCAATTTTCTATGTGATAAGGAGATAAAAGAGAGAGAAAGAGCAAGATATGTTGGAGATTTGGATAGATATACATGATATATCTATATCTAATTACCAAACACACTTATATTTTCACAAAAACCAATTTTTATTTCATTTCTTTTCTCTTTCCTCATAACTAGCAAAAACAAAAACTAAGAGAGAGAGAAAGAGAGATTTCGGACCAACCACATAAGGAGAGGAGAGAGTGTTTTTATGATCTTCAAAGTTCCTTAAACAAATTATAGAAAGAAGAACCAAGAAATCAAGCAAAGGTATAAGCTTTAACTAGTTTATGCATTTTATTTTAATTATTTTCAATCAAAACTTGGATCTAAGATTTCAAAACTCCAAAACCTTAGATCTATATGTTTATAAGTCTATTATGTTTAGATCTATCACTTTTGAATGTCAAAAGTTAGATCTAAAGCAAGGAATGGAAACTATGTTTTGAAAAGTTAGAAAATCCTAATTTTTCTTAGTATTGATTATGTTTTATTTGGATTTGGTGAAGTTTTAATAAAATAGATGATGGATCATGGTAGATCCTTGATCTTAAGGAGTATTTATATGTATTATGATGGTATATGATGTTTATTGTATGATTAATCAAAAGATTATGGAAGTTTTCTTAGAAACATAAAGGTTAGAAAATTAGATTTTTGAGAAAACGTAACATGAAACGGAAACGACCATATATCCTAGCGTATTTTGAATTTTTGAGTGTGGTCAATTTTTGGACTTAGATATATGAGTCTTCTAACTTCTCCAAGTGGAATCACTGAAAAATACCTTGTAGATTTTCGTATAGACTGATTTTAGCAAAGGGAGCAAAATCTGAAAATGGCAAAAAGTAGGCTGTCCGGATTTTTCAAGGGCAGTTTCGGCTAATTAATTAATGTTATAAAATCCAATCTTTTTGTACATGAAAATATATGAGATAAACTAGCTTGTGTCCAAAAATGAGCTCATTCCGACTTAAAACGACCAAGTTATGACTATTTTAATATTTGCATTTTTTCGACGAAAACCGCTATAACCGGAGTTCTATAACTCCGATGGCCACGAAATTTAAACTGGGAGTCCACGTTAACACGTGTAAGATCCCACCAAGAGTTGAGAATTTCTGGAGTTAAGCGTAAGGTAGCTAATTTCTTAAGGAATTAATTAGAAATGGATTTTTGAAAAATACTAAAGGAAATTGAAAAATTTCAGAAAAATTATTTTTATGTATGGAATATATGTATATATGTGCGGACAAAAGATAAAAAAATAATAATATGATTTGGTATTTTGATGCGAATCCAGTTTGCTGGATTATAATCTAGTTTACTGGATTACAATCTGGTTTGCTAGATTAGCCACAAGGATGCTGGATTTTTACGTTGGATAATCCAGGATGCTGGATTGGTCTATTTGAATAATTCAGGTTACTGGATTGGTAGGTTTTGTCAATCCAGGTTGCTGGATTGATGATCCAGGTTGCTGGATTAATGATCCAGGTTGCTGGATTGACAATGCAGTTTACTGGATTGGTTATATGGTTTACTAGTTTATAAATAAGAACTTATAAGTGAATAATTAAGGTGTTATGAGGTTATCTAATGTTTGATTATGTGATTACATGCTAGATATTTTACTTATAAAGTAGTAGTATTATGAAGGATAATGTGATATACTGATTTCAAGAATAATCTTATTAATGATAGGTCTTTGTGTTAAAGATAAAACTATATTGCGTAGTAGTAAGCAGTGAACTAGGCAAGTATCAAAACCTTACTCTTTATGGTGCAAGTATTCCAACTTTTGCATTTACTTTATACAATGGTTCTTTGTGTAAGCAAGTATCTCTAACTTATTTATTATTGATTGTTTACTAGTATCTTATTACTGTCTTTGTATGATTCATATATAATCAAAATTGTCCTGTTATTTGTAAGCTAAGTTTGGTTGTGCAAGTGTCCTCACTTGTATGAATGATTGTACCTAAACAAGTATCCTTGAACTCAAAATTCTTTGATAATACAAGTATTGATGCCTACCATTTAATATTGGTATAAATACATGGTTTAAAAGTTGTCTAAGCTATTTGCCTCGACTAGACATTGTTTAAAATATATCGTTGAATATTATTGGTTAGGATAGAGTCGTCCAACTAAATTGCTTTGGTTCGGACTCTAGACTGAGTATGAACATCCCGGAATTGGGAAATTTTTATGCGCCAAAAGCGGATATGTTGTTCCAGCATGTAGTGTTGATCAATACAGGGCATATGGGCTGATCACCCAACGTGTCCGTAAGTCATGACGGTTTGGAGATGAATTTCTATATAAACCTTTTCAAACTTGAAAACAATGGTTCAAGGTCTATTGACCGCTCAACATTTATAGTCACTACGTCATTTCAAAATTTTAAACGGGTTAATATGTTGTTACGAATGGTTGCAAATGGCTTCACAACTATTGATTCGTTGTAGAAGTATACTTCAAAGAAAACGTTTACTTCTTTCAACTGATGTTTATTATCTAATATTACTTGCTGAGCAATTAAATGCTCATTCTTGCTTTAAATTAAATGTTTTTAGCTAAGCGTGAACGACCAGAAGGTTCTGGCATGGACAAAGGAAAGGGGAAGCTGAAGGAATAGTTTTAAGGTGTTGGTTGTAATATTTAGAACTTTGTATTATTATAATATAATATCTATCATGTAATAATGTACTTAAAGGTCCGTATCTGGGGATTAGTCAACTTTGATATAATTTTTAAGTTTATAATATGTTAAGCAGTCCTTATGAATGGTATCGTGTAGCACCAAGTAAGGGTTTCAAGTACCCGGATTTGGGGGCGTCACATATTTCTTGTGAGTGTTTAGATATTTTGAGTGTTGATAACAGTGCAAGTTTTCGTCATCATAATATCCGATAATCCAGTCAGATCGAGTATTCTACTGAGGTAAGGGATATCATTGTTGTAAGGGATGATATTATGTTTCGTAAAGAAGGTTATTTTTTAAATGATATTATTTTTGTAAATGATATTATTTTACGTAAATGATATTTTGATAAAGGATATTTTGGTAAAGGATGTGATTTTATACTCGTAAGGGGTATTATTACTTTCGTATTTATAAGAGATGTTATTCTTCTCGTAAGGGGTATTATTTTCTTGTAAATGATGTTATTTCTTTCAATATCATTTCACAGAAATATTGGTATAAATTTTATTATGAAATTTTTGCCTTTTCATGTCGAGGTTACTATTCACGTATACGGCACTATTCACGTGTACGACACTATTCACGTATACGGCACTATTCACGAATACAGTACTATTTACGAATATGGTACTATTCATAAATACAGTATTATTCATAAATACGGTACTATTTATACGTACGGTACTATTCACGAAGTACTATTCACGGGATACTATTCACGATAAAATTGGTTTCTTTTTCTAACCAAATTATCGTTGATTTATGAATCTTACTCTTGAAATTAGACCCATGTTTTGATCATTTTGTTCTTATTATCAAATATAACATTTTTATAATCTTGGTGATGAAATTTCTCTTTGACTTGAGTGTAAAGATGGGTAGATTATTAGTATGATCATGACAGTAACGACCATAAATTTTAAACTCCTTATTAATTAAATATGTGATTTAATTTTTAACGAGTTAGTTTTGTGAGCTTATTTAAATCTTATGTGGTTATGTGAAATTGTGAAATAATTAAAGGGAGTCACTAATGGTTATTTAAATTAGTGGACTAACCCTAAGACTTTAATATCAGAGAATTGATAGGATTATTAATAATTAAATATTCAATTTATTTGAATATAGTGGCAGGATTTGAACATATTGATTAATTTCAATTATGAGTAATTAATTGATAATGTGTCGATTAATAATTATTATGAACAAATAATAATTAATGAGTAAGAATTAATGAATATAATATATAATTATATTTACTTGACTAATTATTTTATATAAGCATGCGATACTAAACCTTTAAATATATGGTAGCTATCTATATTATATATAATGTAATGTGACATATTAATGTGGTATATATTGCATATACGGACTATATAGTAAGATGAGGTAAATTGAAGGTATGTGACACTATGTGGACATTCATGTATACCCTATTGACATATAATAAGACCAATTATTAATTAATAATAATTTTATTAATTTGTTATAATTATATAATAACAATGGTTATGATAATAAATAATAATAATGCCTAGTTGAATTATATCTGGTATTAAGAAAAATGTACATGGATTATATGTTGTGCACTTATTCATTATTAATTACTATTTGAGACAACATAGTATCACCCATTTAAATGTATATGGAGTAAATACATATAACTTAAGAATAAACTATGTGCATATACATTATATAATCTAAGTATATATATATATTATGCTAAGTGTGGAGCATACATAATATACATACAATTTGCAAATGCTGAGTTTACATTGTCCCTAAATTAGAGGCCATCCTCAAAGTCTTCCCACGTGAACTCATAAAAGCCTACACTATGTCTACTCCTTCTCTCAAATTCATTAATTGTAGCCAATAATTATGGGGGAAGTGGGCATTATGATGGATTCTAACTACTCCCAATTATCCCTCATACAATTCTTATTCCCATTGTTTTGAAATAGAGAGCAAAAGCATGGACCATGTAAGGAATTGGCTATAAATAAAGCCCCTCTTCTTCTCATTTCATTTGCTGAGGATTTCATTTGAGTTAGGAAGAGTATTATAGCAACATTGTGAGTCTCATAGTAGCATTATAGAATCTATTTAGCAGCAAAGCCTTATAACAGAGGTAAAACTCCATTTTTAGTTTCTGTAAAACTTCTAATTCTTGAATTGATCATGATTGATGAATTGAGTGTTTGAAATATGTTTGTTAATTGCTATACTAGTTTAAAATCATGTTAGCATTATACCATAGCATGACTAAGAAGATTTTCGTATTAATTGTCTGATATGGGTTGTGAGGCTGCCGAACTGCTTGAAGTCTCTAGTTGAGCCAGGCACCGGCGCAGCTGCGTCGGGTTTATGCCTGGTAGTAGCGCAGCTGCGCAGGGCCTGGAGATTTGTTTTTGTTTTCTGCTAAGCAACTGCTCATGTTAATTTGATTAATATAATTTAAGGCAAACATGGAAACTGATATTAACCCTTATTACAAGCTTCTTGATACTACATGCATAATGTTAACCATGTTAGTATGTACACCATAAAAGGAAAACTTGTGATTTGTAATGAAACTTATATATTCAATTATGAATTTAGACACATACGGGGCATATATATGTTCTGACATTTTATACATGATAGTGTGGTTTATATTGACATGAAATGCGAGTCTAAAGTGTGTTCACACACTAGCATACGTGATTGCAAGATTCTAGTGATTTTAAAAGAGAAACTTAAGAACTTTCAAAACAAACTTGACTAAGACTTGAGTCTCTTAGATTCTGACCATATGAGAACATTTATGTGGCTTTGATATGTGTTTCAAATACATATGAGTTATATGTCAAGGTGCCTTGCATGTACTTAGTGGACTTAGTATACTTTTCAAAGAAAACTTAGAATGAGAAAACTAAATAGCGTCGATTACCATGTGAATGATATTATGATCATGCGAGCATGTGTATTAAAGCTCATTATACCTATAGACATATTAACATGACCATCATTTGTTCATATACGAATTTCACATATGCATGCCTAATCATAGAAAATGAATTATGAACTATGTGACTAAAATATATGTGTGTAGTATACCCGAGCACGCATATTAAGTATTGTTTAGTCTCGTTATAAGATAATATGACCGGAGTAGTGAATCGTTGTAGTATGAACTTGTGTAACTTAAGGTTTACCGGCATGAAAACATATGACTTTGAATTGGATTAGGAAAAGCATGCGAGTTTCGAATGAGAAATTATAACTTGATAAGCATGTGCATTGGTTTAATGTCAGTAGTTGCATGCTAGAGTTGCGTCGGGACACTTTCAGGTCCGGACAATTTGTTTAAAGTCTGATTTTAGCAGTTAACATGTTATGATGCTATAAATGGTATGTTTGATATTGAACGTGATCTTATGTGATAAACTTATACGATAAGTGGATTATTATAAGTATAGACTTATATTAGTTTATAAATGCTAATTGAAAGGCTGACTTATTAATGTTAGGTCGTTTCGACGTAAGTTAATTAAAGCTAGAACTTAATCGTAGCTGAGAAAACAGCAAATATTCTAAATTCTTGCACTACCTTATTCAATTAATCGTGTAAGCGAGTTTCTTAACTTCACTTGATTTGAATGCAAGTTCTCTTACACTCTTTATTGTGTAAGTTCCTATCCTTCTCATATTGTATTGAGCAGGTTATTATCGTATTGACGGTTAATTATTTAAAGCTTGAACTTTATTTCCAAGCATGCTATTAGGTGGTTTAATTACTTTACAATTATTCAACATCGATATTATTGATATTCGCACTTAGTGCACTTGAGTTCCTACAGTCTTGGACTTGTACCTTATTTAAAAGTTTTATAATTATTGAACTGCGTCAGATAGAGTCTGAACCCTTGTTCGGTCAGACAATTGTATGAAGTTTTATAAAAGCTATCCAGACCAATTGATGGTATGGATTCTTAGACTGAAAAGAACACCCCATATATATAGGGGAGTACCCCAGGTATCTAGTATAAAGATACAAACATCATAGTTAAATGTTATGCATATAATGGCATACGCGAGGCTGATCCCCTCAAGTACTTAGTCTGTAGCCAGTAACCAAATGGTCAATCAGCTATTGATTCCATTGGAGTTTTATTGTTCGAAGTCTACTTGACTATCAGTTATTCAAAAAGCAATCATTATTCTTGATTCCGATATTCATATTGTTGAATTCATTGTCAGATATTTTCTATTCATCATGATATATCCTTTATTGCTTGTATTTAAACTTGCTGAGCAAACTTGTTGCTCATTCTTGCTATATCATGACTTATATTGCAGTTAAGCCCGAGACTTCAGGGAAGGACAAGGGTAAAAGGAAGATATAGGATTAGTTTGCAAGGAGCAGACTTTATCTTTATGTTTAATTAAATTACTGTTATGTAATATGAACCCTAATGACTATTCTAGGGTATGTTTGTATTTAGGTTATCGAATCTTGGGACTAGTAACACCTTTTGAATGAACGACATACATTTATTATATTTCTGCATTTAGTTATTGTTTGTTGTTTAGAGGTGGATATTTGTATTGTATCGTGACGACCGAATCGTGGTTAGAGAACCCAAATTTGGGGGTGTCACAGGTTGGTATCAAAGCTTTAGGTTATAAACGTTAGGAATGCGAAACCTAAGTTATAACCTTAGTAGAAAACTCAATTAGAGTATGTAAGTGATGGGTTGAGGAGATCCATCGAGTTTTATTGTGATACTGAAGTTGTTTATTTGAATCAAATATGATTAATAGACATCCTAAACTTTTTAATGCTAACATAAATAGCATATCACATAAAGTCTACTATTTTCTTCCTTTCCTCAGGATCATGCCGCCTAGGAGACTACCGTGGAACCAGAGGGAGGAAGGATCCGTTAATAACGGCGGAGGGGAAAATGTCGACTCTATGCAGAACTTCGTTAACTTGTTAACTGAGGCAATGCAGAACAGACCCCAGCCAGCAGCAGGGCAGCCAGGACATCACTTGGCTAGCTTTAAGGACTTTAAATTGGTAGGACCACCGGAGTTCCAGGGAACCTTGGAGCCAATCGAAGCCCAGACTTGGATAGAAGAAATGGAGAAAGTGTTTGAGGTCGCACGGGTGGCCGAAGCACAGAAGACGGGTTTTGCCACATTCATAATGAAGGGCGAAGATAACTGTTGGTGGAAAGCCAATAAAGGACTAGCAGGCGAAGGAGTTGTCTCATGGGACAAATTTAAGAAGCTATTCTTCAAGAACTACTTCTCGGAGAATACACAGCAAGATATGAAAGTTCAATTTTTGGAACTAAAGCAAAGAAATATGTCTGTCGCAGAGTATGCGGCAAAATTTAATGAGTTGGCCCAATTCGCGTCACACCAAGTGGACACGAAGTCCAGGAAAACAAGGAGGTTCGAGTTAGGATTGAAGCCATGGGTGCAGAAGGCAGTGGCTGTGTTAAAGATTAAGACATTCTCTGATCTTTTGGAAAGGGCTATCATTGCCGAAGGAGGCAATGAAGCCATCGCACAATTTAAACAAGAAAAGAAGACCGGTCAGCGGAGGCATCAACCTTAACAAACGAAAATGGATGGAGAGCCAATCAACCGGTGGTAGCAAATCCGGGGGAGAGGCTAAAAAAAGTGTAAAGTGCAACAACTGTGGGAGGAACCACTCGGGGGAATGCATGAAGGGAAAGAACGCTTGTTATCGTCGTGGACAACCAGGGCACATGGCTCCTCAGTGTCTGAATAAACCAAAGGGAGGATGTTTCTCGTGTGGAGGAGCCTCAGACCATCAAATCAAAGACTGCCCAAAGAAAAAGGGAGTTGCAGCTAGCAACAACCGTAACAACAACAACAACAACGGACTGAGCATCGGAGGGCCAGCCAGTCAAGCCAACAGACCAACGGCACGCACGTTCAATATGACCGTTCAGGACGCGGTGGAGTCCAAAGACGTGGTGTCAGGTATCATCCCGATCAATGATATAGATGTCTATGTGTTATTTGATTCGGGTGCTACCTGCTCTTTTATTTTCGAAGAATTTGCTAAACAGTTAGACTTACCCCGTGAGAAATTAGAACATCCTTTGAACATAGAAGTAGCGAACAAGGAAGTTATCCCCGTAGAAGACATTCATAGGAACTGTTACACCGAATTGAAAGGATTTAAGCTCAAAGTGGATTTGATACCGATTCGTTTGGGGGAGTTCGATGTAATTCTTGGAATGGATTGGTTATCAAATCACGGAGCAGTTATCGACTATAAGAAGAAGTGTGTACACCTTAAGACTCCGAATAAGTCGAAGGTGGTATTTTATGGTAGTAAATCGCCGAGACAATCTCATTGTCTGAAGATGGTGCAAGCGCAGAGATTGCTTAGGAAGGGTTGTATAGGTTATTTGGCTCACGTGGTTGATACTCGACGAGTCGAGGGTGAACTAGGTCAGATACCTATTGTAAGGGATTTCGTTGATGTCTTCCCATACGAGATTCCGGGATTGCCACCGGATAGAGAAATTAAGTTTGTCATTGATTTGGCACCAGGGACAGCACCGGTATACAAAGCGTCGTATCGTATGACACCGGTAGAGATGAAAGAACTGATGGCTCAATTACAAGAGTTGTTGGATAAGGGATACATTCGACCGAAGCGCCAGTCTTATTCGTGAAGAAGAAAGATGGATCGCTCAGACTTTGTATCGACTACCGAGAGTTGAACAAGGTCACCATTAAGAACAAGTACCCATTGCCTAGGATCGACGATTTATTTGATCAGTTGAAGGGGGCGAAGTACTTTTCAAAGATTGACTTGAGGGCCGGTTATCATCAACTGAAGGTGAGGCTGGAGGATATTCCAAAGACTGCATTCAGAACTCGGTATGGACACTTTGAGTTTCTAGTAATGTCATTCGAATTGACGAACGCGTTGGCAGCATTTATGGACTTGATGAACAGAGTGTTCAAACAGTATTTGGATAAGTTCGTTGTCGTATTCATCGATGACATTCTGGTGTATTCAGAGACGGAGGAAGAACACGCCGAGCATCTTCGAATAGTGTTAGAGACATTAAGGAGAGAGAAGCTGTATGCAAAATTCTCCAAGTGTGAGTTTTGGTTGCAGAGAGTGCAGTTTTTAGGGCACGTTATCGACAAGAATGGTGTTTCGGTGGATCCAGCAAAAGTAGAAGCGGTTATCAATTGGGAACAGCCGAAGACGCCGACAGAAATCAGGAGTTTCTTAGGATTAGCGGGATACTATCGGAGATTCATCCAGGATTTTTTGAAATTAGCATCGCCGTTGACCAATCTTACTAGAAAGACAGCTAAGTTCATTTGGACGGAGAAGTGTGAAGAGAGTTTCCTAGAATTGAAGAAGAGGCTTAGTTAAGCACCTGTGTTAGCTTTACCGGACAACACGGGAGGGTTCGTAGTGTATAGTGATGCGTCACACAAGAGTCTTGGCTGTGTACTGATGCAACACGGCAGGGTCATTGCATATGCTTCACGTCAGTTAAAGGACTATGAGAAGGGTTATCCGACTCATGACCTG
Source organism: Panax stipuleanatus (assembly GCA_020205555.1). Taxonomy (NCBI): domain Eukaryota; kingdom Viridiplantae; phylum Streptophyta; class Magnoliopsida; order Apiales; family Araliaceae; genus Panax; species Panax stipuleanatus. The sequence goes on along the minus strand of CM035120.1, from coordinate 60,345,609 downwards.
GAATTAGCAGCAGTAGTTTTTGCCTTGAAGATTTGGAGGCATTATTTGTATGGTGAGAAGTGTGAGATATATACGGACCACAAGAGTCTGAAGTATATCTTCACGCAGAAAGAATTAAACATGAGGCAGCGCCGATGGCTAGAATTGATCAAAGATTATGATTGTGAGATTCTGTACCATCTAGGCAAAGCAAATGTAGTGGCAGATGCCTTGAGCAGAAAAGGCAGAGAGAAATTATCAAAGTTAACCGTTCAAGAAGAGTTAGTGAAAGATTTCGAACGACTAGATTTGGAGGTTAAGTATCCGATGGAGACCAACGAGAAATTATTTACAGTGACAGCGAGCCCGAATTTATTAGATAAGGTTAAGGAGGCACAAGAGAAGGACGAAGATTGTGATATTATCAAGAAGCGGATTGTCGAAGGTGATGATTTGAAATTCAAGATTGATAGTCCTGGACTGCTAAGGTTTAAAGGACGAAGTTGGGTACCGTTAGTACCGGAATTGAGAGAAGAGATTTTGCAAGAAGCGCACAGTACGAGATACTCGATACACCCAGGAAGCACGAAAATGTACCAAGACTTGCGTCATCACTTTTGGTGGCCAAACATGAAGAGGGAGGTTGCAGAATGCGTAAGTAGGTGTTTAACTTGTTAAAGAGTCAAGGCAGAGCACCAATGACCAATCGGGTTATTACAACCGTTAGAGATTCCAGAATGGAAATAGGAGCACATCACGATGGATTTTGTGGTGGGACTTCCGGCAATGCAGAAAGGGCACGACGCCATATGGGTAATTGTAGATCGTCTTACAAAGTCAGCTCACTTTTTGCCAATTAAGATTAAGTATAGTTTGGACCAGCTAGCCAGATTATATATCAAGGAAATTATCTCAAAACATGGGGTGCCGGTATCTATTGTATCTGATAGAGATCCGCGATTCACGTCGAATTTCTGGAAGAGTCTTTAAGAGAGATTGGAGACACAGTTACGAATGAGTACCGCGTATCATCCGCAGACCGATGGGCAAAGCGAAAGAACAATTCAAACACTTGAAGACATGCTCCGAGCTTGTGTAATGGACTTCAAGGGTAGTTGGGAGGATCACCTTCCATTAGTAGAGTTTGCGTACAACAATAGTTATCACGCTAGTATCGGAATGCCACCGTACGAAGCGTTATATGGGAGAAAATGTCGAACACCGTTGTGTTGGGACGAAGTTGGTGAACGTCGACTGTTAGGACCTGAATTGGTACAGCAGACCGTAGAAATTATCAAGGTGATAAGAGCACGGCTGGTAGCTGCTCAAGATCGCCAGAAGAAGTATGCGGATTTGCATCGCAAGAAGAAAGAATTTGAATTAGGAAGCTATACTTTTCTGAAAGTATCTCCCTGAAAAGGGAAGATTCATTTTGGGAAGAAAGGCAAGTTGAGCCCTAGGTTCATAGGACTGTTTGAGATTCTAAGGCGAGTCGGTGAAGTGGTGTACGAGGTGGCGTTACCTCCTAATCTTGAGCACATTCATAACGTGTTTCATGTGTCAGTGTTGCGGCCGTATAAACCAGACTACAAGCACGTTATCTCCTATGAACCTATCCAAGTCGAGAAAAACTTATCATACGAGGAAGTTCCTGTCCAGATACTAGATAGGAAGGAACAGAAGCTGAGGAATAAGATCATTCATTCCGTTAAGATTCTTTGGAGGAATCACGCAGTTGAAGAAGCTACATGGGAGCTAGAAGAGAAAATAAGAGTGAATTATCCGTTTTTATTTGAGTAACCTTATTTTTTACAATTCCGAGGACGGAATTTTTATAAGGGGGGAGGGATGTAATGACCATGAATTTTAAACTCCTTATTAATTAAATATGTGATTTAATTTTTAACGAGTTAGTTTTGTGAGCTTATTTAAACCTTATGTGGTTATGTGAAATTGCGAAATAATTAAAGGGAGTCACTAATGGTTATTTAAATTAGTGGACTAACCCTAAGACTTTAATATAAGAGAATTGATAGGATTATTAATAATTAAATATTCAATTTATTTGAATATAGTGGCAGGATTTGAATATATTGATTAATTTCAATTATGAGTAATTAATTGATAATGTGTTGATTAATAATTATTATGAACAAATAATAATTAATGAGTAAGAATTAATGAATATAATATGTAATTATATTTACTTGACTAATTATTTTATACAAGCATACGATACTAAACCTTTAAATATATGGTAGCTATCTATATTATATATAATGCAATGTGACATATTAATGTGGTATATATTGCATATATGGACTATATAGTAAGATGAGGTAAATTGAAGGTATGTGACACTATGTGGACATTTATGTATACCCTATTGACATATAATAAGATCAATTATTAATTAATAATGATTTTATTAAGTTGTTATAATTATATAATAACAATGGTTATGATAATGAATAATAATAATGCCTAATTGAATTATATCTGATATTAAGGAAAATATACATGAATTATATGTTGTGTACCTATTCATTATTAATTACTATTTGAGATAACATAGTATCACCCATTTAAATGTATATGGAGTAAATACATATAACTTAAGGATATACTATGTGCATATACATTATATAATCTAAGTATATATATATATATATATATATTATGCTAAGTGTGGAGCATACATAATATATATACAATTTGCAAATACTGAGTTTACATTGTCCCTAAATGAGAGGCCATCCTCAAAGTCTTCCCCACGTGAACTCATAAAAACCTACACTATGTCTACTCCTTCTCTCAAATTCATCAATTGTAGCCAATAATTATGGGGGAAGTGGGCATTATGATGGGTTCTAACTACTCCCAATTATCCCTTATACAATTCTTATTCCCATTGTTTTGAAATGGAGAGCAAAAGCATAGACCATGTAAGGAATTGGCTATAAATAAAGCCCTTCTTCTTCTCATTTCATTTGCTGAGGATTTCATTCGAGTTAGGAAGAGTATTATAGCAACATTGTGAGTTTCATAGTAGCATTATAGAATCTGTTTAGCAGTAAAGCCTTATAATAGAGGTAAAACTCCATTTTTAGTTTCTGTAAAACTTCTAATTCTTGATTCTTGAATGGATCATGATTGATGAATTGAGTGTTTGAAATATGTTTGTTAATTGCTATACTAGTTTAAAATCATGTTAGCATTATACCATAGCATGACTAAGAAGATTTTCGTATTAATTGTCTGATATGGGTTGTGAGGCTGCCGAATTGCTTGAAGTCTCTGGTTGAGCCAGGCACCGGCGCAGCTGCGCCGGGTTTATGCGTGGTAGCAGCGCAGCTGCGTAGGGCCTGGAGATTTGCTTTTGTTTTCTACTAAGCAATTGCTCATGTTAACTTGATTAATATGATTTAAGGCAAACATGGAAACTGATATTAACCCTTATTATAAGCTTTTTGATACTGCATGCATAATGTTAACATTGTTAGTATGTACACCATGAAAGGAAAACTTGTGATTTGTAATGAAACTTATATATTCAATTATGAATTTAGACACATACGAAGCATATATATGTTCTGACATTTTATACATAATAGTGTGGTTTATATTGACATGAAATGCGAGTCTAAAGTGTGTTCACACACTAGCATACGTGATTGCAAGATTCTAGTGATTTCAAAAGAGAAACTTAAAAACTTTCAAAACAAACTTGACCAAGACTTGAGTCTCTTAGATTCTGACCATATGAGAACATTTATGTGGCTTTGATATGTGTTTCAAATACATATGAGTTATATGTCAAGGTGCCTTGCATGTACTTAGTGGACTTAGTATACTTTTCAAAGAAAACTTAGAATGAGAAAACTAAATAGCGTCGATTACCATGTGAATGATATTATGATCATGTGAGTATGTGTATTAAAGGTCATTATACCTATAGACATATTAACATGACCATCATTTGTTCATATACAAATTTCACATATGCATGCCTAATTATAGAAAATGAATTATGAACTATGTGACTAAAATATATGTGTGTAGTATACCCGAGCACGCATATTAAGTGTTGTTTAGTCTCGTTATGAGATAATATGACTGGAGTAGTGAATCGTTGTAGTATGAACTTGTGTAACTTAAGGTTTACCGGCATGAAAACATATGACTTTGAATTGGATTAGGAAGAGCATGCTAGTTTCGAATGAGAAATTATAACTTGATAAGCATATGCATTGGTTTAATGTCAGTAGTTGCATACTAGAGTTACGTCGGGACACTTTCAGGTCCGGACAATTTGTTTAAAGTCTGATTTTAACAGTTAACATGTTATGATGCTATAAATGGTATGCTTGATATTGAACGCGATCTTATGTGATAAACTTATACGATAAGTGGATTATTATAAGTATAGACTTATATTAGTTTATAAATGCTAATTGAAAGGCCGACTTATTAATGTTAGGTCGTTTCGACGCAAGTTAATTAAAGCTAGAACTTAATCGTAGCTGAGCAAACAGGCAAATATTCTAAATTCTTGCACTACCTTATTCAATGAATCGTGTAAGCGAGTTTTTTAACTTCACTTGATTTGAATGCAAGTTCTCTTACACTCTTTATTGTGCAAGTTCCTATCCTTCTCATATTGTATTGAGCAGGTTATTATCGTATTGACGGTTAATTATTTAAAGCTTGAACTTTATTTCCAAGCATGCTATTAGGTGGTTTAATTACTTTACAATTATTCAACATCGATATTATTGATATTCGCACTTGGTGCACTTGAGTTTGTAAAGTCTTGGACTTGTACCTTATTTAAAAGTTCTATAATTCTTGAACTGCGTCAGATAGAGTCTGAACCCTTGTTCGGTCAGACAATTGTATGAAGTTTTATAAAAGCTATCCAGACCAATTGATGGTATGGATTCTTAGACTGAAAAGAACACCCCTTATATATAGGGGAGTACCCCAGGTATCTAGTATAAAGATACAAACAACATAGTTGAATGTTCTGCATATACATGGCATACGCGAGGCTGATCCCTCAAGTACTTATTCTGTAGCCAGTAACCAAAGGGTCAATCAGCTATTGATTCCTTTGGAGTTTTATAGTTCGAAGTCTACTTGACTATAAGTTATTCTAAAAGCAATCATTATTCTTGCTTCCGATATTCATATTGTTGAATTCATTGTCAGATATTTTCTATTCATCATGATATATGTTGTGAACTAGACAAATCTCTGTGCATTGTGTGATTGAAATTTTTACTATCTTGCATATTAATTTATAAACACTTTAAATTAATTAACTAAAAATTCAAAAAGGTCTAAGATAATTTTTTAATCTGTAATAATCTATTCAACATCCCTTCTAAATTATTATTGAACTTTCATAATTAAAAGTAGATTTTGATTACGATGATGAAGAATTAATGATAGGAGATATTCTACATTATTGTTATTTTTTAAATATCCTAATTTATTACGATAATTTATCCTAACATAAGGGAGGGGTATAATCATAATTTGCTGTCATCAAAATTTGAACTCCCGATTTTTATATCTATAGAAGTGAGTCATACCAGCAGATCAAGTGATTATCCGTAACACTCTAGATTTTGATGAATAGAATTGTTACAACAAAGTGATTCTAGAACAATGTGTATAATTGTGGTCGGTTATATAATCAACATACCCCTTGTACATTTCACATCATTTAGTATTTTAACATCTAAAAATTCTTTAATAATTATACTCAAATTTTGATATAAAATGTTCATTTTAAATTTGAATTTTGATATGAAAAGTAAGGTGGGGTTTGATAAAATTGAGTAATTAAGATCTTAATAGTTAATATATATTAATAAATTAGATCATCTAAGTGAAATAATATATGAACTTAAAAAGTTGTTTGATAACTAAAAAATATAAAATATCTGAATGAATTTTAAATTTAAAAATATCAATTTTAAATATTAAAATATCTCAAATTAAATTTTTAAAAATTAATAATGATATTAAAATTTAGAATAGAGGGAGAACAATATTTATAAAAACTCCATAAATTTAATTTTCAATATCTGTTAATTATTTAAATTTATATATTTCTCGCGCGGATGGGATGGGAGCGGGAGATTTTAGGAATTCGGGTCAGGTTGTCCGAACTCGTTTGAGAAATTAACCGTTTGGCCCGTTTACATAAGGCGGAGGGTTTTAGGTTTAGCTTTATGCCATTTAGGGTTTAAGAGCACAACCTCCACCATTTTTGCCTCTACACACAGTCTACGTATCCATGGCCAATAACCTGAAAGCAAACGGAGATGAATGGGACGGTTTAGAAGAAGAGAAAGATGCGGAAGATCAAAACTGGGAGGACTGGAAAGCGAATGAAGAGGAAGAGGAAGATGACGATGATTTTGATTCAGATATGCTCTGTTTGTTCTGTGAGTCCAAGTACAATTCCAGCAACGCGCTCTTTAAACACTGTAGTTCCAGTCATACTTTTGACTTTCAGGGCATCAGGAAAAGTTTAGGCTTGAATTTCTATGCCTCTTTCAAGCTCATTAACTACGTCAGGTATCAGGTATAATTAATTGACGCATTTGTTTCAAAAATTTGTCAAATTGATGAGAAATTGTCTGAAAGTTTAAGGGTCCTTTCGACAATGAATTATTTTAAAAACGACTTATAAATTAAAATTTAAAATGAATTATAAGTCATGTAAGCTGGGACTAAAGTGTTTGGTACCGGTCTGACTTATAACTTAAAAATTAAGTTAGAACAAGTTGGGAATGTGTTTAATAAATTGTAAAGATTACTAAACAAATATTAATAAAAAAAAACTTTAGTTCAGCGTTAAGAATCACCATTCCAACGTTAACTAAACATTAAAAAGAACCACAACTTCAATATCCATGATTATTACTTGATTATTGGGCTTTATGGTGCTTTGATTCGTGGAATGAAATTGGAGTAAGTTTATTGTAGTGTATTGCAGAAGAGGGAGGAAAATGAAAAAACGAATGGTGAATTAGTGCGAAGTAATACTCTGAATGAACAGAATTCCAATTATGTATACTTTCGGAATATATAATACCAGGAATACTGTTGACTAGGTGATGGAATGTTCACACAGTTTATACTCCCTCCGTCCCATAGTTATTGGCTGATTTTTCATTTTGGGATGTCCCAATATATAGGCTACTTACTATTTATAAAATTTAGTTGGTTCATTGTTTTACTTTTATGCCCTTATAATAAATATTCAACTATTATTTTTTTTTTTTGAAGAAACAACATTCAATATCATTATTTTTATCACCACATTTAATGTTGTTGTATTCTCAATAAAAGAATTCAACTTTTTAGGCTTTACTAGTTTAACATATTTTGTGATTGGTTGAAAGTTTATGTAAATTAAAAACTCCATCTTTGGTAAAAGTTCTATGGTTAAGGACTTTAATGGTCAGTACACGTTAGTCAATTAAGTTGAGAGTTCCAGTGTGATAAGTAAGAAGTAATTAACTTATTCATTAATTCCATATTAAGGGGTATATGTGAAAAATTTCTTTTAAAAATTTTCACTTAAACTAACTTAAATGATTTTCTTAAACTATGTGCCAAAAGAAATCAGCCTATAACTATGGGACGGAGGGAGTATATTTTTTTTACACTTTATTTTCCTTGTCCATAGCTTTGTTCTTTTTCAATCCCAAGGAAAGTTTGAAAGAACGAGGGAAAGGAAAACAAAATGGATGAAAAGTAAAAATTAGTAAAAACTTTCTTATTAAGAAAGCAAATATAATGGTAAATCATATGCGTGTGTGTGTATATATACAATTTTATAACTATTCATACTGTTAAACAATTAGAAAGCAAAAATGAGGTGCAATGCAATTTTTTCTTTTTCTTTTTCTATTTTCCTTTTCTTTCCCTGCTATTTTGTAGCGCCACACAAATCTTTAATTCACAAAAAATTAACTGTAATTCATTTCAGTATTACAGTACCAAGTTTGTTGTTAAATTAAGTGAAATTCATTGCTCACAAAGTTCATATCTTTTGTTTCATTTTCCTTTTCATTTTCCAATTCCTTTTCCCCGGTTGGTTTCTCCAAGGTCCAAGAAAGATGGAATTTTTCTTAAGTATATTCATGTTGGACTCTGCTAAATTATTGTATTGAAGGCTTATGCTTACTAGAGGGTTGATATATTGTAGTTTTTACTTCCGTTGTTTTGTAGAAATTTTAGTTGAAAGCTAAGTTAGATAAAGGCAATGTTATATAAATGTTAGTCATTTTGTGACCTTCGGTTTCTTAAATATTCTTATGTACCAATCTAGGCAATTGTAATAAAGGTGAGCTACTTATCTTAAAAAAAATTTAATAGTAAAGATGAGCTTCCTTTCTAGGCTGTATCTTTGAATAGTTTATATAGAAGTCCATTCTTTGTTTTATTGAATTAGTTAATTAAATGTGGAAGGAAGTTTTTCTGCAAACAATAAAGTGAGTTTGTTTTAATGTCAACTACTCCCTCTGTTCAAAAAATAGAGATACATGTCTAAAACGACGACTTTTAAGGTTAATTTTATGCTCTCAAATGTAACCCAAATGTTAGCTAAAAATTAAGTAGTGGTGATGTGAATGTGATGATAGAAATGATAGTAAAAAAGTATTGGTAAATTAGGTATTTTAGCTCCCTTCTATTACACTTTCCCTAATTCCATTAAATACACCAGTTGTTTTATCTTAACATTTTTGTTAGTAATTTATTAAGTATTTTGATTGACACTTCATGATAATGAGATAAATTCTACAAAAAGTTAGAATCATTGAATGCATTTTTACCATTAAAATTAATACGAACTTTTAACCATTAAAACTGTGAATGAAGTGCTCATATCATCAAATGGTGAAAAAGTGTTGAATTACTTTAATTTTTGTAGTAATGGTACAACTCAATATTATTAATCAAATAACATGTGTTGATATCAATTATACATATTAAAAATATAAGTTTTTATGTATTGGATGCAATTGGAGGGAAAGTGTATTGGAGGCGAGCTAAATCTGTAAATTAAGAATATCATGTTACTTTGTAATCATATTTGTTAGGCGACGCCTTGGCGTCCTGACGCAAGTGCATGCAGCAAATCGACACTCGCCTTGGGGTAAGCTGCCAAGGTGATCGCCTTGGCAGCTAGGCGTTCACAAGTCGTCGCCGAGGCGATGTCTTGGCTGCCTAGCTGCCAAGGCAAGTGTCAAGACAACTTGGTCAAATTGAAAGATAACCCTAAAAATTTCTGCCCACTTCGACTTGCCGACCCACACGCAGCAACATTCGACGATGGTTGCGACAGACACAACAACTATTAGGGAAACTTATATTGCAGAAGGAAAAAGGAAAAATATAAAGAAGACCAGAAGAAGATATGAATAATTGAAAAGAAAAAGAAACAGGCTGGGGCATAAGAAGAAGAAAGAATAAAGTGTCTTTTGACTCCTAGCTATCACCAACTAGCTACTTTTGTTATTTTTCTCTCTTTCTTAAATTTAATTGCTACATGTCATCCACTAAAGATTTTAATGTAGTGAAGTGATTCATTGTCCCTTAACAAAACAAAATAGATGTGTTCCACGTGTTCGTTCTACATGCTGGCCATGATTTTTTTTTTAACAAAATAATAATTTTTTTTCCTCATAAAAAAGTAATAAAATAATAATTTTTTTATTTTAAAAAGTAACCCTCTCTTTCTCCATGAATTATTAGTTGCAACTTAGTTTTATTGCATGTACAATAACCCATAAAAATTATAATTTTGACCACATAAATCATAAAAATTCATGTAACTCCAAATAATATATAAATAATATTTTTTCCCTAAAATTAAATGTATATTTTATATCGGTTTAATGTATTTTTTAGTGCAAGACATGAGAAAATTAAATAATAATTTTGGTTCATTGTACTTTTGATGTTAAATAAATAATATATAAATTGCACACTGTGAATGACTTGTCGTCATACGGATGCTATGACAGGCGCTTTATCGCCTATGCATCTTGGCGGTTAGCTACCGCCGTGCCTCGCTGTGGCGCCGTGACAACTATGTTTATAATCCTAAAATAGAAATGTATTTCTAATGTTGGAACATACTAAAAATCTCTAATTTGGAACGGAGCGAGTATATTTCTATTCAAAGTCAAATGACTCAAACTAAATGAAATGAAAGTTGCTTTTTTTTTTGTAGAGAAAAAAACTAAAAAAGTTACATATACAGAAGTAAAGTTCTAGTACAAAGTAATATCATCCTCCCCTCTGGGCCAGAGTGATCTGGGTCTAATAAGTTCTGGTTCTCGTGTTTCATATAACTTCTACCAAACATTAATAATGCCACATATTTTGTATGTGTGCATGATTCAACACTAGTTTCTCAGTGCCTTTCCACCTCCAAAATTATGTAAAATAACATCATATGTGTTCTACAGCCTTGTTCCTGTGTCTTGATGTCTTACTGTTTTGCTGGTTGCCATATTAGATTCAGATTCACTATGTCCATTTTGGCAGTTTGACTGGTGTGACAAACCTTGAGTTTTCTGTTACAATTGAAGTATCTAGAATTGCGGTGCATTAGAGTAAAGCACTTTTTTTTAACTTTTATCTTTGCTTATTTTCTTTTCAAAAAGAAATATTTATTTTTGCTTGTTTTGTTTACCAGGTGGCACATAATAGATGTTGGGCTTGTGGGATTAGCTTTCAGTCTAAGAAAGATCTACGTGATCATCTGCATGAAATAGTCTCTTTTGATGAGACTAAACTTCCATGGGACGACGAGAAATATTTAAATCCCTTCATGCAAGAGGATCCACTCTTGTATAGTTTTACTGAAGATGATGAATGTGAAGATGATTTTAATAAATCAGCTGACAAGGAGGAACTAATGAGAGTTTTGAGTACTTTCGAAAAGATTAATGTAGATTATGAAAACGATTTAGAAATGTTTCCATCTGATTTTAGTTCTTCGGAAAATGGATTGAAAGAGGTGGTTACTTCTGCTCCTGACAGAAACTCGGGCACAAATATTCCATTAGGGAAGGTGATGCGTGGTAGTTGTAATACAAACAATGCAGGTTCATCTGTTACGAAGTTTAAAGATTTGCAGTTGAGAGTTTCTTCTTCGAAGATTGTAGAAAATGAAATAATAAAGGTGAATAAGAGCTATTTTGGATCATACGGTTCATTTGGTATCCATAGGGAGATGATTAGTGACAAGGTATGTTTTTCTATAGAATTGGTCTCATGAAAATGTTCTCGCATAAGGTTTAATTTATTCTATCAAGTTTTTAGTAGTTGAAAATCATAATCTTTTGGTTATGAAGGTAAGAACTGATGCATATAGACGAGCAATTTTGGATAATCCTTCTCTTCTAAAAGGAGCTGTTGTGTTGGATGTAGGTTGTGGAACGGGTATATTAAGGTGAGTGATAGTTTTGTTCTCTTTTCTTGTATAGAATTTCCTTTTCTATGGTGTTATTAATATTTCCCTCCTCTCTGTTTCTCTCTCTTTCATTGGTGTATCCATCACCTTTTCTTTTTATATATAAGAAATATTGTCATATTCAGAATATTCATATGGGTAGGCCCTTTTTCTTAGAAACAGCCAAGAGGACGAAAATGGAAGGAGAAAAAGAAAGGAAACAAATGCAATGTAAAATTATTAATGCTTAAATATAAATTACTATCCTAAACTATTGCCCTTTTTCCACTTCGGTGATCTACCTTTCAAATTTTCAATTAGATGATTAAACTATTAATTTTTTTTACATTGGTTCAATTGAAGTTGCTACGTCATTAATTGATGATGTGGCTTGACCACATGGCAAGTCAATGCTGATGTGTTAAAAATAAAATATTTTTAAATGACTTTTACCATTTGCAAATTTTAAATGGGTAAAAACGTAAAAGACATTTTATGATTCATATCAAAACAAAATCAATACTTTCTCCCTCTTTAGATCTGATTAATCTAGCAACGCTACATAAAGGGATGAAAAACGAAAATACCACCGTCATCTACTTAACCAATCGTCGCCGCTACCACCATCAACACCACCCTAACACACCCAAAGCCACCATCAACACCACTTCTACATGCCCAAATATTAAATAAAAAAGGTTAAACAAGGTGCTTCCACAAAATCTCCAAATTCGAAAATAATTAAAATCGTAAACCAAGGACAATTCGGTAGAAAAATTGGAGATGGGTAGGAATGTTTGATGGTGACAACGGTAGGGATAGTGGCTCCACTGTAGCACTAGTGTTTTGTGCACGTGTATGTATGCCTGTTTGTAGTTTCCCTTCGACAGCGGTTTCCGTCAATTCGCCGTTGACGTTCAGAAATTCACCGCCGAAGATCATGTCCGGTGTCGATGGTTACGTGCTTGATTATATTTCAAATCCTATTGTACGGTCAGTTCTCTCTCCCTAAAGTAGAATATATGTTTATTTGTAGTTGAAGAAGGAGAACTAGCAAAGACTTATTCACTTTTTATTCTTGCTTTGTAATTAGGTTTTCATTGATTTTCCGCCAACTGGTATTCAAATCATGTTTAAGACTCTATTTTTATTAAGTGCATAAAAAAATTAAATAATTAATGATTGTAATAAATATTTTTTAAACATCTAGTTGGTTTTAATTAGATAATAATATTGTTTTTCTTGTTCTATGAAAATTTAGGTATTAATGATAATAATAAGTAATATATTTTTTATTATTTACTTTAAAAAAAAATAAAAATCACCTCTTAAATTAAATGTTTCCATTTTAAAAGTATTTTCAGTTTTTATTGTGAAATTGTAATGTTATATTATATTTTTGCCCTTTTAATTTTGTAAAACGATTTAAATTAGTTACAAAATGAGTTCTTTTTTTCACATCATCAATCACATCCCGTGTGATGCGGTACGGAAGAAGAAATTCAATAAGTTTATTATTAATTTTGTATTGTTATTTATAGATAAATATGTTATTAATGAAATTATTTAGTAGGATATTATAGTAATAGCTTTTCATTAGGAGAGTTTTAATTGTAGTAGTAGATTTCAATTAGGAGAGTTTATTATAGTAGTAGATTTTATGTGACGCCCCGAAATCCGGTCTATCTTCACACCCGAATTCCGTATGTTACGAGTACTTCTCATTCCGTACATACATCATTACATTCTGAAGATTAATGATATATTCATTCCATTCCCAGGTTCTATTATCTTAAAATCTTCATTCATTAAAAATAATGGTATTTACATTATTCTTATCATTATACAATTGTGACTTAACTAGTCACTATATCTACATAATAGTTTAATCTAACTATTCTTCAAGTCTTGGTTTGATCTTCACGCTTGTTCATGACAGTACTTCATCTTATGAAGCTAATGGTATTCGCAACCATAGCATCTCACCCATAGTAGGACATCGATCATCTTGATCTTCACAGGTCCTTTAATACATACTATCGTCGTTCGCTGAAAATGTTTTTATTTTAAGCAAGTGTGAGCATTCAATTGCTCAGCAAGTCATAACAGTTGAATATTAACAACTCAAGAATCAAAGTTCTTTTAAGTCTTCAATAACCGAACAATGGTTATGAAGCAGCTCGAATAATAGGAATACATTCTGATTCCTATCATTTTAACACATACATTATATTTCCTTTGTCATACTTTCATCCTTCTACATTTTTTATACACATTATGTCTGGCTAGAATCATTAGCACAGACTTAACAAGAACGATTCATGAATAAACCGAACTTTTTCACACTTAACTGTTCAATCACAGAACAATTCATTTCACTGAAACACCGAAGTGTTAACATTGTGGCATAAGGCCTCATTCATACTAACACTTTGTACAAATATCACACATTTGCCCATACGAAGTACTCCCTCATGTTCAACATCTGAGGAAGTTAAGAAACTAACATTCATAGTAAAGTATGAATGAAGTTCAGAAACTTGCATTCATATGAAAATGAACGAAGTTGAGAAACTTGCCTTAGCGCTACATACTGCTTACGCCTTATCATTCATCAGAATCCCTATAAAGCATATAGGAAACACATACCAATTAGTCAAATACTTGACTTAAGTATTATCTTATACTTCACTTTACTTCCTATGGTTCGCGTTCTTGTACTCTAAGTTTACGCGACTAATCTTTACTTTTACTTCTATTCTTTTAATCACATTTCACTTAGCGCACATCGAGTCTCTAACAGTAGTCAAATATAGTACACTGAGTGGTTTCCCACAAACAACCAACAAACTAGTTTTCTGTCTCGTCTACACTGTCTTACACAGTGAGTTAGATCGGTTGCTAGTTCGTATATACCGTCGCTCTCTGACGGAATCGTTTAGCCCAGATACTATATCTCGACCATTAAAGACTACGACTGCATTACTATTTTAGACTTAACTTATCCGAACCATTATTACTATAATGTTCGTTAAGTTACTCTTCATTACATTTCTTACAACGTCAGTCCATACGACTCAGAACGTTATTCACATTATTACCATTAATCTCGGCTTCTCAACGTTTATACGTTATTCTTCATTCTCTTATTACCGTACGTTACGGCTTATTATATCTTATTATGCCAACATTTGTTAACGTCTAAGTCATACAACCAATGTATACTTAGAACTGTTCACTCATCGCCGATACGATTCACGAGAATCGTTCACGTATCCTGCGTTCATGTTACTCGTCTCTTACTCTCATTCAACCTTTACTTAATGTTTAAATCACTTGTTTAAGTGTTACATTATGTGAATTATATGTTCACTATCATTCATGTGTCATCAACCGACTCTCGTCGATCGTTGATTAGACAACACGATAAGCGAAACCCTAATCGGTTCGCTAGGTCGCACGCGTTTCCACCGGATTCCCGTTATCGGACTCCGTATAGAAATTACATAAGTTTTAACTTTATTTCTTAACACTCTCGCACCTTGTGCCTCTATTACATGTCATATAACCTTAAGGTACGCTCACAACTTAATTACGATCCACGGTTAACGTTTTAGGATTTTCGAGTTTTAAATTTAAATACGTTTATTCAACGTTTAATTCTTAAAAGCATACTTAAACATGTTGTTTAAGTGATTTCTCTTCATGAATATTAATCATATACTTGCCTCATAATTACCATGTAAAAAGTTGGAACATAAAATAAGCGCGTCGAAAATTTTTCCCCTTAAGGGCGCTGCAGCGACGACGTAGGCTTATTCTTGGCGCTGCGGCGTCGGCCTGCAGAACCCGAAAACACTATGATGGCGCTGCGGCGCCAGCTTTCTAGTCTTGGGCGGCGTTGGCCTCTGTTGCATTGAAATTTTTTCTAAGTTTTTTCAAATTCTGAAATTCTCGAGCTCATAACGCGATCATTATAACTCGGAATTGGCTCGTTCCAAAGTCAATAGTTCACATATCTTACGTTCTACGATTCCATCCAGTCAGAATTCATTTCTGAATCCGTTGGCGGAAAATTGACTGTTTCGTCCATTTTTACGTTTTCGTTAAACGTTCGTGAACGTTCAATGCTCAATTTTTCGTTTTAACTCCGAATTCGTTCGTTCTTGCTCTCGCAAGTCTTGTTTACTTAATTATATGTTACGCCATCGAAAACCATCGTTTCCGAATCACATGGCGACTTTTGACTTTTATTCCGGGAAAATTTACGATTCGACGTTTAACGTCTAATCGTGTAACCTTCCGCCGAAACTTCGTTTCTCGTTATTTTTACGTCAAACCAAATGGAATCAATCCATTGGTCGTTCATCTACGATTCTAACCATATTAAACATTTAAGTTTTAATGGTTTCCTTCATTGAGTTCATTAACCATTTCATTACGGTTTTAACTCATTTCTTCATTAATTTCTTTAACCATTTCACTTATGGTTTTACTTGTTCTTGGTTATTAGTGTTCTAAGGTCCACTAACACCAATCTTATCACATCCTACCATTCATGCTTTATCAATCTTCACTTCTCTATCAATTTGAGAATTGAAGGAATATGAAAATCTCAAAATAAACACTTATACCTTAAGTGTTCTTAAGCTCATAGCTTTGTTCTTGACAAAGGAATTCCATAGCTTCTTTTGCTTCTTAGGTTTGCTCATCACAAGCTCTTCCCTTTCTCTTCTCTCTTCTCTCTCACATGGGTTGGTTTTTCAAACCAACAAATGAGCTCCTAAGCTTCTCTTTTATAGAAAATGCAAGATCAAGGGTAGTTTGGTCATTGGACCAAACCTCCTTAACCCCCACCTCCTTCACATGCTACCCCATGTCACCTCACATGCTAGCCATGTCCTCCAATGTGCTAGCATGTGCTAGCACATGGCTACCTTGTGCTACCCATGTCTCCCATGTGCCATCATGGGTTATGGGTCGCCCTATGGGTTTTACCCACCCGTTTACTCACCGGTTCGATCCACGGGTTTAATTCTTAATTTTTAATTCAAATTAAATCTATTTACTTCGTATAAAATTCGTATTATACGTCGTATTAATTCTCGTATCCTCGTATTATACGCGTATAATAATTAGTATTATACGCGTATTCATTATGTATAATAATTATTTATTATTACACAACTATTTTCTTTAATTCCACTTTTCCTTACCCTTAGGGTTTTAAGCCCGAGAACGAAAACTTTGCGAGCCATAAATGAAATATTATTACATATTCCATCTCGTTCTCAAATCCTATCATTACGCGTTTCTCGGAATTTTCATAATAATTCCCTAGCAGAAACGGATGAATAGTGATTTTTTTTCTAGAAAAACTTTTTTCGGCTAACTTAACTTTTCACGGTATATTACCGTCAAATCTTTCGATAGAATGTCATGAATAGTGCCTATTTCGTCCTTTTCTTCAGAAATATTTTCATTCTCGAAAATATTTTATTTTTGTCTTAAAAATTCTTATTCGTTCATTCTAGCTCGTAGCCAGAATTCTCCCCATTTCTAATGTCTTAAAAATTCTTACTCGTTCATTCTATCTCGTAGCCAGAATTCTCCCCATTTCTAATCATCCTATGTCATAGAATAATTAATAAACACATAACACAGAATATAATCAATAATTTTTTTTATTAATTATTAATTCTTTAATCTTAATTTCTGGACGATCCGATTTTTCGGGTTGTCACATTTTAGTTAGGAGGTTGTTTCCTTTCTA
Source organism: Panax stipuleanatus (assembly GCA_020205555.1). Classification (NCBI taxonomy): domain Eukaryota; kingdom Viridiplantae; phylum Streptophyta; class Magnoliopsida; order Apiales; family Araliaceae; genus Panax; species Panax stipuleanatus. Next base: position 60,328,369 of record CM035120.1, on the reverse strand, counting down.
AATTAGGATTTTTACTTGGTCTCCAAGTATCGGGTTTTATATTTAAGCATTGTAATACTTTATTATTTTGGAGATTATTGAATATTAATTTGAGATTAAAGCTATGTGCTTTTGTGCATGTTTCTTTACCGATTCTCTGCGGAGATAGGTACTCTTATTACTTCTTTCTATCCCGTCCTACATCATAATGGTATCAGAGCCAAAATTCTTGATATCGTTTGATAAATGGCCAATTCCTTCCTACCTTATTTTTTGGCCTCCATCAAATAGTCGAAGCTTGCTAGATAATCAACAACAATTTTTCGAGACGAAAGCACGATCTGCAGCAGGAATCGTCGTCTCCGTAGTCTCAAGTAGTGGTGCACAAATGTCCCGAGGCCCGCGGCCTGGCCTTGGTCCGGCCTGAGCCCGACCTGGTCAACATCAGACCTTGTCAAGGCCTGGGCCGATCAGCCTGCAAGGCCGGAAACAGACCACATATTTGGCCTCATATCCGGCCTGACATGACCTTAAAAAAAGCCTGGCTTGGCCTGGCCCAAGGCCTAATCCGGCCTGGGCCTGGATAGGCCCAAAGCCTGGGCCTGACTTTGTGCTTTAACTTGTAAGCCTGTAAGTGTAACTTTGGCTTGGTGCCTAATAGTCCTTTTATAAGGGAAAACTTCCTTTAACTTTCACAATCTTATCAATATGGGACTTGGTCACGTTGCGAACCGTGTAAAGCAGGACAGCTCATACGAGCAAAAACCATTTGACCAGTGAAGGGCTTACAACCATACAAACAATGGGAACCAATTTACAAAGTTCAGGACCATCAAAAGCTTCACAATCTGAAGTGACGAGGCAGACGGCCACATCTACTATGCAATCTCAGAATCTCTTTTCCGAAGTCTTGGTCGCTAGTTAACAAGAGCCCATTCAAAACCCTATTGAAGGTAAATTTTCGAGGCAGGAAACCTCTATCAACCATTTCAATTAACAATTTCCCAGCCACCAATAGATCGTCCGATTTCTTCTTGACAAACATTGCACTTATTAAAATATTGTTAGTATCCAAATTGGGCAAGCATTCTCCCCTACCCATTCTCTCAAACACTTCCAAACCCTTCTCAATTTCGCCATCATCACAATAATACCGATCTTTCTAGCATCCGTGCATCGGCTAATATATGCTTCTCCAATGAATGCAATTTCTGCAGTTCAGTTGTGTCGGGCTGTTGCCCTTGTAGGTGCATCAGATCTCCGACTTCTCCCATCATTATTCCGTCGCATCTGTCTCGGCTTGTAGGCGCATCAAATTGGCTGAAGAAAGAGAAGAAGGGGAAATCGGTATTGTTCAGATTTTGAGTTGCAGCCGACTTTGAGCTATAAGTATAGTCCCTTGTTCATAGTCCCACACTCCCACATCGCCTATTTTACTGCCCTACTCTTACCTTTTGTTCTATAAATATAGGAGGGTAAGATAAAATATTTTAACAGAAGCACAAAAGCCCACAAAAGCCCAAAATGAAAGTTTAAAGATTGAGGTTGGGCCTGGTTTGGCCTGGCCTGCAGGCCTTAACAGGCTGCAAATTATTTTGTCAAGTCTGGCCTAGCTTGGCTTGAAGGCCCAAAAGTCAAGGCTTGGCCTGGTCAACGGCCAAAGCCTGTCAGGCCCAGGCCGGACCAGACCAGGCCGGCCTGTTGTGCAACACTAGTCTCAAGCCATTCCAAAAAAAAGTCAGCGTTACTGTTCATAGCTATAGTGCGCGACTGTTCATAAGAATTTTTCTTGTCAAATTACTTTTCAAATTAGCCCCTTACGTTTATGAAATTTTCAATTCCTCCCCCAAAGTATCTAACACTTTCAGTTCAACCCCTAAAGTTTCTTAAATATTCAATTTAGCCCCACAGTTTTTTAGTTTTCAATTTAACCCTCAGTTTTTAAAATTTTCAATTCAGCCCCTCTACATATAAACAATGTCTTCCATATTTAACAATCCAGACATACTTTGGGGTAAGATAAAACAACTTGAGCATCGAACTTTGGTTATATGCGAGCAACTTAAATGATCTTGTGCCCCGTATAGTGCCTAAGTATTAAATAATTTTGTATTGTTATTTAGAGATAAATGTGTTATTAATGAAATTATTTAGTAGGATATTATAGTAATAGCTTTTCATTAGAAGAGTTTTAATTGTAGTAGTAGATTTTAATTAGGAGAGTTTATTATAGTAGTAGATTTAGTTAGGAGATTGTTTCCTTTCTAAATTAAGGTTTTTACTTAGTCCCCAAGTATTGGGTTTTATATTTAAGCATTGTAATACTTCATTATTTTGGAGATTATTGAATATTGATTTGAAATTAAAGCTGTGTGCTTTTGTGTGTGTTTCTTTACCGATTCTATGAGGAGTACTCTTATTCCTTCTTCCTACCCCGTCCTACATCACCATGTGTTCAAGCCATGTCATCAATTAATTACGTGACAACTAAAATTGAACCAAAGTGGAAAAAATTAATAGTTTAATTACTTGATTTCAAAAATTGAAAGGCTCGATCACCAAAGTGAAAAAAAGGTCAATAATTCAGGGTAATTTATATTTAAGCCAATTATTAAAGGAAGACTTGTGTAAAACATCAGGGATGATGAAAGAAACCCCTCCCCCCCCCCCCCCACCCCCCCCAAAAAAAAAAACAAAAACCCACCCATCTCCTTTTCTCTTTTTCCTGTTAAATAGTGATTCTCAAATGCAGCAATTCAATAGTAGGGGAAATCTCTATAATATTTTTTCCTCGCTGCTTATGTGTTCTGGACAGCTTTGATGTCCGCCTTGATATTTTGTATCTGCAAATATTTCTTAATTTTTTCTTGTTTTGAAATGTTATTTATTGATACTGAAAATTCATTTAAATGATTCATGCATATGGTTTTATGTTCACAACCATATGGTTTTATTTATTGATACTGAAAATTCATTTAAATGATTCATGCATATGGTTGTGTGTGTGTCGCGCGCGCGCGTCAGGCATCAACATTTCCATTCTTCATGCATCTGCAAATTTTCCAAGGTAATTTTTAATCTTGTGAGTCGTTAAGATTTCTTATTGAGAGACATGAGATTTCTATTTGAACAAGATTGGCATCACATTTGTGTTGTCAAACTTACTTTCCATAATATATTTTTTTGAATTGTTCATCCATCCTCTACTCATGTGGTAGTAGCTTCATTAAACTGAGAAATTTATGGCTATATCGAATGCAACATTAAGTATATTAATTTTTGTGGATATCCTTTTATAGTTTAATGAATTCTTGTAACGATCAGTTGAAATTGGGGATCAAAGTAGATGCGTTATGTACTGCAACAAGTTATTTTTTGATGCTTCATCATTTTATTCCTGTAACTATCTAGTTATCTATATGGCTCCACTTTTTCTACACTACCAACCTTTGCCAGACACTAAATTGTCAGCTTACTATTAACGACGAATTAAGAAATTACATCTGGAAAACAAAAATTTGTTAAAAAGAAAAGAATTTTAAGAAGTTGCACATAAAATCCGAGCGAGATTACTTGTTTGCTGGGAGATTCTTTATTATGTTCGTTACTGTTGACATATGTACTTTGTTTTGCTTGACGTATGTACTTGAATAACTTTTCTTTCACCATTTTTTATAGAAGTCGATTAATTGAAATTAGCCATTACGTATCATGAGCCATCTTTTGGTTAATATATGAATTCATTATCAGTTATTTTTAATAATTATTATGTGTTTGACTGTGTTCATGATACTGATGATAGTAATTAATCATATTCTTACTCTTGTTTTCACTAGTCTGTTTGCAGCCCAGGCAGGGGCTTCCAGGGTTATAGCCGTTGAAGCAAGTGAAAAGATGGCTGCTGTAGCTACCCAAGTAACCTTTCTTTATTAGTGATTTCTCATCTCATGATTCCGTACCTTCGTACTTTTTTTTTTCTCTCTTCTTTTTCTCTTCCCATTTTATTGTGTCTTATCTTTTTTAAATAGGAATTTTATCTTATCCTATCTTATAAAATACATATACATGTGTGTATAACACACACAACTTTGGTTTTAATATGTGCAGATTGCAAAAGATAATGGCCTTCTTTGGAGTGGAAGTCCAAATGAATATAAGAATCACGACACTGGGGTAATCAAAGTTGTTCATGGAATGGTCGAAGATCTCGTTAGTTCCGGAAATATTCAACACCAAAGTGTTGATGTGTTACTAAGTGAATGGATGGGATATTGCCTACTCTATGAAACAATGCTCAGCTCTGTACTTACTGCACGGGATCAATGGTTGAAGCCTGGGGGTGCCATTCTACCAGACACAACAACTATGGTGAGAAACTAGAGGATAACTTTGAACTCTCATGTACTCTTGATTTGGTTCTTGATTCAAGATTATGTTTTCAGCTCTTCATAATTTTTATTTTTTTCTAGCTTGTTGCTGGATTTGGAAAAGGTGCTACTAGTATTCCATTTTGGGAGAATGTGTATGGTTTTAGCATGTCTTGTGTTGGCAAGGAACTTGTTGAAGATGCTTCACGAGTTCCCATAGTGGATGTTGTAGATTATCAAGATATAGTGACTAATGCTGTTGTTCTCCAGGTTAGTTTTCTTTATATCCGTGAGTGGAATAACAGTATTGGGGTATATAATAGTTGTTTTCTTTTTCTCTTGTTTGTATGATTTGATACTTCACAGATTATTGCATTTAGATGGCTTCAATATACTAATAATAACTCCTCTGCCGCACACTGATAATCATTGCATTTATTTGATTTCTGTACGAAAATAATTGAAGAAGCGACTAAAAATGATGGTATTTTGTATTTTATTTTTGTCTGAAAGTGATTGCAGAAGTGAGCAGAAAATGATTGTATTTTGTTCGCCTGCCACTCATTTTGAGACAAATTAAGACGTGAAACTGACAGTCTTTATAGACTAAGGGTGTACATAGCTGCCTGTCTTTGACCATGTAAGGGATTCTATAGTTTTGCAAATTGGAAGACAAGGATTATCATTGCTCATGAATCTTTAGGGCCACATAATAAAAATATAAATTTCTCATCTTAGAGAATAACTTTTTCTGATTGGAGAAAAACAACAACATTCGGTAGGGATTTAGCGAGTTACCCTACATCTTTGAGAACACAATGAAGAAATGTCAAATCATTTTGGATTTTTTTTTTCCGGCAAGTCCGAGTGACCAAGGCCTCTCGCCAATTCCTAAGTTCCAGAGCTAATAAAAAGTTTAATAGCAACTGTAAAGTATACTATACTACTCATAATACTTGGGGCTTTTTATTCCTCTGATAAAAACTTCAATAGATATAATAGCCCAGTGAGAACATCAGGTCATATCTGGGGTTATGAAACAATTAGTTAATTCAAGAATAGACAACTGAATACTCCTTCCATTCCATAAAAGGGTTCCATTTGATTATTTTTTCCTAGTACATTTGTGAAATCTTAAAATTCAAAATTGATGTGAATTTTTATGATTTTGACTAATAAAATAGTTAATATTGTAAACTACTTAAAAAACATTGCCAAGTACAAAATTGTTTTTTCAAAAATTAAAATAAATTTACATCACAATTTGAATGTTAGGAAATCATAAATTAACTCGGATCAAAACAATGTTCTAAAAGGCGCTAGAGGGGAGGCGGGCGGGATATTTTATTTTAAGCCAATTTTTATATTTTATCTTACATTTATCCAAACAAAACAATAATATAAAGCAAAACAATCTATAATAATGGTAAGAAAGACCTTTGTTTAAAGTTCAAACACATCCATATTGCCAATGTCAAAATTCAAACACAAACATGCAATTGTTCAAAGTTCAAATATATCTTTAACGTATTAGTTTTATTCATAAACAAGATTACTATTAAATAATAAAATTTAAAATTTCAAGAATTCTATTCAATATTAAAACTTAAGAAACTAAACATAAATTTAACAATTATATTAAATTAAACTAAATATTACAAATATATCATCATTTAATAATTTGAAGTTAGTACAAGTTCAAAAAAATTACAACTATAATAAAATTATCTATTTTGACTCGATCTTGTTCACTTGTTGTGATTTGATATGCTACAACTTGCATTATGAATATGGTAAATCATTAGAAAAATAAATATATCAAGATCTGGTTTGAGTAGTTATTAAAATAAAAAAATCTCTTCGCCTAGGCCCCGTCTAATTTCCTTGAGTGAATTTTTTGCCGCCTTGAGCCTAGGTGAGGCGCCAAGGGGGCAAAGCGCTTAGGCAGGGCCTAGGCAGGAATTTTTAGAACACTGGATCAAAGTCAAATAGGGCTTGGTAGGGTTACCAAGAAACCCTGTATGACCACTGATTTACGAACAAGAAACTATTGTTCCGCGTTCCGAATCATTGTATGGAAACGTAGTCACGTATCTACCTTTTGTATTTCACCAATAGGTTCCCCATACCCGATTTTGTTCTGCATACCAAAGCGATTTACGTTCCTAGTAACCATGCTCAAAAAGGAGGGAGTAGTATATATGGATGACTTTACCTAAGAGTTCATAAATATACAGACATAGAAATTTCAAATGTTTCAAAAAAAATCTTTGAGGTGGAGGATTCATTTTCTTGTGAATTAAAATCAAAATCATTTCAAGGCATAGAATAAGTAAAACCAAAAATTTCAATGGGCATTCTCTTTAAAGGTTTTTTTTCTGTTAGGTTTGTATATAGCACGATCATGCAATCTAATTACATAAAAGTAGCGGAAGCGCGATAAAACGAAATTTAATAATTTTCATACAAACCATCACCATAATCATGCTTTGTGCTTAGTTATCAATTAAATAAGAAAGAGATGGAGATCGGATTCATATCCTTGTATAAACTAGTTTCTTTAGGTACGAGTTCAACTCCAAGTCCTTCGTGCTCTCCTTGAATTCACTAGGTTTGATTCATTCCTTTGATCAACGTTAGCCACCCAAATGTTTGGCCTCTAAAGGTGATCTACCAAGAAAGAACAAGTATTCAAGAAGACGAGTGTTTGGCAAAACCCTATACTTTATTTCTATAGAATTCTCTGTATTCTCTCAACTCTTGGATTTGTTAGTATAAAGTGTGTAACCCAAAACTATAATAAGATTCCTCTTATTATAGATGTAGGTAACCCTCCTAAACAATTTAGGAATATAGTTTCATTTTAATTAATTAAACTCTTTAATTAATTATATTCCTAATCCAATTAGAAATTAATGAGAATACTTTTATTAATTAATTCCCAAATTCTTTTAGGAATTAAATAATAATAATAGTAATAATAATAATAAGACTCCTCTTATTAATTTATATTTAATATTTCTAAAATATTAAATAATAAATATTAAGCTATTTAATTTATTCTATCACCATAGATTAAATTAAATACACTTAACTTATTATTACGATTATGTCATTTGTTTCTTAAATAAATATTTTTTCTTTTATAGTGTGACCCTTTAAGTTCTCCATATTAAACCGGTTGTGAATAAATCAATTAAAACAATTCTAATCTTATTTAAATAAATAAATTAAACTATTTAATTCATTTAAATAAATAACATTTATTCTACAATAAGGGTAAGTCCCCTTAGCGATAAACAACTTTTCAGATAATATAGATTTCGATATTAATCATAAAAAATCTTTGAGTAAATAGTTACCGTACAATTCAATTCTTCTACTAAAAAATATCCCAATTAAATATAAGATATGAAATTACTGTCAAGTCTTATTTTATTTAATTATATGTATTTCGATTCTTAAATACACAACTCCAAATAATGCAAATTAGAAACTCTTTTCTAATTTCATTCTGCTTTGGCCAAAAACTATTGATTTGTCATTTATCGAACCACACAGGACATTCCCTTCTTTTACTAGAAGCGGTAAATTCTTTGTTGATCATTCATTATCTCCATGTACAACTTATTATACCCAAACATACCATTTGGTATATATCCAAATGGTTGTAAGGGACATGTCAAAGTATAACTCATCATACACAAGATACTATGATAATCTCAAGTCTAAAGATCACTTGTACTACTATCACTAGAGGAATTCTTATTGACATGCAAGTAAAACTTCATTAGGTATTTCTTAGCGAGTCACGCTCAATGAACTTATTCCTCAATAAACACCTACATACTTGCTTTAGTGTCTCCACACAAATGATTATTAGATCAATCATCATCTTCCAAAAAGAAAACAACGCATGTACTAATCTATCCGGATTCACTAATCCCTTTTTAGTAATTCAACGATTGAAAACAATTTTAGTTTTAAGCTATCTAAGAATTTAAATCTCATTAGCATGATCATCATCATGATTCTAAAAGTATTGCTCAAAACTATGAGTTTATCACATTTAATATAACATCATGTAGATAAAGTAAAAACTTTGAACAATTAACTTTTATTATTAATAATTGAATATGATTACAAAGTATATGCTACATCATATCAAATATGATTGGCTTGTGTGCATACTACTTTTAATCTCCCACTTGCACTAAAGTCAATCGCCATGGTATCTCATATCCATCTTTTCTAGGTGACGAACAAACTATTGTTGTGTTAAAGATTTAGTAAATGGATTTGCAATGTTGTCTTGAGAGTCCACATACTCCAGTGTGACGTCTCCTCTTTCAATGATCTCTTTAATCAAATGAAACCACCGCAACACGTGTTTGGATTTTTGATTAGACTTGGGTTCTTTGGCCCGTGCAACAGCTCCGGTGTTGTCACAGAATAAAGGTACTGCTCCTTTAATGCTAGGAACCACACCAAGTTCAGTTATGAACTTATTCATCCAAACAGGTTTCCTTTGCAGCTTCACTTGCAGCTATGTACTCTGCCTCTGCCACTGAATCAACAACTGTTTGCTGCTTGGAACTCTTCCAACTCACTGCGCCACCGGTTAAGGTAAACAAATATCTCGAAACGAATTTACTGTCATCTTGGTCCGTTTGAAAACTTGTTTGTATAGCTCTCTAGTTTCAACTCAGACCCACCGTAGACAAGAAATACATCCTTAGTTCTTCTTAAGTACTTTAGGATATTTTTCACTGCCTTCCAGTGCTCTTCTCCTGGATTCGACTGATATCTGCTTGTTACATTAAGTGCATGAGTGACATCTGGTCTAGTACATATCATACCGTACATGATAGATGTGACAACCCAGAAAATTGGATTGTCCAGAAAATTAAGTTTAAAGAATGATTAATTAATTATATTCTGTGTTGTGTTTATTAATCGTTCTAGGACCTAGGATGATTATAAAACGGGAGGATTCTGGCTACGAGTTAGAATGAACGAGTAAGAATTTTCAAGACGAAAATTAAAGATTTTCGGGAACAAAAATATTTTCGAGAATAAGACGAAATAGATACTATTCACACGATGAAACCTAAGGGTTAAGGTTTGTATAACCTAGGCCTTTCTGAGAGTTCGGTGTGTCGTAATGACATTCCGTCTAAAGATTTGCAGATAATATGCCGTGAAAATTTATGTTAGTCGATAAAAGTGTTTCTTGAAAAATGTGCAGAAATCAGATGAAATAAAAACGACAAAAAGTATCGTTATGTACTTTTCATTCGTTTAACTACGTTGTGGAAAAACGTGACGAAAAACGCTAATCATCTAAAAATGTTTTTCAATTTTTCAAAGTTTTGAAGAACGCGTAAAAGTTAATTGGTAGACGAAAGATGAAATATCCAAAAATATTTGGATTTCGAGAAACACAGTTTTTCAAACTGTCGGACGAATTCCGAAAGACGGAACCACGAAGCCGTGAATAGTAAGGAGGTATGAATAGTGAGGAGGTGGGAGTAAAATGATAAAAATCCGCCAAATGACCAAAATGTCCCTAGACTTGAAAATCTATATAAACCAAGCTTAAGCTCATTTGTTTGGTTAGAAAATTTCAACCAACTCTTGAGAGAGAGAGAGAGAGAGAGAGAGAGAGAGAGAGAGAGAGAGAGAGAGAGAGAGAGAGAGAGAAGCTCAGATGGGAAGGAAGGAAAGGAAGAGGAAAAGTTAGCGATTTTGCAAGTCTTGTCCAACGGAAGAAGATTAAAGAAGAAATGTAATCCTAAAACCTAGTTTAATCAAAGTTTTCGTTAGGGTTTTATATGAAAATCATATAGCTTAACGATTATGGAAGTAAAAGATGTTAAGAACAATTTCCATATGGTTGAATCATAAGGAAATGAAGCAATAAGAATTTAAAGTTTAGTTTATAAACTTCTTTAAAAGCTTTCATAGAAAGTACGAATTGCTTGATGTTAACGGACGATTCGATGAGTTATATGAACTCTCCGATGTTATAAGGATGAATTATCAAATTTATAACGTTAAAATGCAATAAAACGTCAAATCGTAATCATAATATCGATTAAAAACGAAGAACGAACGAAGAATGCGAAAAACGCGGTAAAAACGTTGTTGATGGACAAATTGAAAACCATCTAATTAGAGCTTGTTGTTGATGGCCAAGTTTAAAACCATTGTATATATGTATGCTTGGTTAGGAATGGTAGAAACGTTCATGAAGAATGGATCGAAATTAGCCGATAACGAAGTTATGGCGAAATTTTGCAAAAATCGCCGTTTCACTTAGAAACCTAGGTTTTCGGTGGCGTATCGAAGAACTATGTATTTAAGAGTCGTGGACTTAAGAACGGTGTAATTCGGACTTAAAACGAAAAAACGAGCTATGAACGTTCACGAACGTTTAACGAAACGCGTAATGAAAATTTAATCGGTGAATTTATCGTTAACGAGTTCAGAAACTTATTCTGTCCGGATAGAATCGAAGTACGTAAGATATGTGAGTTAATGATTTTTGAACGATCGCGTTATGAGCTCGGGAAGAAATTAAAATGAAAAACTTGAAAAAATTTCAAGGGTTCAAGGTCAGCGCCGCAGCGCTGCCCAAGCCTAAGAAACTGGCGCCGCATCGCCTACCTGGGGACTCAGCCCTTGCTAACTGGCGCCGTAGCGCGGCCAAAAGCAAAGGGAATCGACGCCGCAATGCCGGTACAGAGGATTGCCCAGAAATGAGTTTTTAACTGCTCAATTCTTGGGGGACGTGTACAGAATGATAATGAACTTATAGTTCACGTAATGTAACACTTAAACAAGTGATTTAAACATGTAGTAAAGGTTGAATGGAAAGATTTAATAGGAGTTTAGAAGACGAGTAGTGTGAACGCGAAATACTCGATATCCGGGGACCGTATTCGCGGTAAAACGAACGTATGTGATTGCTATGGTTGTAATTCCTTAGACGTTGAGTGACGATGGTGACTTATAACATTCTAATGTTATAATGTCGTAATGGAAGTTAAGTGTAAAGCGTATAACGCAACGTAGTTGCGATAAAAGATCGGTCTTAGAATACAACGAACAATATGGTTTAGACATTATAAGAGAACGATGAACGTGATGTTCATGTAATGGATAACAAATGAGAGTGATTAAAACCTTAAGTAAAGGTTGAGTGAAGGTTTAAAAGACAATCAACGTGAACGCAAAATACGAAAACGATCCTTGTGAACCGTATTCGCGTCGGGTGAACGTTCTAAGCATATATTAGTTGTATGACTTAGACGTTGATGAAGGTAGTAAGTAATAAATGTAATCATCAAGAAAGCCGTGGCAAACGGTAATGAAGTTAGTGAAGGGTCCGAGTGTGAATCGGATAATGAACGTAGAATGAAGTGTAAGCGTTAGAACACTTGAACTGACGTAAAGGTGTGGAGTGTACGCGTAAGTTAAGCGTACTTATCGTACACACCGTGCATGGTTTGAACGTAAGACGATGACGATTATCGAATAACGTATGAACGTTGAACAAGCCGAGTTAGCGAAAATAACTTGATTAACGTTTCGAGTCAAATGGACCGAACGTTGTAAGATATGAAGACAAGGTAATGTAAAATGTATAAAGGCTATGAACGCATAGTCTTAACCTTGAGAATTCGTTCTCGGCATACAAATGACTGTATGACCTAGACGTTAATAAAAAAATTCTGAGGTATGACATTTAGTTGCCAGAAAGCAATAAGGAATGGCAAATGAACTTAACGAACCTTATAGTTTTAATGGTTCGGGTAAGTTACGTTAAAAAGGATAAGAATAAGAAGTTAAGTTTAAGTTGTGGTACAATCGTACTCTTTAATAGTTGATGTATAGTATCTGGGCTAAACGATTTCGTTAGAGAGTAACGGTTAATACGGATTAGCAACCGATCTAACTCGCTGTGAAAGACAGTGTAGACGAGACGGGAAACTAATTTGTTAGTTGTTTGTGGGAAACTATTCAGCGTACTATATTGAACACTGTTAGAGACTCGATGTGTGCTGTGTATAGAGTTGTGAATGAAAAGGTGATTCTTTTCACATATGTGGATGCATAGGATGAGTTAAGTCCTAGAGATGTTATAAGAAGAAGATGAGAATGTAAGTCTATCGTAAAAGATGATTTTAAGGTTTATGCTATCTCCGTATGCCGTAATACCGAAGGAATGAAAGTAAGGTTGGTCGCGTAAACTTAGATTACAAGAACTTGAACCATAGAAAGTAAAGTTAAGTTTAAACCAATACGTAAGTTAAGTATATGACTAATTGGTATGTGCTATTCCTTATGTGATATATAGGGATTGCGGTAAACAGTTCAGCGTAAACTATAAGTTGTAGCTGTGCTTAAGGCAAGTTTCATAACTTCATTCATATTTTTAAATGAATGTTAGTTTCTTAACTTTCTCAGATGTTGAACATGAGAAAGTATTTCGTATATGTAAATGTGTGATATTTGTGCAAGGTGTTTATGTAGGAGGCCTTGTGCCGAGCTTTCAACACTTGTGTGTTTCTGTGAAATAAACTGTTCTACGATTGAACAGTTTAATGGTATGGTTCTATTTGTGAACTGTTAGGATTAAGTCTGTGCTAATGATTCTAGCCAGACTAAATGTAAGGTATGTGAAAGTAAATGTGACTAATGTTTTTAAAATGATAGGAATAATAGTTTTCCTATTATTCGAACTGCTTCATAACCTTTGTTCGGTTATTGAAGTTTTAAAAGAATGCATAATTCTTGATGTGTTGTTATACAACTGCTTAACTTGATGAGCAATTGAATGGCTCACTCTTGCTTTAAATAAAAATATTTTCAGCAAACGACGATAGAATGAAGTTAAGGATCCCGTAAAGATCAAGATGACCGGTGTCCTGTCGAAGTGCTGTTCATAATATGAACAAGCAAGAAGATCAAGCCAAGACTTGTAATATAGAATAGTTAGTTAAACGGTAGAGTAGTTTAACGAACTGTTTTATATCTTTTGTGGCGGATGAAAGGCACTCTGGTAAGATGTAAAGAATAATGTACTACCATTATTTGTAGTGAACAAGGTTTTAAAGTAATAGAATCTGAGATTTACGGATGTATGTTGTTATATTTAGATATATAATGAGGTATGTTTGGGATGAGTAGTACCGTGATGCACGAAACTCGAGTTTGAAAAATAGCCCGGATTTCGGGGCGTTACAATAGATCATATTGCAGAAGCATAATGGATCTTACTCATACGGTCTCTCCCAGGTGTCTTTAGAGCCTGTTTTTTGGAGATATGTATTACATGGCTCATCGGCATGAGACCTCTTGAAATCTTCCATGCTAAACTTATTTAGCATCGAGTCAATGTACGTTACTTGGGACAAGCCAAACATCCTTTTAGATTATCTCTATAGATCTTTATCCCCAAAATATAGGATGACTCAATGAAGTCCTTTATGGAGAAGTGTTTAGATAACTAGATTTTGATTGATTATAGCGTAGGAATATCATTCCCTATCAGTAATAATGTAATATATCGTCAATATATAATACTAGGAATGAAATAGCGCTCTCACTAACCTTCTTATACACACATGGCTTTTGATAAAATCAAACTCTTTGATTATCTCATCAAAACAGATGTTCCACCTTCGAGAAGTTTGCTTCAATCCATAAATGGATTGTTGTAGCTTATAAAACTTGATTTGTTCCAACCGTTGAAACAAAACCCTCTGGTTGTATCATATACACATCCTCCTCAAGTTTCCTATTGAGGAAAGACGATTTCACGTGTATTTGTCAGATTTCGTAGTCATAATAAGTTGCAATTGCAAACAAAATCCGAATGGACTTGAGCATAGCTACTGGTGAGAAGGTTTCATCATAGTTAACACCTTGTCTTTGTTTGAAATCTTTTGCAACCAGTCGGGCATTATAGGTCTCTACCTTGCCGTCCGCTCTAATTTTTCTTTTAAAGATCCATTTGCACCTAATATGCTTAATGCCTTCGGGTGATGAAACCAAAGTTCATACTTGGTTTTTATACATGGAGTCCATCTTGAATTTCATGGCTTCTAGCCATTTCTCTGAGTCTTTACTACTCATAGCTTGTTTGTAAGTCAATGGATCATCTATGATGCGTACCTCATTGTTATCCTCTATGTCGAATCCATACCTCTCAGGTATCTTTGGTACTCTTCCAGATTTACAAATAGGGTGTGGTACAGTAGATTCTTCCACTTGGTCAGTTACCTAACTTTGATCTGTAGTAATTTGTGGTTCTTGAACTTTTTCAAGATATATCTTATTACCACTGATCCCTTCAAGGATAAACTCTTTTTCCAAGAAGGCAATATGTTTCGCAACAATTACCTTTTGATCAGTTAGATGATAGAAATGTTTTTTAGGGTATTCCACAAATATACACTTGTCGGATCTAGTTTGCAGCTTATCATTCTTAAACTTTTTGACATAAACTGGACAACCCCAAGTCTTAACATGCTTAAGATTTGGATTCCTCCTTGTCCATATCTCATATGGAGTCTTTGGGAAGGATTTGGTAGGTACTTTGTTAAGTACGTATGTAGTCGATTTTAGGGTAAAACCCCAGAAGGAAACTGGAAGATCGGTAAAACTCGTCATGGATCGAATAACAATGTTCGATTTCTCCTCCTTTCAGATACACCATTCAACTTTGGTGTTCCTGGTGAAGTTCATTGTGAGATTATACCATTTTTTTTGAGACAATTGAGAAAATTATTGCTCAAGTATTCACCACCTCGATCCTATCAAAGAATCTTAATACTCTTGCTAATTTGCTTCTCTACTTCACTTCTGAACTCTTTGAATTTTTCAAACGATTCAGATTTGTATTTCATCAAATACACGTATCCAAATCTTGAATGATCATCAGTAAAGGTAATAAAATAAGAATACCCTTCACATGCAGTTGTTATAGGTCCACATACGTCTGTGTGTACCAATGCTAACAACTCTATAACTCTCCTTTTTCACTAAAAGGAGATTTGGTCGTCTTACCCATGGGACAAGATTAATAAGTTAGATATGATTCATAATCAGATAGCTCTAAAAACCATCTTTATGCAACTTGGATATTTTTGTTTCATTAATATGACCGAGTTTACAGTGCCACATAAAGGTATAATTAACATAATCTCTTTTTCGTTTCTTAGTTTGTTCAATTTGAAGTATATTTTCATACAAGTCAAATATGTACAGTCCATTCAGCAAATTATCAACACCATATAAAATATTTTTATTATAAATAGAACAACTATTGTTTTTTATAATAATATCAAAACTATCCATATCCAATACAGAAATTGAAATAATGTTTCTAATGTGTGTTGGAACAAAATAATAATTATTTAAACTAATGAATTTTTCCGTAGGCAGTGCTAAACAATAAGTCCCTACAACTAATGCATCAACATTTGCTCCATTTTTCACTCATAGGACAAACTCATCCTTGTTCAGCTTTCTACTTCTGACCAGTTCCTGCATAGTGTTACATATGTGAGAACCATAACCGATATCTAATACCCAAGTAGAATTTCGACTTTCAGAAAAATTAATTTCAATCATGAACAAATCTTGATTGGAAGTTGAAGCTTCTCCAAGCTTCTTCTGTTTTTGAACCGCAAGGAATTTATCACAGTTCCTCTTCTAGTGACCCGACTTGTTGCAATGGAAGCATATTCCTTTGCTATCTGGATCAGATTTTTTATTATCCTTTCTATTTGCCTTACCCTTAGCCTTCTTGGATTTCTTCTGGGCCTCTTCCTTTTCTTGGAAAAATCATCCACCATTAAGACTTGGACCTTCTTGGATGAGAAGTGACCTTCAACAGTTTTCAATATGTTAAGTAATTCAGGCAAGTTGATGTCCAACTTATTCATGTGAAAATTCACAACAAATTTTAAGGTGTCTGGGAATGACTAAAATATCAAATCTCGACTTAACTCCCCATCCATTATGAACCCTAGTTGTCCAAGACGTTCAATCAAATTGATTATCTTTAGGACATGAGTCTCAACAGTAGTGACCTCGGTCATCCGAGATCGGAAGAACTCCTTAGATATCTCATATCTAGTAGTCCTACTTTGCTTACTATACAACTCTTTGAGATGAAACAATATAGTAGGAGCATTCATAGTTTCATGCTGATGCTGAAGCTCGTTACTCATGGATGCGAGCATGATGCATTGAGCCACAGTTGCATCATCTTGTCACTTTCTAAAAGTAGCAATCTCTTCCTCATATGCTGTTTCTGCAACATTTGCAGGGACGGGCGAATTTATGACATAATAAATCTTTTCAACAGTGAGAACAATTCTTATATTTCTTAATTAATTCGGTCTGGTCAGTTTGTTAGCATCAAGTATGCTACGCAGTGATAGTGAGTGATATTTTTTAAATTCTGCATGTGAAAATTAAAATAACATTTTAGCATACATTCATTTAATTAATTACCAAAATAAATTAGGTCTTATTTTAAATTAGTATCTCCTACTATTTTCTTCAAACTATATTGCCCTCTATATATAGTTCGACAAATCTAATTAAAGATTCGCTAGTGAGAATAAGGATGTCATTTCAAATGTATATAGCCTTGTGGTGACGCAACAAATTATATATAAATAAATAAGTAGACAACTCTTGTCAATTACATCATGTAACTCTTTTTATTTTATCTCTTAGATTATTTTGATCAATTGGTGACACATCCGAATCAAAATTATCTAAGTTAAGTCCAACCTTGCACTTTCATATATTCAAAGAAAAAAACAGTCCTTGTGGTGACACAACAAAACAGCATCGTTCAATTCCTTTATAGGCATCAAATGTGATAACATAACATCTCAAAAAAATTATGATAAGTCTTGTGGTGACACAACAAACTTATAATGATTAATTTATACTCTTATCATTTTTATCATGCTAGAAGGCGACGTTCGATATTCCAAATATCTTTGAACGTTTAGGACTTAATATAATATCTTTAAGGGGTTTGTTATTATTTGTCTTATCTTGTTTAGCGCACATGCGCACACACACACACACACACACACACACACACACACACACATATATATATATATAATACGCGTCATATTATTTTACATGCGAAGCATGTTATATATGAGCATGTACATATAGAATATTATATTCTTCCCGGATTGATTATGTATTTTTTATTCTAGTTGGGTCACTAGAGTCACCAAATGAACCAAAAGGTCAGACCTAGGGTGCAAGAACTGAATTTAAATATTACTACATTTTAACCCGGGCTCTATTACGAACGGGTTTTCAAGCGCTCCTTGCTCCTTCATCTCCGGTCCTTCAAGTAATTCTAACTATTCCTATTACATAAACTATTTCCATTAAATAGAAACCTTGATCAGCAGTCAAGGGGAAGAACATAGGAGGGAAACAAAAATTACATCAGGAAAAACTAGGAAAGACGAGACGAGGTACGCAGACCCCATTTATAAAGCCCAATCATTCATGCATCCAATTAAAATAAAATACAATCACATTGGTCAATAGTCCATGGTTAATCCCATTTATTATCATACATACTGCTATATGCATCAATAAATAACATTCATCTCATGAATAATAAATTCATTCCATATATGCATCGATAACATTTAATGGGCAAAAGTTTGCTAAAATTTAGTTTTGAAGAAAAATAAACTCTTTTTATTTTAATCAAAAATCAAATCCAAATTAAACTCTTTAATTTTTAGCAATTTGAAATCATATTTCAGATAAAATAAACATCTTTATTTTAAACTATTATCAATTAAATAAACCATTTATTTCAATTGAAGAAAACAAAATTTTCAAAATCTGTAGAGTGGTGCGGCCGCGCCCAGAATGAACTTGGTTGCAGTGCGGCCGCGTTGCTCAACGATTTTAGATTCTGCAGACAGGCGCGACTGCACCCAGAATGAACTGGGAACTGGCACGGTCGCGCTGCAAGTTCAGAAACGATTTTTGGGTTAGGGCTCGCCCGTGCTCCAAAATGAACTGGAGGAGGCGCGACCGCGTCGCGTAGCAGAACCATAATTTTTTTTCTCGTAGAAAATTCGATCGAATCGCATATCAATTCATACGTGGAATCATAAAATCGATAATTATTATAAAGTTAGGCTCTGATACCACGATATATAGCACGATCATGCAATCTAATTACATAAAAGTAGCGGAAGCGCAATAAAACTAAATTTAATAATTTTCATACAAACCATCACCATGATCATGCTTTGTGCTTAGTTATCAATTCAATAAGAAAGAGATGAAGGTCAGATTCATATCCTTGTAGAAACTAGTTTCCTCATGTACGAGTTCAACTCCAAGTCCTTCGTGCTTTCCTTGAATTCACTAGGTTTGATTCATTCCTTTGATCAACGTTAGCCACCCAAATGTTTGGCCTCTAGAGGTGATCTACCAAGAAAGAACAAGTATTCAAGAAGACGAGTGTTTGGCAAAATCCTATACTTTATCTCTATAGAATTATCTGTATTCTCTCAACTCTTTGATTTGTTAGTATAAAGTGTGTAACCCAAAACTATAATAAGATTCCTTTTATTATAGATGTAGGTAACCCTTCGAAACAATTTAGGAATATGGTTTCGTTTTAATTAATTATACTCTTTAATTAATTATATTCCTAATCCAATTAGAAATTAATGAGAATACTTTTATTAATTAATTCCCAAACTCCTTTAGGAATTAAATAATAATAATAGTAGTAATAATAATAAGACTCCTCTTATTAAATTATATTTAATATTTCTAAAATATTAAATAATAAATATTAAGCTATTTAATTTATTCTATCACCATAGATTAAATTAAATACACTTAACTTATTATTACGATTATGTCATTTGTTTCTTAAATAAATATTTTTCCTTTTATAGTGTGACCCTTTAAGTTCTCCATATTATACCGGTTGTGAATAAATCAATTAAAACAATTCTAATCTTATTTAAATAAATAAATTAAACTATTTAATTTATTTAAATAAATAACATTTATTCTACCATAAGGGTAAGTCCCCTTAGCGATAAACGACTTTTCAGATAATATAGATTTCGATATTAATCATAAAAAAATCTGAGTAAATAGTTACCGTACAATTTAATTCTTCTACCAAAAAATGTCCCAATTAAATATAAGATATGAAATTACTGTCAAGTCTTATTTTATTTAATTATATGTATTTCGATTCTTAAATACACAACTCCAAATAATGCAAATTAGAAACTCCTTTCTAATTTCATTCTGCTTTGGCCAAAAACTACTGAGTTGTCATTTATCGAACCACACAGGACATTCCCTTCTTTTACTTGAAGCGGTAAATTCTTTGTTGATTATTCATTATCTCCATGTACAACTTATTATACCCAAACATACCATTTGGTATATATCCAAATGGTCTTACCATAGATTAAATTAAATACACTTAGCTTATTATTACAATATGTATTTCGATTCTTAAATGCACAACTTCAAAATGCACAACTTCAAATAATGCAAATTAGAAACTGCTTTCTAATTTCATTCTGCCTTGGCCAAGGACGATTGCGTTGTCATTTATCAAACCACGTTTGACATTTCCTTCTTTTACTAGAAGCGGTAGATTCTTTGTTGATCATTCATTATTTCCATGTACAACTTATTATACCCAAGCATACCCTTTGATATACCCAAAGGGTCTTAAGGGACATGTTAAAGTATAACTTATCATACACAAGATACTATGATGATCTCAAGTCTAAGGATCACTTGTACTACTATCAATAGAGGAATTTCTATTGACATGCAAGTAAAACTCTATTAGGTATTCTTTAGCGAGTCACGTTTAGTGAATTTATTCTTCAATAAACACCTACATACTTGCTTTAGTGTCTTCACACAAATGATTATGAGATCAATAATTCTCTTCCAAAAAACAAGCAACATATGTACCAATCTATCCGGATTCACTAATCCACTTTTTAGTAATCCAACGATTAAGAACAATTTTAGTTTTAAGCTATCTAATAATTTAGATCTCATTATCTTGATCATCATCATGATTCTAAAAGCATTGTTCAAAACTATGAGTTTATCACATTTAATAATTAATATAACAGCACCATGTAGATAAAGTAAAAGCCTTTGATAAATTAACTTTTATTATTAATAAATGAAAAAGATTACAAAGTATATTGGCTTGTGTGCATATTGTTTTCACCTTCTCAGATTTTGATCCTTGTCGACTGCAGGATTTTCACTTATGAAGCATGGAAACAATACTGGGTCATGAAGCAATTTCTGAAACATTTGGGTGCTGGAAAAGCATAAAATGTTGCCAAAACTTCACCAAAACGTAAATTTGGTTAACATTCGTTTCTATATTTAATTTTTAGGGCCGGGAATGATAGGGATATGTTGGGTAATGGTGGATAGTTGGGGATACATTGTGGGTTTAAAATGTGTATTTCTAAACAAAAGGATCAACTTGAAAATATAGCTAAATTGTGGAAAAATAGTCAAAATAACTTGAAACTAAAAGAACCCATAATCAGAAGAGAATTCTAATTTTTGAAAAGAAACGGGGGGAAAAGAAGAGAGAGACAGAGAGAGAAAACGAAATTGTAGAAAGAAGCAAGGTTTACCTCTTGAATCTATTTGGATGAGGTTGTCAGTCTTCACCCAAGATTCGTCAACTATTAGTTGATGGTTACTAGGAACCCTGAACAACAGGGTACGCTGAATGAAATCTGGTTTGAGGAGCGCTACCAATGGTAGGATACACAAGGCATATAAGTTCTCGTATCATGATTCAGAACGATATTACTCAGTACGTAGAATGCAGGACAATAAGTGTTGCTCAGTAACAATTTAGTTTTCTCACTCATTCCTTTATCTGCATTGTTTCTAACTTTCCAACTCTGGTATAGTGGCCAGAACTATAACCTAGATTTGACCTAACAAGTATTTGTAATTAATGTACACCAGATACATATCCTGGCGAATTAATACTCAAATAGACTGCTAAATTGTATAGAAAGACCAGATTCAACTGCACACCACGATATCTCTTTTCAGCATCCTAGATAAATCCCTTTTAGTGGCGGGACAATAAGAAAATTGCTAAAAATTATTAAGTAGTTACAACATTCTAACCAAACTGTAAGAGTAAACACCACTACACCAGGTTAAGGGAGTTGAAACATTCCAATCCAACTGTAAGAATTCATTTAACACCAGGTTAAGGAGTAAAAGAGAGATATGAGAGAAAGGATGCTACTACTGCAACTGGGATGGAAGGTGTTTGTTTTTTTATTAACACTGAGGAAGTAGTTAAGTAGGCTTATCAATGATCGGAGATAAATAAATGATATGTCAAGGAAATCGAGCATGATTCCACATTGCATTTGGGAGTTGATGCGTTGTAGGCAGTGTTCTAAAAATCCCCGCCTAGGTCCGCCTAGGCCCCCCGCCTAAACGCTAGGCCCCCTTGGCGCCTCACCTAGGCCCAAGGCGGCAAAAAAATCCCTCCAGAAAATAAGGCAGGGTCTAGGCGGAGAGTTTTTTATTTATTTTAATAACTACTCAAATCAGATCTTGATATATTTATTTTTCTAATGATTTACCATATTCATAATGCCTGTAACATATCAAATCACAACAAGAAGTGAACAATATCAAGTCAAAATGGATAATTTTATTATAGTTGTAATTTTTTGAACGTGTACCAACTTCAAATTATATAAATGATGATACATTTGTAATATTTAGTTTAATTCAATATAATTCTGAAATTTATGTTTAGTTTCTTAAGTTTTAATATTGAATTGTTTTCTTGTTTAAATTTTATTATTTAATAGCAATCTTGTTTATAAATAAAACTAATACGTTAAAGATATGCTTGAACAATTGCATGTTTGTGTTTGAACTTTGACAATATGGATAAGTGTTTGAACTTTAAGCAAAGGTCTTTATTATCTTTATTATAGATTGTTTTGCTTTATATTATTGTTTTATTTGAATAAATGTAAATTAAAATTGGCTTAAAATAAAAAATTCCGCCTAGGTCCCGCCCTGGCCCCCCCCCCCCGGGACGCCCGCCTCCCGTCTAGCGCCTTTTAGAACATTGGTTGTAGGAAAGAAATTGTAGATATTTAGAGGATACAGAGCATGCTGATGTGCATACTCTCTCCTCTGTTACACAAAAGGAGTCCCGTGTGCAAATTTGGCAAATATTAAGGACGCATTGGTTCCATTCTTACACCCCTAAAATTAATAATTTGCTAATTTAGTAGTTATGACATGATAATGAAATTATAATTGACTAACTTGAGGGCATTGTGTCATCTTAATTCTATCTTTATAAGAAACGCGACTCTTTTTGTGGAACAAATGTAATTAGCAATTGGACTCTTTTGTAGAATGGATGGAGTATTAAATACTCCCTTCGCTTCAAAATATAAGATTAACTTTGGCCTTTTAAAGTTAGTTTGGGAAATTTTCAAAATTAAAATTGACATGAAATCTCATTTAATATTAGTCAATACAATTATGAATATTTTTAACAATCTAAAAGGTACTAATAATTACAAGATTTATTTATTTTTTCCCAAAATTTTAGTTAATCACATCAATTTTGAGTATGAAAATGTCTGAAATTGATTTTAAAAAGTCGAAATTGATCGTTATAGTTTTGAATGGAGGGAATATTTATTCTTTGATCTACTTTTCATTTAGCACAATAAGATTCGAGATTGACCATTGCTTTTGGTATTTCTTGATGAAGTTTATTTTAGGGGCGTGATGTGGTCTGGGCGCATCTAATTCATTTTTTGTGTGGCACCCCTTGGTTCCTCTTTGAATCTATATTATTTTACTTGTACAAAGAAAAGTATGTGATTGATGCGAGTCATGTGATCTATGCTGTGTAAAAGTGTAAATAGATAATTTATGTAATGACACTTAAAACTATATAAATATATGTATACAAATTATAGCATAATATATATATATATATATATATTTGTATATATATGTATACGTATATGTATGTGCACACAAAAATAAAAATTTATCATTTCCCCAACATTTCAGATCTTACTGTTTGGAAATTGTGTTTTTGTATTTTATAATCATTTGCTCCCTGTTTCAAATTTCTGAAAGTCATCTGTCCAAAAGAAAATTCAAGTCAGGAAGTAATAATTCGTTAAGTGGTATATTTTCCTTTTTTATCTTTTGCCCAACATATAAATGCAGATATTTATTAAAACTAACTGAATGTGCTTATCTTTTATCTGTATCCTGAAAATGATCTTTCATATTTTGATTTGGTTCTGAGTATGTTGTAATTAACTAATCTTTTTTGGTATCAGGCATTTGATTTGGTGACGATGAAACCCGAAGAGATGGATTTCACAGAAACAGTCGAGTTGGAACCTAAGTTGGATGCTTCTCCAAACTACTACACAGATCCAGCGCCTAGAACAACCTGGTGTTATGGAGTCGTCTTGTGGTTTGAAACTGGTTTTACGAGTAGGTTCTGTCACGAAATGCCAACAGTTTTGTCCACGTCTCCATACACTCCCAAAACACACTGGTCTCAAACGATATTCACTTTCCGGGAACCAATTGCAATAGCATTAGGGAAACCAAATGTTAAGGAATCGGCAGCTGTTGGTACCCAAGCCTGCCCAGCAGTGAAAATGCGTTCATGCATCAGTATTGCACGTGCTCTTGAGCATCGCAGCATTGACATTGCCATTGAAACAACTGCAATTGGGTATGACGGTCGGAAGCGCAATTGGCCGGTGCAAATATTTAATTTATGTTAGGGTCTTGCCGGTTGATTAGTACTGTACTTAAAATTTCTCACTGATCTGGCATGATGCTTCTGTTTTGTTTTTTTTACTTCCCTTTCTGAGACTTTCCATTTGTGCATGTCATCTTCAAAGTTTTTTATTTTTAGGGGTATGAAAGGGTGGTTTGGATAAAACAATTTTGTGACTGGTTCCATTAGGTGCCAATTGCCATGTTAGAATGTCCAAGTATTTGTCTGTTGTAAGATGACAATTTTGATCCATGTTGCATTAAAACCTAATGTTAAATTGAAGGGGTATCTCAAGTGGTTGGGATAATGTTAGTTACTAAGTTCATTGAAATGAACAATTATAGACTAGATTAAATGAATAAGATTTCATTATGAACAAAGATTACATAAGAAGCTACTTTAGTCAAACACAGCTAAATTAACCAACTGCCTGTCTGGCTTACTATATTTATGCAGGTGTTAACTATTGTTATCTAGCTTAACCGTAGTTCTTATAGAAAACAACTCGGTATCAACTGATCTTCTAAGCATATGACACGTCTCTTGGTGATGGTGCTTGATGAGGGATCCAGTGCAAGTTTCTGTTGGAACCGTGACGAGAGCACGGGCTAAACGCTTTGAGGAATGGCTAATTGGTTTGGTTCAAGAGGCGTGGGGCTGAGAATGGATTGATAACTTGCGCTAAGGTGGTTGGTTCAAAGGTCATAAACATGGTCCAAGCGAAGAATGGATCGACAACGTGTGCTAAGGTGGTTGGTTCAAAGGTCATAAACATGGTCCAAACGAACGTTCCAACTCAAGCTTGTCAAGTCGAGCCAAGCATGCCAAGCCAAGAAGCAAAAAGGAGCAGGATTAAAAAATTGCTGTCAGGTGCGGCTGCGCCTTGATGTAGTTCATTTCCAGCGCTGCTGCGCCCTCTGGGGACAAAAAAAGACCTCTCTGTTGTTCAACACGGTTGCACCCATTCCCCGTTCAAAAGTAGCGTGGTCACGTCGGTGCGGAATTTTTTGTTGATGCGTTTTTGCAAGATTTGGACCTGGATTTACCCAATAAATTAAGGAATTTCATTATATTTTCATATTTCTATTGTAATTAGGATACTTTTAGATGTGGTTTTTGATTCTAAATCAATTGTTATTTCCTTATAGGACTCTAGGGTTTCATATCTATTATAAATAAGTTTTGATGAATGTAATTCATATACAATTCAGATTTAAGGGTAAAAGCCAAGTTGAGTGCATACACGAGGAAATATTAATGCTAGCGAAACACGCAAGGGAGGTGAGGAAATTGCTTTCTACTAACCCTTATTTTGCAGTAAATATGTCTCACTCCAAGGATAAAGCTAGGGGTGAGCAATTCGGTTATATCCAAACCAAATAGCTTATTCGGATATAACCGAATATCGAAATCTTCCAAATTTCACTATCCGAATAATTAATCGAACAGAAAAATAACTGAATTACCAAATACCGAATAACCAAATTTTACATTCGATTATTTCGGTTAACCGAAATAAAGTTCCATTTTATCAAACAAACAAAATTTCATTTCAAATTAGCAATACTAGAGTTTTCAATCACTAATTAGCAACGATCAACAACCATAATAATTTATAACCTTAACAAAGTTTAATGGTTTAAAATTAACAATACATAATCCAAGTTTATGACTTAACAAAGTAATTAATCTAGCAACATGCATCACAGATTCACAGCAGGTCAGCAGTAGCACTTCAGCAAACAGCAGCCAGCAGGCCCAACACCCAGCAAGCAATTCAGCCCTCGGAAACAATATGCAGTAGCAACATTCAAGTTGCAACAACCAGCAGCAGAGACTGCAGAGTAACAGCAAGTTTGTAACACAACTTTCAACATGCCAGCAACACCAACATGCAACAGCCAACATACAAAGCCTGAATTCAATAGAAGTTGTACTCCAGTTGTAAATTAAGGTTTGGATATTGGAGGAATATTGAAGAGTAAACATTTTCAAAAACTAAAATAGAAAAACAAATGCTTAAGAATATTTTGCCAATTCAGCTAAGACATATTTAGCAGAGTTCCTGGAGTAGGACTCTGAATTTCCTGGAGATTGAGGGTGCAAAACATTCAGATATGCCGAGACAAGAAATTTATTTCTTTGCTGTTTACTAGTTTAGATTATCTCCTCCCCAAGAAGAACACAATTGGTAAGATGGAGGGAAAGAGAATGATACTGGTTGGTTCAAGAATGGGTTTGATCATGCACAGTACTGGTAAAAAATTAGTAGAGCAAAGATTTCAACCAACAGTAAGTCATTAGAATACAAATTAAGGAATGATTAAATGAAAAACATGTGATACCCCCAGTTCCATATCAAAATACGTGGGCTTGATTTATAATTTGTTTCCAATCACAAGCTTTTCTTAGACTGATCTTAGTTTGTACTCCCTTAGAGGAATCATTCTTCAGAACAATTAACCCATCTAATCTTAATGTCTTCTAACCAATTTTATTTCCTCTGATTATTTAATCAGTTATAGATTTTAGTAACCTAATAATCCTTTGGTAAGTTGATTATAAAAATCATGATCAGGAAAAACAATGTATGTCTATGCTGCAAAGTTAGATAGATGCCTTTTACAATGGATGCTTTGTACACTGGATGAATCATACCTTTTACAAGCTTGTTCATATTATCCTTCAAATGCCCAAAATTAATCTGAAATGAAGTAAAAAACTGTGAAGTCAATCAGCCAAACATTTCAAAATAAATAAAGTAACTTGCACTTAACAAGTAATTACTATGATAATGTACACTTTAAAATTTACCTCATTAATCAAGTTGAGTCACATAAACATTGGCATCGTTAGTAGCAAGGCTCAAGTTGGAAATTGCTGAAAATGAGAAAACATATTATAAACACATTATATTTACAAGTTTCTTTATTAATTCAATAAATACAACAACAAAAAGTATTACCACTCTCAAGTTTATCGGCAAAGTCGTTATCTTCCTCCACATTAATATAATCCTCATTTTAATCCAATCTTGAGCACATATGATAGCTTCGACTGTATTAGGAGACACTGAACTCCTAAATGCATCAAGAATGCGCCCTCTCGTGCTAAATGCGGACTCCGAAGCAACGATAGAAATGAGAATAGCCAACACGTCACGGGCAATACGTGCAAGGATAGGAAATCTTGCACTATTAACTTTCCACTGTAACGACTGAGAAAATCAGATTATTATGTGAATTAATTTTAATTTGATTATATTGAATAAATGAGATTATATGTTTATTAAACTGAGTAAGCTTTCTAAAGGTTGTTCTATGACCTAGAATGATTGACTGTGGTTAGGATTTTGGCTGTGAGCTAGGATTAAATGGAATGAATTTCCAAGGTGAAAATAAAAGTTTTCTGAGAAATTTTTGTAAAATCACTATTCATCCGTTTCTGCTCGGGAATTATTTTTGAATTTCCAAAAAACGCGTAATGATAGAATTATGAGACGAGATGGAATATCCAATAATATTTTAGTTATGACAAACAAAGTTTTTGCCTGAGTACTTAAAACCTAAAAAAGTAGAATTCTAAGAAAAGAAATGATTAAGTATAATATAAAAGATTATTATACGTGAAGAATACAAGTATAATACGAAGATCAATATGACGTACAATATGAATATCATACGAAGTATATACAAATAGAATATGAGAATTATACGGTAAGAATACGAATAAGTCATAATGGACTATAACTATTGGACTTAGACTTTGTCAAGCCCAATTGAACAATGAATGAGACCCAATGATGAATTATATCAAGGCTCAAGTAATAATTAAATCAAGCCCAAATTTAGGCCCGAAATAAGTTAATTTTAAGCCCGAACCAAGAACAGAACCCGTGGGTCGAACTGATGGGTCGAACCGATGGGTCACCGGGTAGGTAAAACCCATGGGGCAACCCATGTGTGTCCCCCATGGGAGCACATGGCCGACCACATGGCCTTGGCTTCCTTGGGAAGCTAAGGTGAGGAGGTGGTGAATAGTAAGGAGGTTTGAGTGTGGAGGTTTGCCATTTTGACCAAACTACCCCCATCTTACTTTTCGTTTATAAGCTAGCTTAAGTGGTTCATTAGTTGGTTTACAAACATTGAACACTTATATTGAGAGTGAAGTGAGAGTTAATAAGCAATCAAGGAGGAAAGAAGCTAATTAGTTCATCAAACTATCAAGAACGCGAAGAACGCGAAGGTAAAACATGTAAACCCTTAGTCTTCGATTATTTTCTATTGAATTTTTATAGAAAGGTATGAATTGGTGGAGCATGTCTCTTCCGGAGTAATAAGGATGTCTATTAGTGAACAAAAACATTAATAAGCCATGTATAAGCGAGAATCATAATCGAATGATTAATCATTAATCGAAGAACGCATAAAATTTAGAGCTTATTGTTGATGGACAAATTGAAAACCATCGAGTATAAGTTAGGTGAAAATTTCTTGGTTAGGATATAGATGAATGCCCAATGGATTGATTCCATTTGGAATGGCGTAAAAATCTCGTGTAACAAAGTTATGACGAAATTTACAGTAAAAGACATTAATCACCGAAATCGTAGTTAACTAGGATTTCCGGACGATAGTGAATTTTAGCTAATGAACTTAGAAACCTAGGGTTTCATTAGTATATCGAAGAACTATGAACTTAAGAGTCGTGGACTCAAGAACGGACGAATTCGGATGTAAAACCAAGAAACGAGCGAAGAACGCTCAAGAACGAATATTGATCAAGTAATGAAATTTCAACCAACGAATTGGTCGTTAACGGATTCAGAAACTTTCTCTGTTGGGGAAATCGAAGTACGTAAAATAAGTAAGAAAATGGCTTTTGAACGAGCCTATTCCGAGTTATAACGATCGAGTTACGAGCTCAGGAAGTAAGCGATTTGAAAATGTTGAGAATTGTAAAAAAAAATCAAAGGCTCAAGGCAGGCGCCGCAGCGCCACCCATGCCTTGTAAAGTCCCGTCGCAGCGCTTGCCCGGAGTCTTCTTCACTGCTAAGGCGCGCCGCAGCGCCGTTATTAAGCCTAAGGGTGGCACCGCAGCGCCCTTAAGGAATTTTTTTCCGACACTAGCTTTTGTTAATCCAACTTTTTGCATGGTAATTGAGGGGCAAGTATATACTTAATATACATGAAGAGAAACATCCTAAACATGTATAACTATGAATTTAGGAATTAAACGTTGATTAAAAGTAATTAAACGAAAAACATGAAATGCGAAAACATTAATCGTATATCGTATTCGAGTTTAACGAACGTCTTAATGTTATATAGTATGTAATAGATAGACGTGGTACGAAGATGATGAAATATGAAGATAAAAATTATGTAATCGCTATACGGGGTCCTATATCGGTAATCCGGGGAACTGTGTCCGAACTAACGAACCGATTAAGGTTATAGTTATCATTATGCTTAAACGATGAACAACGAATGTTGGTTTATAACGTGTAAAGGTTAATAAGCGTAATAAATGTTAAATACCTTGACGAATGTTATTAATAAAATAAATTCGATTAAGCTATAGAAGAGAAAGAAGTTGGTATAAACAATGTGTATAGATTGTTGGTAGCTAATTTCAGTATGCTATGTGAATATATCATGTAGAAACTGTAAAGACTAAGAAAAGTGAATTTAAGTTTGAAGACGCTTGAAGGCAAGTTCTTCTAACTCTTATTTAACCTTCGTGTTAGCCAAGTTTCTGTGATTCATGTTTTATTGTGCATTAATTGTTTACGAAAGAGTCGATGCCAATCTTAATTCGGCTAAACAAATCTTAAAGATTTGATTGATTTATTTACAAGTCTTTTAAAGTATTATTGTTAACGCTATCTTATGCCAATTATTTTGGTACAGATTCAAAGTTAAGCCTGAGTATGAATAAACAAAGGTATTATACATCGTTTATCGACGGGCACGTGAGGTTGCCAAAACTTAAACGTAAACATGTTTAACGAATGAGTGTTGATAAACATAGAGTACTATAGGCTGATCACCTAGAAGTGATCGTAAGCTATATCGGATGTACAGTTTTAGTGTCGGGATGTCCTTTTCATGAATGAAAACAAAATGAGAATGTTCATGGTCTTTTGACCAACTCAGAATTCTTAAGTGACTATATGTACTTTGGAAATGTTTTAATGAAATGGAAAGTGCTATTTCGATTGTTTATAGTACTTCATAACTATTTGTTTTCAATCATATGATTCTTGATTTTGTGGTTGTGTTATATATTGTTAGACTTGCTGAGCTAGTTATGCTCACTTCTTGCTTGAATTATATGATTGCAGCTAATAAGAGCGAACAGATCGAAGGTTTCGGTAAAGATAAGGGCAAGGCCAAAATGGATAAATAGTTATTCTGTAATAGAATAGTATATATTTAGTGTGAACTTATACTATGACAATGAATGATGTAATGGTTAATAGAGCCGGGGAAGGATTTATTATTATTGTAATAATTATTTAGTAAATATGTTCATATTGATGCAGTTTTCAATGGAATGAATGTAAAGTTAGTAGCATCGTGTAACATCATATATGTGGGTTGAAAGTACCCGAATTTGGGGGCGTCACAGGTTGGTATCAGAGCTGTAGATTATAAAACTTAAGGGGGGAGAACCTTAGGCTATAACCTTAGTAATAGTAGAAGAAGTCAAAAGTGAATGAATTTGAATAGAGTTCTTAAGTAATGTAGTGAGGAGACTCATTGCAGAAAGATTTAAAAGATGAAAATTAACCCTAAATAAATTAAATATGATTTGTGCTTATAATATTTTGTATTATGTACTAATCAACATGTTATGTGTTATTGTAGATGTCAATCGATAGCTCTATGTTTAGGAATATACATGTGGTGAGCAAGGAGTCGATGAACATGATAGGGCCTGTACCAATGCCAGTGGCGGAGGTACCGATGGTGAATATAGAGGAGTCAGAGCCGGAGGAGGAAGATCCGTCTGAGGACTTCGAGAACCTAGGGTCGGCGTCATATTTCTATGTGGTGGCCGATGAGGAGGATAACATGGAGGTAGCATCATTTAATATGGTGATACCTACACTAGAGCCAACACCACCAGAGGCAGTGAGGGCATTGTATCTGGCGATGCTTGACTGGAATGTGCAACTGCGAGTTGATTTGCATAATTTGAGGGAGGAGGTTGATGACCTCCAGGAGGCTAAGGAATCTGCAGAAGCAGATTTTGAGTTAGAATATGATGAGAAAGTGCTCATGAAGAATAAGGATAGAGACTATAAGAACGAGGTCGTTGAGCTTCGTAAGTAATTGGGAGAGAAGAACTAGAAGATAGCACGGATGTCTTACATCCATGGGAGTGCTCATGAAGATTTCAAGCTGAAGATCGCTTGTTATTCGATTGAGTCAGGGCAGACTCGTCACATTATCAGTAGGGATATTGTGGCGATTCTTGCGAACCAGAAGCACGAGAATGCCGTTAGGCAGTGTTAGTAGTAGTAGTAGATGATGTGTAGATATGTAAATATTTTGTGTATCTATGTAGTGACGTAAAACCCTCTTTTGTATAATTAAAGGGTAGTCTTTTGTAAATCGCAACCCTTTGTAAGCCAATCGCGGGATATAAATGTAATAGCTAGGGTTATGGAACCAATGTGTAAATAGTTTTGAACTATAAAGAAGCATGTTAATATAACGTGGTTTTTATTAAATGTGCTTGATGTTAACTATGTGTTATTGTTTGATAAATAATAACCAAGTAAAAGAATAAGTAAATATAATGAAACTTTATTTATTTAAATAGAAAATGCCGCCAAGAAGAAGACAACGTAATCACGAAGCTGAGTCGCGTAATGAGAATAACCAAGAGGGTCAGAACAACCCTATGCAAGAGTTTGTTAACTTGTTAACGACTGCATTTAATAGAGCTGTGGCTAATGTACCAGTGGTTCCTAGGGTAGGTCGAACGACTACCTTTAAGGAGTTCAAGATTGTGGGTCCGCCGGAGTTCAGGGGAACTATGGACCCTATCGAGGCCCAAACATGGGTAAAAGAAATTGAGAAGGAGTTTGTAATAACAAATGTTGGGGAGGCACAAAAGACTTCTTTTGCTGCCTACATGATGAAAAGGGAAGTCAACTACTGCTGGGAGGCAAACCAGAGTAGGGATGGAGATGGAGCTGTTACATGGGAGATGTAATATCCGAGAATTTTCGAATATCATTAAATTAGAATATTAATGGAAATGAATATTTATTTGAATATAAATGATTTTGTGTTATGAGATGAGTTAACTCGATTATATTAAATGGAATATATATAATAATTGAGAAAGAGTGTGGAGTTTATAATAAGCTCCATAAAATGCCTTTTGTGGCACAGTGATGAGAATTACGATGATTTAAGTAATTAAATAAAGAATTAATGAGTGGATGATTAATCAATAATATATTTTTAATTAATGGTTATCACGAGTAAAAGCATATTCATGATTAAATAGCTAATTAATGATTGGGATTAATATTTGTTTAGTGTAAAGTAATGTAATCGTATAATGTATAGTAACTGCAACTATATAATATAATGTATAATGTGACATTTTGACATAACTATGTAATATACAAACTATATTATAAAAGAAAGTGAGCCACATGGGTGGACTTATAAGAATACATGTTGTATGTACATTATACCATATGGGACCAAACTATGTTATATAAAGTGTAGTGTGACACTTTAGTGAGGATATTGAATATGGAAACTATACCATATGAATTACATAAATAATGCCTATGTGACCATGTGGTAGGTATAATACATTAATGTCTACTATATGGAATATTAAAGTATATGAATAATTAATATTAATAATTATTTCAATAAGTGACATGGGTGGGATAATGAGACTTATGATAATGTGATGTGTCACAACCCAATTATATAATAATTTGGTAATATCAAAATGTACATGGATTATATGATGTGAATAGAAATATACCCCCAACTTGCTATTTTGTAATATCATTACCTCAATTAGAGTCCATGAATACCCCTAAATGAATTTAAACCTAAGAAATATATACATGCTTATTTAACTCAAGTATATACTATATGTACATGAAATGCTATTCTTGAAATGCTGAGATATAAGTGTTGTCCCATATTGAGTGTCCATTTCTCCCCCATTTCTCCTTCACGTGTAAGGGCCAATGGCCTATTCTACTTCATCTCTCAATAGCCTTCAATCAAATGATGGTCATGATAGCTAAGGGTGTGGGTTGAGGTAGTTGTTGGACACTATTCCACCCACTTCCCTCTATCCTTTGGTTCTTCCTTTCCTCCATTGATTCAAGCCTTGGGGCAATGGTTTTATATGGATATTGAATTCTCTTATAAATACCAAGCCTCTCTTCTTATGTAATGTTGCTAGAATTATTGTCAAGTGTTAGAAGAGTGAGTTAAGAGAGAGTTCTGGAATTGGGAAGCAAGCTTAGCTAATTCAAAGGTTCAAGAGGTATAATCTCTAAACCCACTTTGAAATTCAATTCATAGAAATGAACATGAGATACTTGAAATCAATGTGTGTTAAGGTGCTAGCATAAATTGTTAAGTATATATATATGTTAGGAATGCAAGGTAGTAGTATGCAAGCATGCTAGCTAAATATATTGTAAGGATTTGCTGAAGCTCTGCTGAAGCAGAACATTGTCTGGTCTGGAACCGGAGTGGCGCGGCCGCGCCACTCCCTAGTACAAATGACGTGCGACCACGCAGGCTGCCAGTCTTGGATTCTGATCTTGTTGGTCTTATGTTATTCTGAGCAGGTTATGTTAGTTTGATTATGCATGAAGATAACCCTAAAATATGTGTTGAGGTTGTCTTGGTTATGGTAAATCATTTTAACTCGGTTAGTAAGAATATTTGAAGAAGACTTAACAAGTTGAAAACTATAAACTTTGAACTTGGAGTAATGTATATTCTGATTTTGTGAACATGTGTAAATAATCTAGATATGTACATGCATGAGTATAGCATAAGGCATGATATAGGACATGTGGATTTATTTACATGCTTGGATAGCTTTAAAACCCTCTAAAGAATTACTTAGAGTTTCTAATATGGACTTGATAAACCATAACGCTTTTGAGTTATAAACTTGTGAACGTGATTACATATTCTTGATATGCATATACGCTAGCATGATATATAGTAAGTGAAGTAATTTTGCATGTCTAGATAATGTTGGTAACATGCTAATGGAAACTGAGTTTCACGTACAAATGTAAACCATATACACTTGAGTCATGAACTTGTAAGCATGCCTATGTGATCTATTTATGCATATGAAAGCATGACATGTGGTATGTAAAGCTACATTGCATATAGAATGGTTTAACATAAGATTTCAAAAGAGACCTCAATAGTTTGAAAACAAGTTTTGTTGATAGATACATTACAAGTATTCTGAAAATTTTGACCATTATGACAAGATATCATATGCCTCTTAAACATGATTGCCATGTATGCCTAGCTAGTCCTATGTACGATAAAATAGTTGAGCATGATTAAGAACAAGTTTCAAGGGAGTGAAACAAAGAACATGAGATGCATGATTAGAATGTCATAAACATGTGTGTTTGGCATAGTCCTTCATATATGAGCATGGCATTTTGAATTGGGTTTTGCAGGGCAGCCCTGTCTTGGTCTGCACCAGGAGACGCGCGGCCGCGCCGCTC
Source organism: Panax stipuleanatus (assembly GCA_020205555.1). Taxonomy (NCBI): domain Eukaryota; kingdom Viridiplantae; phylum Streptophyta; class Magnoliopsida; order Apiales; family Araliaceae; genus Panax; species Panax stipuleanatus. Next base: position 60,293,343 of record CM035120.1, on the reverse strand, counting down.
CTTAGTGCAAACCAAGCGCGGCAGCGCCAGGGTACAGAATGTTCAGAGTTGTTTTGTTATGACATGAACTTGAGACATACTTGTGTAGTTACTTTACATATTGTGATACATGTACATAATGTTATTCTAATGTCTATGAGCAAGCTAAGTTATGAAACCATATTAAATTGACAAGGTGTTTATAAATGATAAAGTCTAACGATGGTTCCGAACTATGTAGTAGCATACGTATTGGATTGTATGACTAGTCATATGTGTATACTTGAATCACATATCAAGTTTGTTTATCTAATATGTTTAACTAATGAACATCCTAAACATATTATATACTATAAATAGGGTTCGAAAGTGTTGATTAGCTTTACGTGAGTATACTATGCTAAAGGCAAGTTTCCTTAAACCCGTTCTTGTATTATTTGCAAGTATCCTAAACCCTTGCATTACTTTATTCAACGGATATCGTAAGCAAGTACTTGAACTCTATTCTTATTGAATTCATATTAAGTTATTGTTGTGCAAGTGAGTTATTCAAATTTTGACTTATTGCGTCATGGTTACGATAAAGTCGATTATATTCTTCGAACTTTAATGTCAAGTATTGAATTTATAAAGAGTGGTCTATGCCATTTGATTCGGCTAGACTTATACCATGATTAGAAAGCTATCCAAACCAATTGATTGGTGCGAAGTCTTATTTTGACTGAGATGAACAACCTTCTTCGAAGGGAAAATATATTTGTCGGGAGACCGACGTGCGCACACTTTAAGTACGATTGAACGATACGCATACCGTAGGGTACTTTAGACTGATCACCTGTTGTACTTGTTTTGTTGGGATTATCAGTATATTACTGATAATTCTAGTAAGAGTTCATAGTCCTTAGTGACTGCTCAGTATTCAATTATCTTGAAATCTTAAATTGATTTAGTATTGAATCATATTGATATTATTCTGTCCTTAGCGACTGTTATTAAGAATTGTTGATATTCTTGCTATCCTTGAATTATCATACCTTGCTATACCCTTTTGAGATTCGAGAACTATATTACTCACCCATATTGTATATTACTTGCTGGGCAATTTGTGCTCATTCTTACTTTCCCTAAAAAAACATTTTCAGTTAAGGCAGAGCAGTGCGGACCCTCGGGCACAGACAAGGGCAAGGGAAAGGCTACTGAGTAGCTTTATTTATGTAGAACTTTATAATTTGTAATAAAACTTATGCTATTATGTATTAGTTATGGTTATGCATGCCTAAGTTATGTTTACGATATGTAATCGATGTTTAAGTTACGAGACCTTGGGACGTGAATAAATTATATTAATTAAATATAATCTATTCTGTAATAGTTGTGTATTATTCCGCTGTGCGATACGATATTTAGTCGTAATATTTATTGTGGTGTTAGATATTAGAACGTGACAAACCGAATTCGAGTGACCAAGTGGCGGTCCGAATTTGGGGGCGTCACAGGAGAGGTTTAAGGAACTTTTCTTTGAGAATTACTTTCCTGCTAGTATGAAAAGTAGGATGGCGATTAAGTTCTTAGAACTTAAGCAGGGGGACATGACGGTTCCCTAATACATAGCCAAGTTCAATGAATTGGCGAGGTTTGCTCCACACTAAGTGGATACTGAGGAGAGGAAGGCATGGAGGTTTGAGAAAGGCTTGAAGCCTTGGCTCTATAGTAGGATTTCGGTGTTCCAGAGCGCTTCGTTTGGGACCATTCTGGAGAAGGCAATTATTGCTGATGGTGGTAGCGAGGCTTTAACCCAATACCAAAGAGAGAAAAAGAATAAGAATAAGGGAGATGGGGTAGCCAAGACTAAGGGAGCTAGTGGCAGCCATAGTGCGCCAAAAAGGAAGGGTTTTAACTCTGGGAATACCGGAGTGAAACAAGGAGATCTTAAGCAAAGGATCGAAGCTTGCAAGACGCGTGGGAAGACTCATTTAGGAGTCTGTCTCAAGGGGAAGTCAATTTGTTACAACTGCGGGCAGGAGGGGCATATTTCACCCAACTGTCCTAACCCTAAGAAGAAGCAGGAGTGTTTCATGTGTGGGTCGATGGACCACATGATAAGGAACTGCCCGAAGAAGGGGTCGAATGGAAGCAAAGGTACTAGTAGTGGTAAATTATCCATTACTGGACCAACACCACCGAGTAGACCTACAACCTGTACGTTTAATATGACAGTCCAAGATGCAGTTGCATCAGCCGATGTAGTGGCAGGTATTATCCCGGTCAATGAAATAAATGTTTATGTGTTGTTTGATTCGGGTGCTACTAGTTCTTTTATAGCATGTGAATTTACTAAACGATTAGGATTACTGTAATACCCGAGAATTTCCTAATGTTATTAAATGAATATATTAATGGGAATGAGTATTTATTTGAAAATAAATAATTTTTGTGTTATGAGATGAGTTAACTCAATTATATTAAATTGAATATTTATAATAATTGAGAAACTATGGAGTTTGCGATAAACTCGTTAAGTGCCTTGTGTGGCACAGTGATGAGAAATCTAATAATAATAAGCGACGTGCCTATAAATATAATAAGATTTACACTTATTTACTGTGATAAATAATCAATTGTTGTGAAAATTAATAGTTACATTAATTGACGAGGAATGGATTAATTAACATTAATGTTAATTAATCGATGAGATGAATAATTTATTTACTTATTTGACATTAGGAATAATAAAACAAATAAGTAAGTTATTAATATAATAAGATTATATTGATTGTTATGTACGAGCATGCAATAATTAATAATATAAAGTATATGGAATACAACTATATTATATAGTGTGGTGCAACATTTATGTGACTATACTACTTATATATATGGACCATGTATTAAGATTGATTAAAGTATATATGCTACATAATGCTTATGTGACAATATGTATGTGAGTATACATTAAAATAGTACATCATGAATATATGTAGTAAACAATTATAATTGATGATTACTTCAAAGTATAATTGAATAATAGAATTTAATAATAAATGAGACAATGTAATGTGGTAATATCTGATAAAATTATATCTGATATTAACAAAATGTATATGGATTATATGTTAAATATATGTATCCCTACTTGCTACATTGTAATATTTGTTACCTATTAAAAATGCATTGTGATTCAAATTATAACATAAGTATATGTTATGTATGTATAATAGTTTAAGTGTGGAGTGTTACAAATGCTGAGATACCATTCCTTGTCCCATATTGATAGACACAAACCTTGTACACGTGAATAGCATTATGAAGTCTAAGGCCTATATTCCACAAACTCAGCAACCATTTCATAGCTTTCATAGCTCATGATGATCAAGGATGTGGGATTTATGATGAATCTAACAACCATTTACCAACCCCCTATTAGCCACCATGCAATTCAACATTCCTATTGGTTTAATTTGATGTATATATGCATTGTCTGTATATTGGTTTTTCTATAAATACGAACTCTCCTTCTCCATTTGCAATTTGCTGAGATTTCTTAAGTGTTGAGAGTGAGAGCATATACATATATCAGTGTTAAGTATTCCCAGAGTTGAGAATTCAGTTAACAACAATTACATTATAAAGGTATAACTACATTTCTTGTTCGTCATTTTCATTCTCTGTCAAATTCTCATTTTTTGATTTTGGTTGCAAGGCATATTAATTGAATTATAGAATGATTATTAGTTGTTATATAGACTTAGTAACATGTTAGTATATAATGTAGCATGTTTAAAAATCGAATTCGTGAAGTAATTTTGTGAATTGGGCTGTTAACTGCCGAAGCAGACTGCAGTCCGGCCAGAACCAGTGGTGGCGCAGCTGCGCCGGTTTAACCTTGGCATGCTGCGCAGCTGCGCCGGAACCCTGCTGCAGTTTTTGATTTCTGCTTAAATTCTGCTAAGTGATAGTTTGTTGTATAACTTTGATGAGCATGCTAGCTTGAATAGAACATATGTATGAGTACATAGGCCTAACGTAAGCATGTTTAAACCAAGATGGTAAACCTTTTTGACGAAACGATGTATGTCGAAAGGAACTTAAAGTTATAAAGAGGGACTTGGATATGTTATATTTATATTTTGACTTTGACACATGTTATTATGGTTTAGAAATGCATGAAGGATGTGATGACTTGTGTATATATATATCTTAAGGTAGCATGAACATGTTAGACTTCGTTAATGGAACTTACTAACGAAACATGGACTTTGAACATGGACTTGACATGTTGTATTAAGATTCATATTCTGATATTTTTAACATGTTTAATAATGAGTGTAACATCACTAGTATACCATACATGTGTACTCACTTGTTAAATTCAATAAGAGGTTAACCAAGCATGAGTTTAAGCATGTTTTTAAAGTGATAAACAATGCTAATTATGAATAAATGATGTGGACAATTGCGAGCATGTATATTACAATTTATATGACCTTCTCGCATGTACCTATGATTAAATTATATGCGTTGTGACTGCATGATCGTATTTGGCCTTAAATTCTTAGAAATCCTAAACTAAGACCCTAACATGTAAAGGTGAACTTAGGATAGTAATATGTATGTGGTAAAGATACTTGTGAGCATGCCTAAAACAAACTACGTGATCACCTCGTATGCTTAAAATAACAAGCATGATAGCTTACATGATTTCATGATGTTGTAAAGCCTTAATTTGTTTAAAATATAGATCTAGAACCTATATAATGTAAATTGAACGTGAAAAGGTTGAATAAGCATAAAAGTATCCTTTAATATGACTACATGCTATGTGATATCATGTGTTGACACTTGAATTCGATTTTGATGGTTAACTTATGGAAATGCCATAACTTACTAAAATAAAATATATTTAGTATTGATTGTGGTCTTATGTGATATTAATGATATAAGAATATGTTAAACTCAAAAAGAGGAACGTTAAGGATAAAAGTTATACTAGTATGATACTATATATGATATAACTGTATAGCTAGGCTAAGACTTAGCTTGTGTGTCGATCGTATGTCCAAGATAAGATATGAAGCTATAATATATGACTAATGGATATTATATATATATGTAACTATATTACAATAGGGATTCAAAAGTGTTGTTTTGCTTTTCGTGGATATACTACGCATAAGGCAAGTATCCTATCTTTGTGTTTGCGTTATTTGAGGAACGTTGTAAGCAAGTTCCCTAACTTACACTCTTTTAAAGTGCAAGTGTTCTATCTTTGTGTTTGCATTATTCGAGGAACGTTGTAAGCAAGTTCCCTAACTTACACTCTTTTAAAGTGCAAGTATCCTATCTTTGTGTTTGCGTTATTCGAGGAACGTTGTAAGCAAGTTCCCTAACTTACACTCTTTTAAAGTGCAAGTACTTGAACCCTACTCTTTATTGAGCATTACTGGAGCTTGTACTATTATTGATTATACAAGTAAATAATTGAAAGCATGATTCTTATCCTATGACATAATGCTTCATAAATAGAATAGAGTTGTTTATTCTTGAAATTTGATTTGAGTATTGAACTTATAATTGTTCGCTTATTCATTTAAAGAGCCGTCTATGCCAATTGATTCGGCTAGACTTATAACATGATTAGAAAGCTGTCCAAACCAATTGATTGGTGCAGAATTCTTGTGTTAACTGAGTTGAACAACCTTCTTTGAAGGGAACATATATTTGTCGGGAGACCGACGCGCGCACTTGAGTATGATTAAATGTTATGCATAATATAGGGTACTTTAGGCTGATCACCTATTGTACTTGTTTTATTGGATTTTCAGTATATTACTGTTAATTCTAGTAAGAGTTCATAGCCCTTAGTGACTGCTCAGTATTCTGTTATCTTGAAATCTTAAATTGATTTAGTATCAAATTATATTGATATTATTCTGTCCTTAGCGACTGTTATTGAGAACTGTTGATATTCTTGTTATCCTTGAACTATCACACCTTGCCATATCTTTTTAAAGATTTGAAAATTATATTACTCACCCTTGTTGTTATATTACTTGCTGAGAAAACTTTTTGCTTATTCTTGCTTTCCCTTAAAACATTTCAGTTAAGAAAGAGCAGGGTGGACCTTCGGGCGTTAATAAGGGCAAGGGTAAGGCTACCGACTAGCTTGTCTCTTTTTATGTTTTAAATATTATAATGTTGTATTAAGTTGATGTAGTAAGATTGGAGTTGACTATGTTTAAGCTTAAGTTAGATTATGTAATAAGTCTGTATTGGATATTATTATGTAATCTATTAAGTACTGTGGGTTGTGAGACTTGGGGGAATAATTATAATAAATCATTGTAAATTATTCTAGATTAGATTTTCCGCTGTGATTGTGTGATTTTACTTATTATCGTATTACCATGAGCACGTGACGAACCGAATTCGAGAGACCAAGTGGCGGTCCGAATTTGGGGGCGTCACAGGTTGGTATCAAAGCTGTAGTTATAAACCTTAGGAGCGAGTGTCCTTAGATTATAACTTAGGAAAACTTAGAAGTTAGAAAGGGATAGAACTCGCATAGAGTTTTCCCTAGAGCGAGGCTTAGTGTGTTATGAAATGTAACTTCATTCTATATAATAAACTTATGTTTTATTTAACATTCTAATGGAGTTGTTGTTTGTTTTGTCTTGTGTTTGTGATTGTAGGATGGCAGATATGGGAGTACCTAGTAGAGTGGCTAAGGAGGAGCCTAGAGACATACATGTAGTATACGAGGCACCTCTAGAGGCTGTGCCAGTGCAGGCTGTTGCACCATCCGAGTCTGTCGACGAGGATGAGATCGAGCTGGAGTTCGACCTCGAGGAGGAGCCTATGGAGGACGAGCCTTCAGAGGAGGAGCCCATGGAGGACTCCTATGAGCCCAATCTTGAGGAGTAGATGTTAGGTGAGTATGAGGAGCATATCCTAGAGTTGGACTGCAGAGTCCAGGAGCTGGAGGCCGAGGCCAAGGAGAGAGAGTTTGAGTTCCAGAAGTTGAGGGACGAGGACCATCAGAGGAAGTTAGCCATGCAGGAGTTAGAGGTGGAGATTCCTTTCCGCAGGGAGGCAGGGATCAAGATGGGAACCTTATTCCATAGGTCGGTGGTGAGAAATGTAGATCTGGCAGGGAAGCTAGAAGAGGTAGAACAGTAGGGAGCTGAGTGAGAAGACTGAGAAGGAAGCACTCTGTACTCAGCTAGAATTGGAGGTGATGGATAGGATACACTTCGAGGAGAAGTGGGAAGCGTCTAACGAGAGAGCTGACGACCTAGAGGATGAGGTCAGATGCAAGAAGAGGAAGATGAACAAGATGGGGTATGTGTTCCGTTCAGCTTTTGAGAGGGTGATTGATGGTGTGTACCACTACCCGGCGGAGCAGGGACAGACCCTACATACTTTGAGCTGAGAGTTGATGGCGTATATAGCACATATCAAGTATAAGAGTGCTGTAGAGCGTGGGATGATGGGATAAAACCCTTAGTCAGTCTAGTAGTAGTATTTACTTTATGTATTGTATATACTGTGTTGTAATCCCAACTTTTTGTGTAAAGTGTGGGATAGTGATGTAAACCCAGATTAAGCTTTTGATAGAGGGGTAGTATGGTAGTATGTTAGTGTTCCCCGTCTTTTGTGATATTAGGGGATATATGTGATAACATTTATAGAAATATGCTAGGGGAAATCATGTAATGAAACGATTTGGCATATGAATATAAATGAAGCTTATTTCAGAAATGTGTTATAAAATTTTATGCCTTTAGTATTAAAAGAAATACTTAAGTAATATAACTGAGTAATAATAAAATGAAAATTTGTGATGCAGATAATGCCGCCCAGACGTAGATTGACTGCACCTGAGGAGTCAGTGAACAATGAGAGGGAACAAGTAGACCCGATCTAGAAGCTAGTAGATATGTTAGGAGAGGCCCTTAGGGGAAGGAACAACGAACCCGTTCGCCCAAATTCACAAGGAGTACCAGTCACAAACTTTAAAGACTTTAGGAGTGTAGGACCTCCAGAGTTCGAGGGTACTACTAACCCGATAATTGCGCAAACCTGGATCAAGGAGATCGAGAAGGCTTTCACTATAGCTCGTGTGGGCGAAGACTAGAAGACGGTATTTGCTACATTCATGATGAGAGGAGAGGCGAACTATTGGTGGGAGGTGAATCAGCAGAGAGTTGGAGAAGGGATAATAATTTGGGATAGGTTTAAGACCCTATTTTTCTAGAACTACTTCCCGAAAAGCATGAAGAATAGAATGGAGGTAAAGTTCTTAGAATTGAAACAAGGTGATATGACGGTGGTGCAGTACGCAGCTAAGTTTAACGAATTAGCACGATTTGCGGAGCACCAAGTTGGAGATGAGGAAAGGAAGGCGAGACGTTTTGAGCAAGGGCTGAAGCCGTGGCTGTTCAATAAGGTATCAGTTCTTCAAATTGATTCCTTTCGACATTACTGGAGAAGGCGATCATTACGAAAGGAGGCAGTGAGGCCTTAAGTCTGTACAACAAAGAGAAGAAAGGAAAGAATACTGGAGGAGAAAATCATGCTGAAGGATGCAGCAGTGGAGGTAGTAACTTGGGAAAAAGAAAGTAGGAGAATAACAACAACAATAACAAAAACAACAACAATTAATCGGGGAATTTTCATGGAGGTTTCAAGAAGAAGGCTGAAGGATTTCCGAAGTGTGGGAAGAACCACCAGGGTGAGTGCTGGAAGGGTCGCGACACTTGCTACAACTGCGGACAGGAAGGGCACATCTCGCCCAACTGCCCAAAACCGAAAAAGATACAAGGATGCTTTGCATGTGGCTTGACGGAGCATCGGATTAAGGATTTCCCGAAGAAGGGAAGTGGCGAAGGTAACAGTCAACAAGGGGGAGGTAACAAACTGATGATCGGGGGACCAACACAATCCAACCGCCCAACCGCCAGAACCTTTAACATAACTGTCCAGGACGCAGTGGCTGCAAAGGACGTGGTGTCAGGTATAATCCCAATCAATGATATAAATGCTTATGTATTATTTGATTCGGGTGCCACATGTTCTTTTGTATCTGAAGAATTTGCTAGTAGACTTAGTACACCCTAAGAATGATTAAAAAATCCTTTGAACATAGAAGTTGCGAATAAGAAAATAATCCCTGTAGAATACGTTTATCGAAATTATCGCGCAAACATTAGAGAATATGAACTGAGCGTAGACTTGATTCCTATTAGATTGGGAGAATTTGACGTAATACTGGAAATGGATTGGTTATATAACCATGCTACGATAATTGATTGTCAGAATAAATGTGTGAACCTTCAGACTCTGAGTAAGTCTAAGGTAGTATTTTATGGTAGCTCATCACTTAAGCAATCGTGTTGTCTTACGATGATGCAGGCCAAGAAATTGTTAAGGAAAGGATGTGTAGGTTATTTAGCTTACATCGTAGATACTCGGAAAAAGGGAGTAGAAATTAAAGATATATCTGTAGTAAATGAATTCCAAGATGTATTTTCGGACGATCTGCCTGGTCTTCCGCCAGACAGAGAAATCGAATTCGTAATAGACTTAGCACCGGGAACAACACTGATTTTGAAAGCTCCATATCGTATGGCGCCAGTAGAAATGGAGGAATTGATGATACAACTGCAAGAGTTATTGGATAAGGGTTACATTCAACTGAGTGTGTCTCCTTAGGGAGCACCAGTGTTATTCGTTAAGAAAAAGGATGGATCAATGAGGCTCTGTATCGATTATCGAGAATTGAACAGAGTAACGATCAAGAACAGATATCCGTTACCAAGGATAGACGACTTATTTGATCAACTGAAGGGAGCAAAATGTTTCTCGAAGATCGACCTACAGACAGGATATCACCAACTGAAGGTACGGGATGAGGACATACCAAAGACTGCGTTTCGAACCTGTTATGGACATTACGAGTTTTTGGTAATGTCATTCAGATTGACTAATGCTCCGGCAGCATTTATGGACTTGATGAACCGAGTTTTCAAGCCATACTTGGATAAATTTGTAGTAGTTTTCATCGATGATATTTTGATCTACTCAAAAATAGAGGAAGAGCACGCCGAACATCTGAAGATTTGTTTTGAAAGCGCTAAGGAAAGAGAAGATGTATGCAAAATTTTCTAAGTGTGAATTTTTGATGGAGAAGGTTCAATTCTTAGGTCACGTGGTGGATAAGAATGGAATCTCAGTAGACCCTGCAAAGGTCAAAGCAGTAAGTAATTGGGAGCAGCCGAGAACACCGACAAAGGTGAGAAGTTTCTTAGGGTTTGCTGGGTACTATCGAAGATTCATCCAGGATTTTTCTAAGATAGCAACCCCATTGACCAATCTGACGAAGAAGACGGTGAAATTTGTATGAACAGACAAATGCGAAGAGAGTTTTCAAGAGTTGAAAAACAGATTGAGTGAAGCGCCTGTTTTGTCACTACCAGATGATGCGGGAAATTTTGTGGTAAATAGTGATGCATCGCACAAGGGACTTGGTTGTGTGATGCAACACGGCAAAGTCATTGCGTATACATCACGACAATTGAAGGATTATGAAAAACGATACCCTACTCATGACTTAGAGTTAGCGGCAGTAGTTTTTGCGGTTAAGATTTGGAGGAATTATTTTTTTTCGGAGAGAAATGTGAGATATACACGGACCACAAGAGTCTGAAATATATCTTCACACAGAAGGAGTTGAATATGCGTCAGAGGAGGTAGTTAGAATTGATCAAAGACTATGATTGTGATATTCTTTATCACCCGGGTAAGGCAAACGTGGTTGTCGGCGCTCTGAGCAGAAAAGGAAGGGAGAACCTGTTTCATTTGACGACCAAGGAGGAATTAGTAAGAGAAATATAGAAATTGGAGATAGAAATGAAGGGACCAGAGGGGTCTGAAGAGAAGTTGTTTGTAATGGAAGCTTGTCCGACATTGTTGGATAGAGTAAAGGAATCACAAGAGAGAGACGAAGAGTGCGAGAAAATCCGAAAGAGGATCGCAGAAAATGAAGAAGAGAGATTCTGAATGGATAAAGACGGTATTTTGAGATTCGTAGGAAGAGTGTGGGTACCAGCGGTAACTGAGTTGAGAGAATAGATTTTGCACAAGGCACACAGTACGACATATTCTGTTCATTCGAGAGGCACTAAGATGTACCGAGATTTGAGGCAACACTTTTGGTGGCCCAATCTAAAACGGGAAGTAGCAGAGTGCGTTAGTAGATGTTTGACTTGTCAACGCGTTAAAGCAGAACACCAGCGGCTGAGTGGTTTACTTCAACCATTGGAAATACAGGAGTGGAAATGGGAGCATATTACGATGGATTTAGTGGTAGGACTTCCAGTCACACAGAAGGGATATGATGCCATTTGGGTTATCGTGGATCGACTTACAAAGACATCATATTTTCTACCAATCAAGATCCGCTATAGTTTGAACCTGTTAGCGAGTCTTTACGTAAAGGAGATTGTTTCATGACATGGAGTGTCGGTGTCAATTATCTCTGATCGAGATCCGCGCTTCACGTCAAATTTTTGGAAAAACTTACAAAAGAGAATGGGAACGCAATTGAGGTTGAGTATCGCTTATCATCCTCAGACAGACGGACAGAGTGAACGAACAATACCAACACTGGAGGACATGCTTAGGACTTGCGTGATAGACTTCAAAGGGAATTGGGACGACCACCTACCCTTAGTCGAATTTGCGTATAACAATAGCTACCATGCGAGTATCGGCATGCCACCGTACGAAGCTCTTTACGGAAGAAAGTACAGAACGCCATTATGTTAGGACGAAGTCGGAGAGCGACGAATACTCGGACCAGAGTTAGTACAATAAACCGCGGACGTGGTGACAGTGATAAGAGCTAGACTAGTAGCAGCTCAAGACCGTCAGAAAAAGTACGCAGATTTGCATCGACAGGACCGAGACTTTAAAGTCGGTAGTTTCGTATTCTTGAAGGTATCTCCATGGAAGGGAAAGATCCGTTTTGGTAAGAAAGGAAAGCTGAGTCCAAGATTCATAGGACCGTTCGAGATACTGAAGCGAGTGGGCGAAGTGGCATACAAAGTTGCATTACCACCCAAGTTGGAGCACATCCACAACGTGTTCCACATTTCCGTGTTGCGACCGTACAAGGTCGACTACAAGCACGTGATTTCTTATGAGCCCATTCAAGTGGAGAAGAACTTGGCGTATGAAGAAATTCCTGTCCAAATACTAGATAGGAAAGAGCAAACCTTGAGAAATAAAATTATATCTTCTGTAAAAGTACTTTGGCGTAACCACGATGTCGAGGAGGCTACGTGGGAATTAGAAGATAGGATGATGAGGAACTATCCCCATCTATTTCTGTAACCTTGTAGCAATTCCGGGATGAAATTTTTATAAGGGGGGAAGAATGTAATACCCGAGAATTTCCTAACGTTATTAAATGAATATATTAATGGGAATGAGTATTTATTTGAAAATAAATGATTTTTATGTTATGAGATGAGTTAACTCAATTATATTAAATTGAATATTTATAATAATTGAGAAATTATGGAGTTTGCGATAAACTTGTTAAGTGCCTTGTGTGGCACAGTGATGAGAAATATAATAATAATAAGCGACGTGCCTATAAATATAATAAGATTTACACTTATTTACTGTGATAAATAATCAATTGTTGTGAAAATTAATAATTACATTAATTGACGAGGAATGGATTAATTAACATTAATGTTAATTAATCAATAAGATGAATAATTTATTTACTTATTTGACATTAGGAATAATAAAACAAATAAGTAAGTTATTAATATAATAGGATTATATTGATTGTTATGTACGAGCATGCACTAATTAATAATATAAAGTATATGGAATACAACTATATTATATAGTGTGGTGCAACATTTATGTGACTATACTATATATATATGGACCATGTATTAAGATTGATTAAAGTATATAAGCTACATAATGCTTATGTGGCAGAAGGTATGTGAGTATACATTAAAATAGTACATCATGAATATATGTAGTAAATAAATATAGGTGATGATTACTTCAAAATATAATTGAATAATAGAATTTAATAATAAATAAGACAATGTAATGTGGTAATATCTGATAAAATTATATCTGATATTAACAAAATGTACATGGATTATATGTTAAATATATGTATCCCTACTTGCTACATTGTAATATTTGTTACCTATTAAAAATGCATTGTGATTCAAATTATAACATAAGTATATGTTATGTATGTATAATAGTTTAAGTGTGGAGTGTTACAAATGCGGAGATACCATTCCTTATCCCATATTGATAGACACAACCCTTGTACACGTGAATAGCATTATGAAGTCTAAGGCCTATATTCCATAAACTCAGCAAACATTTCATAGCTTTCATAGCTCATGATGATCAAGGATGTGGGATTCATGATGAATCTAACAACCATTTACCAAACCCCTATTAGCCACCATGCAATTCAACATTCCTATTGGTTTAATTTGATGTATATATGCATTGTCTGTATATTGGTTTTTCTATAAATACGAACTCTCTTTCTCCATTTGCAATTTGCTGAGATTTCTTAAGTGTTGAGAGTGAGAGCATATACATATATCAGTGTTAAGTATTCTCAAAATTGAGAATTCAGTTAACAACAATTACATTACAAAGGTATAACTACATTTCTTGTTCATCATTTTCATTCTCTGTCAAATTCTCAATTTTTGATTTTGGTTGCAAGGCATGTTAATTGAATTATAGAATGATTATTAGTTGTTATATAGAATTAGTAACATGTTAGTATATAATGTAGCATGTTTAAAAATTGATTTTGTGAAGTAATTTTGTGAATTAGGCTGCTAACTGCCGAAGCAGACTGCAGTCCGGCCAGAACCAGTGGTGGCGCAGTTGCGCCGATTTAACCTTGGCATGCTGCGCAGTTGCGCCAGAACTCTGCTGCAGTTTTTGATTTCTGTTTAAATTCTGCTAAGTGATAGTTTGTTGTATAACTTTGATGAGCATGCTAGCTTGAGTAGAACATATGTATGAGTACATAGGCTTAACGTAAGCTTGTTTAAACCAAGAGGGTATACCTTTTAGACGAAACGAAGTTTGGGTTCAAAAGGAACTTAAAGTTATAAAGAGGGACTTGGATATGTTATATTTATATTTTGACTTTGACACATGTTATTATGGTTTAGAAATGCATGAAGGATGTGATGACTTGTGTATATATATATCTTAAGGTAGCATGAACATGTTAGACTTCGTTAATGGAACTTACTAACGAAACATGGACTTTGAACATGGACTTGACATGTTGTATTAAGATTCATATTCTGATATTTTTAACATGTTTAATAATGAGTGTAACATCACTAGTATAACATCACTAGTATACCATACATGTGTACTCACTTGTTAAATTCAATAAGAGGTTAACCAAGCATGAGTTTAAGCATATTTTTAAAGTGATAAACAATGCTAATTATGAATAAATGATGTGGACAATTGCGAGCATGTATATTACAATTTATATGACCTTCTCGCATGTACCTATGATTAAATTGTATGCGTTGTGACTGCATGATCGTATTTGGCCTTAAATTCTTAAAAATCCTAAACTAAGACCCTAATATGTAAAGGTGAACTTAGGATAGTAATATGTATGTGGTAAAGATACTTATGAGCATGCCTAAAACAAACTACGTGATCACCTCGTATGCTTAAAATAACAAGCATGATAGCTTACATAATTTCATGATGTTGTAAAGCCTTAATTTGTTCAAAATATAGATCTAGAACCTATATCATGTAAATTGAACGTGAAAAGGTTGAATAAGCATAAAAATATCCTTTAATATGACTACATGCTATGTGATATCATGTGTTGACACTTGAATCTGATTTTGACGGTTAACTTATGGAAATGCCATAACTTACTAAAATAAAATATATTTAGTATTGATTGTGGTATTATATGATATTAATGATATAAGAATATGTTAAACTCAAAAAGAGGAACGTTAAGGATAAAAGTTATACTAGTATGATACTATATATGATATAACTGTATAGCTAGGCTAAGACTTAGCTTGTGTGTTGATCGTATGTGTGACACCCCCAAATCCGGTATCTTAATTTCTACAGGTTTTGGTGTTCACTGTTCCAATATCATACAACTATCTACCCATAAATAATGAAATTCATTTATTAGATAAATAAATCATCATCTTACATCATCTGAAATAAAAATACATCATAAATCCCAGGTTATACTTAACCTTAAATATCTGTTGCGGAAATGTAAATAAATAAGTCTTAAATCATCACACATAAATCTTAAACTTTAACATTATTCATGACAACACAAATCTTCATCACTTGTTAGCTTTTCCTTTGCCCTTGCTACTAGAAGGTACATCACTTCGTTCATTACTAGCTGCAATGTTATTATGCAAGAGTGAGCACGGATGCTCGCAAGTATAAAAATATGACAGAATAATAACATGCGAGTGAAAGAATTCTGAATAACAGAAAGCTCAACATTTGAATCAAGAATATTAATCAAGAGTCAAATTACTTCTCAACTTTTGAATCAAGAATATTAATCAAGAGTCAAATTACTTCTGAGGGTCATTAAGACCTTGAACCGAGTCTTAGGTTGTCAAGTATATTAACCTTTCCAACCTTTAACAGTCACAAGACTATAGACTTTACTTCTCGTACTTGGGGAGATCAGCCCTTCGTACTGATACTGTGCACATTATCTTAACGCTTAAAGCATCTTCATTAATCCCCTACATTAGGGTTGTTCATCTCAATTTGACATCAGAATCCGTACCAAATAAAGTTGGTTTGGATAATTCAATAAATGATATTCATATTGAATATTAACTTTTCAAGGTATACAATCGAATAAGTATTGTACACTTAAATGATACTTTTAAAAGAATCATGGCATCTCATGTGAAATTCTAAACTTGGATATTCAAGAGTAAGAATTTTCTCAACAATAGTAATTAAGCATAGCAATTGCTTAATTAAAAGAGTTTAGTTTAGAAAACTTGCCAAACAATAATAATAAGTTAGGGATAGAAAACTTGCCTCGTGCGCAAGCTACAGTTATTACTCACTTCTTTAATTACTCTTACCTATCACACATTTACAATATCAATTAATCACAGGTTCGATATGATTATTGATTTACAATAGTATTCTTCAAACTCATTATTAAGTTTTCAAATAATGGTTTACGTTGATTAATTAACTTGTTAATTAATCACGTAACTTAAGTTATTAACTTGTATTAATAACTCATTACATATATAACATGTCTACATGTTAATTAGATTTAAAATAATGTCTTAATGTTTATAACACATTATTTAACCTTTACAAATAATAGTTTAAGTCACGTAATTAATTTATTAATTAATTACATAACATAAATTATTAAACTCATATCAATATTTTATTATATTTATACAATATGTGTTCATGTTCATTAGACTCAAAACACATTTCAAAATTTTCCAACACTTAGCAATTTTTTTCAAAATTTTCGGACAGGCGCGGCCGCGCGGCTGCGAAAATTTCAAAATCTGAAGTTCGCGAACGAACACAGATTTTCTCCCATTTTCTCCCAATTCACATCATTATACTGATTTATAATGTTACCCATGAAGTATAAACTTCACAGGAACATTATATATCACTTATAACATGTTCTTAACATTCCAAGTCATGTAATTACACAAATTAACATATTAATTTTCACTGTTCTTCAAAGCTTTCAAGAGTTTAATGAAAAGCATAAAAAAATCTCCTTACGGATTCGTTACTACACCGAATTCATTTATTTCAATTCCATTTTCTTTGTCTTAACATATACAATCATATTCATGTATCAATTTAAATATAAACATATGATTTAATCATTAATTTAACCCATATGGGTTATTCACCCATATTCAATACTCTGTAATTTCATAAAACCCATTTATTAACAAAGTTATTTGGTGTGGTCAGTGTAAATCATGGATACATGATCTAACACATAATACCAACATATATGATTACATATATAAACATATCTTGGTTTAATTTTTCAAAATAATTCTTAACAGAGAGTTTTTATAAAGACGTATAAAAACTCTGTAAATATTTGAAAAACCCAATTAAGGCCAGATTATATAAAATTGATCCTTTAAAACATGATTATATGTTAGAAAAACACGTTATGATTCCATACCCATATAGATAAAGCCATATCGTAACCCAATTGGGAAACCCAATTTTCACAGAAAACTCAAATACGTAAATGAAGACTTTGAAAAAAATATAACTTTTAAAAACTTAAAAAAGAAGATTATCCTTTGTTAGTATAAAGATAAATCTAATACAATACTCAGGATTCCTCAAACCTCTTTCTCTCTTCTTCTTCTTCTCTCTGAAGATTTCTAAGTTTTTTTTTATTTCTTTCTCTGACTTTGAACAAAATGAAAACAATTCCGTTTAACAGGATAATATACGTATATATAATATATCCGTTGTATAACAAACGGACTAACTCCCCTTAAGGCCTTGTTTGGCTACACCCTTAATTCCTTTTTCATTTATTTTAATTAACTAGTTTAGTATATAGTTAATTGTAACACTTTAATTAATCAATCAATTTTATTTAAATCAATTAAATAAAATATAATAAATTTTACATTAAATTATATTATCACATAATTAATATTTTTATTTATTAATTATGTTAATTCACTAATTCTTTAATTAATTATTAAATTAATTAAAGTAACATATGCTTATTTAATTAATTCAATTAATCAAATAAACTTAATTAATTAAATACTTTGAACTATTAAATCACTACACATTAATTTAATTAATGTAACACATATAATTAAATTAATCTACCACAAATTCATGAATTAATTATTTAACTCAATAATTAAATCATTAAAAATATTTATTTATTTCAATAAATATTCAAATATCTTTACAAAATTCTCGTTCGTCACAGTATGTCCAAGATAAGATATGAAGCTATAATATATGACTAATGGATATTATATATATACGTAACTATATTACGATAGGGATTCGAAAGTGTTGATTTGCTTTTCGTGGATAAACTACGCATAAGGCAAGTATCCTATCTTTGTGTTTGCGTTATTCGAGGAACGTTGTAAGCAAGTTCCCTAACTTACACTCTTTTAAAGTGCAAGTACTTGAACCCTACTCTTTATTGAGCATTACTGGAGCTTGTACTATTATTGATTATACAAGTAAATAATTGAAAGCATGATTCTTATCCTATGACATAATGCTTCATAAATAGAATAGAGTTGTTTATTCTTGAACTTTGATTCGAGTATTGAACTTATAATTGTTCGCTTATTCATTTAAAGAGCCGTCTATGCCAATTGATTCGGCTAGACTTATAACATGATTAGAAAGCTGTCCAAACCAATTTATTGGTGCGGAATTCTTGTGTTAACTGAGTTGAACAACCTTCTTTGAAGGGAACATATATTTGTCGGGAGACCGACGCTCGCACTTGAGTATGATTAAATGTTATGCATAATATAGGGTACTTTAGGCTGATCACCTATTGTACTTGTTTTATTGGATTTTCAGTATATTACTGTTAATTCTAGTAAGAGTTCATAGCCCTTAGTGACTGCTCAGTATTCTGTTATCTTGAAATCTTAAATTGATTTAGTATCGAATCATATTGATATTATTCTGTCCTTAGCGACTGTTATTGAGAACTGTTGATATTCTTGTTATCCTTGAACTATCACACCTTGCCATATCTTTTTAAAGATTCGAAAATTATATTAAACACCCTTGTTGTTATATTACTTGCTGAGTAAACTTGTTGCTCATTCTTGCTTTCCCTTAAAACATTTCAGTTAAGAAAGAGCAGGGTGGACCTTCGGGCATTGATAAGGGCAAGGGCAAGGCTACCGACTAGCTTGTCTCTTTTTATGTTTTAAATATTATAATGTTGTATTAAGTTGATGTAGTAAGATTGGAGTTGACTATGTTTAAGCTTAAGTTAGATTATGTAATAAGTCTGTATTGGATATTATTATGTAATCTATTAAGTACTGTGGGTTGCGAGACTTGGGGGAATAATTATAATAAATCATTGTAAATTATTCTAGATTAGATTTTCACTGTGATTGTGTGATTTTAGTTATTATCGTATTACCATGAGCACGTGATGAACCGAATTCGAGAGACCAAGTGGCGGTCCGAATTTGGGGGCGTCACATGTTGGTATCAAAGCTGTAGTTATAAACCTTAGGAACGAGTGTCCTTAGATTATAACTTAGGAAAACTTAGAAGTTAGAAAGGGATAGAACTCACATAGAGTTTTCGCTAGAGCGAGACTTAGTGTGTTGTTAATATTGTAGTTCTATAATATTATTTGTGAATAATTAATTGTTGATTTATATGATTAGAAAATATTTATTTTTGTGAATATAAAGAAGGAATTAGTGCTGAGGTGTTTTTATCAGTATTTTGGTGTGAAAAATCATCCGTTTGTGGATTTCGGTCATTATTCGTTGGGAATTTGGAAAAACTTTCTTCTACAAAGTTGTAGAGAATTAAATTTCCTATAGAATGGACATAAAATTTATATTTTTCTGATAAAATGGCTATTTATTATGAATTATAGAAGTTTTAGAAATAAATATTTTTATTAAAAATATGGGTGGGCCCCACTTTTGTTTTTTATGGAAAAATGCTAAAATTTCAAAGTGTGGTGTGCGTGAATGGCAAAGGGTGGAAGCCACCGGTAGCAGGTTAGTCAAAATTGGTGTTCTGACATTTTTCTATAAATAGGGTGCTTAGTTAGAAATGAAAATCACACCAGAATCAGAAAATTTTCTCTCTATAATATCGAGCGTATTTCTTGTGAGTATTTAGATACTTTGAGTGTTGATAGCAGTGCAATGACTTTATCTGACTAAAAAATGATATAATAAAATCCGATATTTCAGTCAAAACTACTCTCCTGTTAAGGTAATGGATATTATTTTTTGAGTAAATGATGTTATTATCTTTCAATATTCATAAAGAATATTATTTTCTTTCATATTCCATATTATGGAAGTAATAATATTTCATTTCATATTCCTAAATCTGAACTTATTACGATAAGTATTGCTTCTATAATTCCTGAAATGATCAAAAATTTCTTGAGTTTTGCGCTTCATCTAGTATCATTTCACCGGAATAATTTTCTGAACTTTTTATGAAATTTTCAACTTTTCATGATGAGTTACTATTTACGAGTTACTATTTATGAGTTACTATTTACGGTAATTTTTTTTTTTTTAATCTTTGATTGTATCCAAGTTTTGAACTTCATTCTTGAATTTTGCTCCACAATTGATTATTACGGAGTATTATTGAACTTGGATAAACTAAATTATGAATTCCTAATCTTTGTTCTTTATCTCACTGGATTCGTTCCTTATATTGTTTTTCATCATCCTTAGTCCTAAATAGTGATATTACTGAATATCTTTGGCCTGTAGTGCAAAGATGAATGATTACCTGATGAATATCTTTGGCCCATAGTGCAAAGATGGATAGGTGTTGAGATGAACATGACCAACTGGTGATATAAATGAATATCTTTGGCCCGTAGTGCAAAGATGAATATTTGATTCGAGATGTATACTGATTGATGTTACAAGGATAAAATATTAATGATGAACTTTTAAATCAAAGAAGATAGTAGACATCATTCTCTACTTAACTCTTCTACTGAATTGTTATTTCCGCTGCAGTTGTTGATCTAAAACTTATTGTCCATAATATTTTATCTGATTTATTGAAGGCTAACGATAATTTGTTTTTCATTATCTTACTCATAATACTCTTTACTGGGCTAGTTGAGCTCACCCTTTTCTTCTATTGTTCTCTTCAAGAAATGAGAATATTGCAGGGACTAGTCGGGAAACAGTGTGATGATCAGAGTTAGATCTGTAGAAGTCCTCACTATTCTATAAACTAGTGGGACAATAATTGTAATGAATAAGGAATGAATTTGAGTGTTTATATTTCGTATCATATACGATTTGTAATGAAACTCACAGTTTGTGTGGTCGTATTTTGCACGACGGTATGTTATAAAAGATTGTATTTGGATTCTGTACCATGTATTTCGCGACTCAGAATGGGTTGAGTATTGAACCTATTTTGGGGGCGTCACAATGACATAAGCTAGAAAGTTGTTGAAGAAGGGGTGTGTAGGATATCTGTGACTCCCCGAAATTCGGTCTATCTTCGCACCTGAATTCCGTACGTTACGAGTACATCTTATTCCATACATACATCATTACATCATGAAGATTAATGATATATTCATTCATTTCCCAGGTTCTATTACCTTAAAATTTTCATTCATTAAAAATAATGATAATTACATTATTCTTATCACATTACAATTGTGACTTAACTAGTCACCATATCTACAGAATAGTTTTAACTAACTATTCTACAAGTCTTGGCTTGATCTTCACGCTTGTTCATAACATGAACAATACTTCATCTTGTGACGCTCATAGTATTCGCAACCATAGCATCGCACCATAGCAGGACATTGATCTTCTTGATCTTCACAGGGTCCTTTAAAACATACTACCGTCGTTCGCTAAAAATATTTTTATTTCAAGCAAGTGTGAGCATTCAATTGCTCAACAAGTCATAGCAGTTAAATATTAACAACTCAAGAATCAAAGTTCTTTTAAGACTTCAATAACCGAACAATGGTTATGAAGCAGCTCGAATAATAGGAATACGTTCTGATTCCTATCATTTTACACATACATCACATTTACTTTGTCGTACTTTCATCCTTCTACCTTTTTCATACACATTATGTCCGTCTAGACTCAATAGCACAGACCTAACAACAACAGTTCGATCACAGAATAATTCATTTCACAGAAACACCGAAGTGTTAACATTGTGGCACAAGGCCTCATACATACCAACATCTTGTACAACTATCACACATTTGCACATACGAAATACTTTATTATGTTCAACATCTGAGAAAGTTAAGAACTAACATTCATATGAAAATGAATGATGTCAGGGAACTTGCATCAATTAGAACTTGAGCAAGATTAGGAAACTTGCCTTAGCGCTGCGTACTGCTTACGCTATACCGTTCATCACATTCCCTATATAACACATAAGGAAAGCACATATCCATTAGTCATATACTTAACTTAAACATTTGTTTAACTTCACTTTACTTCTTATGGTTTGCATTTTTATAATCTAAGTTTACGCGACCAACTTTACTTCCATTCTTCTATTCTTTCATTAGTATTATCCTTAACACACATCGAGTCTCTAACAGTAGTCAATATAGTACACTGAGTGATTTCCCACAAACAACCAACAAACTAGTTTCCCGTCTCGTCTACACTGTCTTTCATAGTGAGTTAGATCGGTTTCTAGTTCGTATATACCGTCGCTCTTTGACGGAATTGTTTAGCCCAGATACTATATTTTGACCATTTAAGACTACGCTTGCATTACAATTTAGACTTAACTTATCCGAACCATTATAACTATAATGTTCGTTAAGTTACTCCTCATTACATTTCTTATAACGTCTAGTCCAATTGACAAGGAACGTTATTCAAGTTATTACCATTAACTCGGCTTTTCAACCTTATACATTATTCTTCATTCTCTTATTACCGTTCGTTACGGCTTATTAACATTCATATGTCATCAACCGACTCTCGTCGATTGTCGCTAGACAGCACGACAAGCGAAACCCTAATCGGTTCAATAGGTCGCACGTATTTCCACTGGATTCCCGTTATCAGACTTTGTATAAAAATTACATAAGTTTTATCTTCACTTCTTAACAATCTCGTATACCACACCTCTATTACATATCATGTAACCTTGAGGCGCGCATTAAACTCGACTACGATCCCCGGTTCACATTTTCGAATTTTAAGTTTTAAATTTAATTACGTTTATTCAACGTTTAATTCTCTAAACCATCTTTAAACATGTGGTTTATTGGTTCTCTCTTCATGACTATTAATCATTTACTTGCGCCATAATTATCATGTAAAAAGTTGGGTAATAAAATAACCGCGTCGAAAATTTTTCCCCTTAAGGGCGCTGCAGCGCCGGCCTAAGGCTTAATCTTGGCGCTGTGGCACCGGTCTGCAGTATTCGGCTCCCCTGGTCTGGCGCTGCGGCCCCAACTTTCTAGGCTTGGGCGGCGCTGCGGCCCCAACTTTCATTGAATTTTTTTCTAAGTTTTTCAATTTCTTAAATTCCCAGGCTCATAACGCGATCATTATAACTCGAAATTGGCTCTTTCCAAAGCCAATAGTTCACATATCTTACGTTCTACGATTCCATCCAGTCAGAATTCATTTCTGAATCCGTTGACGAAAAATTGGCCGTTTCGTCCATTTTTACGTTTTCGTTAAATGTTCGTGAACGTTCGATGCTCAATTCTTCGTTTTAACTCTGAATTCGTTCGTTCTTGCTCTTGCAAGTCTCATTTACCTAATTACATGTTACGCCATCGAAAACCAATATTTTCGAATCAAACGGTGACTTTTAACTTCTATTCTGGAAAAATTTACGATTCGACGATTAACGTCTAATAGCGTAAACTTTCGCCGAATCTTCATTTCTCGATATTTTTACTCCGAACCAAATGGAATCAATCCATTGGTTATTCATTATTGATTCTAACCATTCTAAACATCTAAGTTTTAATGGTTTTCTTCATTAAGTTCCTTAACCATTTTATTACGGTTTAACTTAACCATTTCAAGGTTTTAACGCATTTCTTCACTAACTTCTTAACCATTCACTTATGGTTTTACTTGTTCTTGGTTATTAATGTTCTAATGTCCACTAATATCAATCTTATTACTTCCTAACATTCATGCTTTGTCAATTTTCACTTCTCTTTCAATTTAAGGATTGAAAGAATATGAAAATTCAAGGTAAACACTTATACCTTAAGTGTTCATGAGTTTGCCCTTGACAACAAGCTTACATAGCTTCCTTTTGCTTCTTGATTGCATGTCACAAGCTCTTCCCTTCTCTCTTCTCTTCTCTCTCCATATAGGAGTTAATAATTTTTCAAAATTCTCAAATGAGCTCTTTAGCTCTCCTTTTATAGGCAAAGCAAGACCAAGGGCTACATGGTCATTAAGGCAAACCTCCTTAAGACCACCTCCCCCCACTTGCGAACCTATGTCCTCCCATGTGCTAGCATGTGCTAGTACATGGCCACCATGTCCCCCATATGATCATGGGTTGCCCCATGTGTTTAACCCACCCGTTAACCCACCGGTTCGATCCACGGGTTTAATTCTTAATTTTAATTTACATTAAATCTATTTACTTCATATAAAATTTGTATTATATGTCATATTAATTCTTGTATTCTCCTCGCATTATACTCGTATAATAACTAGTATTATTCTCGTATTCATTATGTATAATAATCATTTATTATTACACATAACCATTATCTTCTTTAATTCCACTTTCCCTAACCCTTAGGGTTTTAAGTCCGCAAGCGAAAACTTCGCGAGCCATAAATGAAATATTATTACATATTCTATCTCGTCTTAAAATCCTATCATTACGCGTTTCTCAAAATTTCAATATAAATTCTTGAGCAGAAACGGATGAATCATGATTTTCTTTGGAGAAAATTTTTCTCGGCTAACTTTACTTTTCACGACATATTGTTGTCAAATCTTTCGACAGAATGTCATTCCGACATTCCAATCTCCTGAAAAGGCTTGGGGTTTAACCCTAACCTCCAACCCTAACCCTTAGGGTCAAACCCTAACCCTTAGGGTCAAACCCTAACCCTTAGAGTTTTACATGTGAATAGTGCCTATTTCATCTTTTTCTCAAAAATATTTTTATTCTCAGAAAATTTTCCACACCTCTTTCTTGTGTCGAAATAAAAAGGATTCTTGATCCTGTTCGATACTAGAACTCATGACTTATCGAGCATGTTATCCCATTTTTAAATTGGTTTATTCTGCAGCAGCAAATGCTAACTGCTCTGGTGCATTTACAGTTATTGCTTCTGTGAACATAGTAGCTAAATAATCCCGAAAGATCCTTTTTTGGCTCTCTCTCTTTTATTTTTGTCTTAAAAATTCTTACTCGTTCATTCCAGCTCGTAGCCAGAATCATCCCCATTTCTAATCATCCTATGTTATAGAATGATTACTAAACACATAACACAAAATATAATCAATAAAATTCATTTTATTAATTATTAATTCTTTAAACCTAATTTCTGGACAATCCAATTTTTCGGGTTGTCACAATATCTATGCAATGTTGTTGATACCTAGAGATTGGGAGCACCATTGGAACAAATACATATAGTGCAAGAATTCGCAGACGTGTTTCCAGACAAGTTATCGGGTCTTCCGCCAGATAGGGAGATTGAGTTTGTTATCGACGTTGTGCCAGGAACGACACCAGTTTCTAGGGCACCATATTGGATGGCGCCGATAGAAATGAAAGAGTTAATGATTCAGTTACAAGAATTGTTGGACAAGAAGTACATTTAACCGAGTGTCTCTCCATGGGGTGCATCGGTATTGTTTATAAAGAAGAAGAACGGATCGTTACGACTTTGTATCGACTATTGGGAGTTGAACAAGTTAACGATCAAGAATAAATACCCATTGCCCAGGATCGATGATCTATTTGATCAGTTAAAAGGGGAGAAGTATTTTTTTAAGATAGATTTGCGTACGGGGTATCATCAGTTGAAAATGAGGAAGGAGGATGTACCTAAGATGGCGTTCAGAACTCGTTATAGTCATTACGAGTTTCTGGTTATGTCGTTTGGGTAACTAATGCGCCAGCCGCATTTATGGATATGATGAACAAAGTGTTCAAGCAATACTTGGACAAGTTCGTCATAGTGTTCATTGATGATGTTCTAGTCTATTCTAAGACGACAGAGGATCATGCTGAACATTTAAGATTAGTGTTGGAAACACTAAGGGAGGAAAAGCTATATGTGAAATTCACTAGGTGTGAATTTTGGCTTGAAAGAGTGTAGTTTTTAGGGCACGTCATCGACGAAGATGGGATTTCAGTGGATCCAACGAAGGTGGAAGCAGTTATTAATTGGGAGCAACCGAAAACACCAACCGAGGTGCAGAGTTTTCTAAGGTTAGCGGGATACTATCGAAAATTCATTCAGGATTTTTCTAAGATAGCTACTCCGTTGACAAATTTGACAAGGAAGACCGTGAAGTATGTGTGGACGGAGATGTAACGCCCCCAAATCCAAGTGCCTTAACCTCGGACCTGGTGCGTAACGGTACTATCTTCATCTCAATACATACAACTTTTATTCATAATTTAATGAAAACAACATGTCTTAATACCAATTAATACATTAATTCTTCTATTCCAGAATCTGTAACCTTTAAGATTCTTCTTTATATTAAAATCATATTTATTATATGATTTATTTAATCTGAGTAGATATGAATATATATATATATATATATATATATATATATATATATATATATATATATATATATATATACAATTCATTCTTTCAACATATCACCAATTCATAACGAATAATCTTCATCTATTAAATAATTCATTGATTTACTTCTCTATGGTGTACACATGTAAAATACCATTCAATACAATCTCTGTTAAATCACTACTCCTCTTTTCATGCGCTCCTAATCACGAGAGATCTTATCATAGCTTTAACTTACAAATTAAGCAAGATTGAGCACGGCGGCCCAGCAAGTCTAACAGCCTATCATGCATCACATAACACATAGGTTTCACATTCAGTTTATGCATTATATTCTTGGTATTCAAGCATATTACAACTGCACCATCAAACTTATGCCTTGCTAGTAGTAACATACGTACCATAGCATACTACACATGTTCTGCACTTGTCATTCATTGCACATATGTATTGAGTTCCCCAACTCAATTCAACAATTAGTCATAATTTGAATTTCATCATTCACAAAGTAAATAATGCAGTTCATAGGTATCACATACTTATAAACATAAGACATGCTAACAGTTATTCGTAGCAATTATAAATCCATATAAATAAATTGAGAACTTGTCTTGATGGGAGATTACCGCTATAACTTAATTTAATTTCTCCTCACGAATCCTATACAAGTGTGTACACATATTCATACATATTAGGTAACCAATTATGTCACAAAACATGCATGCATATTCGCTATTAATAATTATTAGTTTATAAAAACTAATATTATTTATTCTTCACTTAAAACCAATCTTGGTTCCTTTAGAAAATTTATTCATTTTAATCCTTTATATAAATAATAAAGGTTTCTCACATTCTAATATGTAAATATTTTACATCTTGAAGCTTAAACCATTCATATCCCATTTCAGAAATATCTTTTGCCTTTACTCACAAATTCGGGATTTAAACAGCTAATATATAGCTTTCATAGTAAAACTCAGTTTGCTAAATTATTTATTTAATATAAATAATTTTTATATCTTTTTGTCTGATAATGAGTCAACTCGGACTGTTGCCTCGTATATAAATATTTTATCCCGCTAGCACATTAGCTTCATTTTTTCCGTTTTACAAATATTCACATTTTCGCTATATATATATATATGATAAGGCTCTGGAACGAACAGTTCGTTTACGAACATATGTAGGGCCCAGTGTTGAAGGTTGTTGATTGGATGAGAATATTTAACACTAATTACGAATATATAATGGTAGGGCCAATCAACAACCTTCAACACTAGACCCTACATATGTTCGAACTCTGAAAACCTTCATTACGTCACTTTTATGCTCATTATACTCTTTAATGGTTACATGCTTTTCGTTTTGCTATAAAATCATTTTACATCAACTATAATCTTTTTGTTCTTGTCTTAAAACCATTCCACGTTTCTTTAGAAACTTTTGCCTGTAATAACCCTTTTATGCCTAAAAAGGTTCTCTCGTGGCGTAGTATATTAATACTTTATTTTTTGAGTTATAAACCATTTACAACCGTCTTTACGAATATTTCTTATCTTTATTTGTAAACTTGAGGTTATATGGTTTATTGATGGTTTCTATTGCGTATACATATCTCACTTGTTGAATCCAATAAATTTATATCATTTATTTCTTCGCAATAGTCCATGTGCTAAACTATTTTGTAACCACGTATATAGATGTCTCGTATTTTTAGTTTTCATAACATATCCATAGCTTACTATTTACTCTTGCGAATAAATAGAACTTCTCATTTCATATGTATATTATTTTTATACATATGTTCTTTAATGAATTCTTAATTTCGTTCTTACAATATTCGCTTTGTATTTCGAAAATATTTTATTTTCAAATTTTACGATATTAACGCATTCCATTTTAATATATCACTTTCTTTATACCTCATTGCACGAATAGGCTTCGCATATGTAAACTTACGTTTACATAATACTTTCATTACTTCTCATGTATATTGAATAGATTTAAATTTTATATAGTTATTATACTATATTTATACATTCATTTCGGAGTCTTGATATATGTTAAATCATTACAAATTAACCAAAACACATCGCGGAACCAAGACTAGCCAAACAACCCATTGCTGCCGGCAGCCGGGCCTCGCTTGGACCTGTGTGGCTTAGTCAGGCTCGGTGTTGGCTATGCAGACCCCTTGCTTTGACACTCATTTCATGATTTTCCCTCTTTTCAAACCATTAGTTCATATACTTTGAATTTTGAATATGTTTTAATTCGTATATTCATCTAGACACAAAAATTATAAACCATGACATTCGTGAAAGTCGGACATCCAAAATCGCACGTCAAAACAGCCCAGGCAACTGCCCAGCACGGTGGAGCACGGCTGGTGCAGTTATCCCAGCTGTCTGGCAGTCCGAACATCGAAACGCCTACTTTGCACATTTTTAACTTTTAGGTCGTAGCTCTGATTGCAACCAATTTTAAATATGTTTTTTGTATCATAGGAGACTATGTTTTAAAAATATTAAACCCCCATTCCAGGTTCTATAGGAAGCCCAAACATTGCACCAAAAGTGGAAGTTCATAACAGTTTTCTATTTCGTTTCAGCTTTACCCTCTTGCTAAAATAGTGACAACTTTTTCGTTTCAAAATATTTTTGAGCGATTTTTGAGCCCACACGAAGCTAACTTCCTGGGCTACAACTCTTATTTACTGACCCTTTCCAAATTTCGAACACATTAGTTCAGAAAATTCGTGCAAGGGACAGGTCTGCACTTGATTTCCTGATTTTGGATAGATTTGACGCGGCTATTTTGATCTGTCATAACTCTTTGCTTCAAAGTCGGAATTAGTCCGTTTCTGAGTCTATGGAAAGCTTATTTAGTGTACAATAATACCTCCAAACCCCAGAATTTTAGGAAACATCTAACTAGTCTCGAAATTGGCTTTAAAGTTCGTAGTCACACTAGTTTTTGACTTTTCGTTTTGACATCTAATACTCGCCTCGACTCGTTCCAACCCAACTTTCTTTACAAATAAGTCTTATTTAACATAATAAGACTCGTCTAAGGTCTCGGCTTTGTTAAATTCTAAGTTTTTAGCTAAATTAGTTTGTTTTGACATTTTATCAAGCATCACATGTGTGTCTCTATAATGGGCTGATTTCTTGAGGTTTTGTTTTCGTTTCCATCCATTTTTGCCAACCTTATAACACCGCACAACCACGCTAGACACCAAGGCTCTAATAGCAACATTAATTCAAATCAAAAACCATACATGAACATACTAATATATAAGTTAGCTTATAACTCAATTACAATATATCATCATATAATATCTCTATTTCCATTACCAAATCATATATACATATTCAATACATAGTGCCGAATTATAAATTCTCAGTTACAACAAAATTCACTAATTGGACAACTACAATGAATTCTCAAT
The DNA here is from genome assembly GCA_020205555.1 of Panax stipuleanatus. Lineage (NCBI taxonomy): Eukaryota > Viridiplantae > Streptophyta > Magnoliopsida > Apiales > Araliaceae > Panax > Panax stipuleanatus. Next base: position 60,263,287 of record CM035120.1, on the reverse strand, counting down.
ATAATCCAAAGAAAACCAAGAAAGCATACCTTTCTTAATGTTTGGTTGAAATTTACTTCAATTGATTAATTTAACTTCTACCTTTGCAATTCCCTTGCTTGAATTCTATTTTAATTTCACTTTTAAGCTCCAATTTCTTGTACTTTCTTTCAATTTGGTGAAGACATTTGTAAGCTAGGAGTGGAAGCAATTTTGGAGCTTTGAATATTTAGTAATTTGGCCAAGGGAAGGAACGGATGAGGAAGGAGAAGAAGAATGGAAGGCTGAATTGATTTTATAGAAGTAAGTTTTCTTATTGCCTAATTCTCTTGCTCCCTACGAAATGGCCTCGCCCAGCTCCTGCTTTGATATTACGTGGAGGTTACTCTCCTTTATTTCCCTTGGTCCCCAATTCTGTTATAGTACTTGGCTTGTTGGCTTATAAAGCCTGAGCTCTCTCTTTAATTAACTTAGCCTTGTTTCATTAGGCTTAGGTTTAATTAGTTTAGCTTCACTTAATTGGTTTCCCATTTATAATACATACGATATATAATTATTACATATATATTATGCACTACCCAATATATAAAAATATAACATTTACAATATGTTTTTACCTTGTATTTGCAAAAATGTATGCATTACATATTATTTCCATATAAATGGAAATTATTCAATAAGATATTATAATTAATATAATATCCTCTTTTTATTAAAATAATTCAATGCTAGAATTTATTTTATTATTCTCTATTTAAACAATACAATAATTTTCGTATACTTAAACTAGTTATTTATTTTCGTAATATAAATTGTTTCATAACAATTTATTCTCGCGTACTAAATATATATACATATTTTTATCACCACACAAGTATCTAATAAAACACAAATTTATTTACTAAACTCTTATTTTAATATTTATCGAGAAATTCGAATTATTCTCTTTTCCCTTCTATAAATTATTTTCAACAATTTAACTATAGTAAATATAATACTATATTTACTATATTAAAAACATGCATACATTACACCCAATAATGTAATACATAATTTTTTCAACAAAATGGTGGTTATACATTAAAGATATTTAATTCCACCAATTTACCACATTAAAAATAATTTAATATTATAAATTATTTTAACTTACTTATTTTAATCTTATCCATCTTATTTCATTTAATACATTGCTCTTACAATTGTTAACTGTCGACGTTGGGAAAAAATCCGGTTCGAGTTAGACCCGAATCTTTCTCTCTTCCTAAGTTTTGTCTACCCTTATTTTATCTTTTTTGTGAAAGAGGTTTTGAAGGGTTTTTTTTAGGAAAAGGCAAACATGTATCATGTCGCGATTTGAACGTTTTACAGAGTCGCCAGTTGGTAGATTTGAAATGGTTGTACCAACTCAACCGAGATTTGTTTGAAAGGAGGCCCAATTGCTGGACATTGTCGAAACTGAATCTTTGAAACCGAAGTTCTAAGTTCGGGGGCTTGGTTATGTGTAGGGAAGGTTTTAGGCACCCCACAACTCTCGTGAAATACGGTACCACATCTTTTCAATATTTTCCGTTTAAATCTGCAATGTATGTGTGAATACTGGAAGAAATTGGGCCTACGCTTGATTGATTTGAAAGTATGGACATGCTTCGTTGAACCTATATACGAAGGGTTTGATTTAATTTGCAAGAGTTTTTTTTAAGACAAGATTATTAAGATGATACTTTGAAAGCAGGTTTTCAAACCCTTACGCTCACGTAGGAATTGAAGCATGTTGATACTTCTATTTTTTATATTTTCAGCCTTTTGGATTGATTTTAATGGTGATTGTCGGGCTGCGAAGCATCCTCGACCACAGAATAGATACAAGTGTCGGTCTTCTCATGGGCATGACAGCCATCAGAGCGACTTTGACACGACAAACCATATTTTCACTATGTTGAGACCTTAAACCCGGATAACCATTTTAAGGTCTATTTGGATGTACATTTTTTTACAGAAAAATTGGTAGTGTACATTTGTAAAGTGGAGTTTGTCCATCGTGGGAATTAGATTCAGATCAGTTTGATCGTGAATCCCACGATTCCTAGGCTCACAGAGGGAAGCCAATAAAACCTGCACAGCTCAAATATGTACAAAAAAATATATATTTATATCCAGATATCATAAGAAACGAGAATTCATCAGTAAATCCTGGTATGCGCGTAGCCAAAGCATCTCGTTCCCCCTAGATAGCGATCTAGGGGCCGCGAGGTTGCTTTCAAATGAAATAAACTAGAAAAGTGCTAGATTTAAGTAAATCTCAGCCATTCTAGCTTTTCGGTTCTGTTTGAACCTATTTTGAACCGTTTGAAAGATAGAATTGGCGAGATTTAAAGAAATCTAGTTCGCCCAAAGAGATGTTAGTGCCGATTCATATCAAATGAATATTTAAAACAGCAATTTATCATAACGAATAAAGGATAAATATATACTTATATATATACGAAAACTGTAAAGGGCGATGAGTTTTCACTCCGATGCCCGAACTGGAATATGTATATATATATATATATATATATATATATATATTTATAAAAGCTAGAAAAAGCCACGAAGTAATCCAGGCTTGATAGAATAGAAATATATATATAAAAGCTGTAAAGGGTGATGGGTTTTCACTCCTGTGCCCAGACTGAAATGGAAATATATATTATATATATATATATATATATATTTATAAAAGCTGTAAAAAGCCACGGATTAATCCAGGCTGGACGGAATGTAAATATATATATAGAAAAGCTGTAAAGAGCGACAGACATTTTATCCTTTGCCCGGACAGAAATGTAAGTATATATATTTACAAAAGCAGTAAAAAGGCCACAGAATGATCCAGGCCAAACTGGAATGCAAATGTTAATATATATAGTTAATGTATATATATATAAGCAATAAAAAGGCCACGAAGTATAAATCCAGGCCAAACGAAGGCAGAATTATATATATATATATATATATATATATAGTTATCTATGTAAAGGCAGTAGCTACCACGAATTTGACATCCGGGCTTGACAGAATTGAAAAGTTAGTATATATATAGTTAAATATATACATTAAAAAGCCAAACCGGGACTGAGAAGATAACCCAGTCCGACGAAGTTGCTCTATATATATATATATATATATATATATATATATATATATATATATATATATATATATATATAAAAGCCATTAAAAGACGCGGATCGACGATCCGAGCAGTGGAAATACCAGAAAACGTGTTTATGTACTAAAATGTATGAAAACGTAAGCAAAAACGGCCACGGAACTGAGTTTCGGGCAAAATAAAAAAGCAAAACTTAACGTCCAAGTGTATGAATGTGCAATGAAGTAGTAGGAACTTTCTGATTGTAAAAATACTCACAATGGACTGCTACACGTGCTTTTTGCAAAATAGTAGGCTGCAAACGTCCGTTTGTACTGGTTAATTTTTGATATGTGGTAATATATGAGTATACCTACGCGTTAGAGTGATAAAATCTGGGTTTGGAGTACAAGAGGTAGGGCTAAGAAATGAAACGGGCAGAGGTTCAAAGCATTTTTTCTTATTTTTGGCCTGGGGTGCACCTTTATTTATAGACCCGGTGGAAGCGGGTCTACCCGAGGAAGCCGCGAGTCTACCTGCGGCGCCACGTGGCAGGCCCCGTGTGGTGAGTCCAATTGCATCGAAGTACGTGCACTCCGAGCAATGCGAGGTCAGATTCGAAACTTTTTAACTTTTGATCGGAGCGTTTGTTGGAGGCGTGATATACCTTTCCGGAAAGCCCTCGTCGAGAGTGTCACAAAGACATTGGATTAAACCTTTTTCGAGTTCAAGAAGATGGGTTCATAACCAGGTCTTTATTTCCCCAATGTTTGTCCGCTGAGCTGTCTTGCGCTGTTTCCACTTGGGATCAATGTTACGGTACTTTCTGACCTTGGTGGCATCAATTCGGCTTGAGTTTGATCGAATCGTCTTTAAGTTGGTAAAATGACTATTTTTCCTTTCCCGGGGTTGCCTCCAGTGATGGCATGGCCTTCAGCGAATTTTCCCGAGGTTGTCTCCGAGGTTTGGATCCCAGCCGATTTTGTTTGTCCTCAGGGATATCTCTAAGGCTGACTTGGTCCTTCCAGGTTTTTCTCTAGAGATGTTGTGAGGCTTCGGGGTTGTCTCCGAAGTTGAGTTGGCCTCCTGGGTTGAGACCTGAGGCTGAACTGTACCTCCCGGGATGAGACTGGGGCTGACTTGTACCTTTCGGGATGAGACCGAGACTGACCTGTACCTCCCGGGATGTGATCGGTGCTGACCTGTACCTCTTGGGATGTGACCGGGGCTGACCTGTACCTCTCAGGATGTGACTGGGGCTGACCTATACCTCCCGGGATGAGACCGGGGCTGACCTGTACCTCCCTGGATGTGACCGAAGCTGACCTATACCTCCTGAGATGAGACCAGGGCTGACCTGTACCTCCCGGGATGTGATCGGGGCTGACCTGTACCTCCCGGGATGTGATCAGGGCTGACCTGTACCTCCTGGGATGTGACCGGGGCTGACCTATTCCTCCCGGGATGTGACCGGGGCTGACCTGTACCTCCCGAGATGAGACCGGGGATGAATTATACCTCTCGAAATGTGACTGGGGTTGATTTGACATCATGGTATTGAGACCGGGGTTTGACATCCCGGTATTGAGACCGGGGTTGATTTGACGTCCCGATATTGAGATCGGGGTTGATTTGATGTCCCGGTATTGAGACCGGGGTTGAGTTTGACATCGCGGTATTGAGACCGGAGTTGAGTTAAAAAGATAATTTTGCCCTCCTGCAGGGTTAGTAACAGGAATGCCAAATTTCGAGTGTCTACAATAGGACTGAAGAAAATTTCGAGTATCTACACTAACACATAATAAATATATAATACTAATATATTTATTATACACAAAAATCATATATTGCATAGTTCATACTCACTTATGCAATACAATCTCACATAACATATCATCTAATAAGAATTTTATTTGTTTAATTCTTATTTTAATATTTTCTAAAAAATTTGGGTTATCACAGGAGAAGTGTGAGGACAGTTTTCAAGAACTGAAGAAGAGGTTAAGTGAAGCACCTGTATTAGCTTTACCAGATGATACGAGAAATTTTGTAGTTTATAGCGATGCTTCACATAGAGGATTGGGTTGCGTGCTCATACAGCATGACAAAGTCATTGCGTATGCATCACGACAGTTAAAGGATTATGAGAGGTTATCCTACTTATGATCTGGAACTGGCAGCGATAGTTTTTGCCTTAAAGATTTGGAGGCACTACCTATACGGGGAAAAATGTGAGAAATACACGGACCATTAAAGTCAGAAATATATCTTCACGCAGAAGGAGTTGAATATGAGACAGAGAAGGTGGTTGGAGTTGATAAAAGATTACGATTGCGATATCTTATATCATCCAGGGAAGGCGAATGTTGTGGCCGACGCCTTAAGTAGGTAAGGTCGGGAGAAGCTATCAATGTTGTGACGCCCCGAAATTCGATCTATCTTCACACCCGAATTCTATACATCACGAGAATATCTCATTCCAAACATACATCATTATATATCTAAATATAACAACATACATCCATAAATCCCAGATTTTATTACCTTAAAACCTTTTTCATTACAAATAATGATAATTACATTATTCTTTACATCTTACAAGAGTGACTTTCATCCGCCACAAAAGATACATATCAGTTTAATAAACCACTCTATAGTTTAATTAACTATTCTACATTACAACTCTTGGCTTGATCTTCACGCTTGTTCATATAATGAATAGCACTTCAGCAAGACACCGACCAGCTTGATCTTTACGGGATCCTTAAGTTCATTCTAACATCGTTCGCTGAAAATGTTTTTATTTAAAGCAAGAGTGAGCATTCAATTTCTCAACAAGTTAAAGCAGTTGTATAACAACACATCAAGAATCATGCATTCTTTTAGAACTTCAATAACCAAACAATGGATATGAAGCAGCTCGAATAATAGGAAAGACTCTGATTCCTATCATTTTAGAGCATTAATCATATTTACTTTTACATACCTTACATTCAGTCTGGCTAGAATCATTAGCACAGACTTAATCCTAACAGTTCACCAGTAGAACTATATCACATTAAATTGTTCAATCATAGAACAATTTATTTCACATAAAAACATAAGTGTTGAAAGCTCGACACAAGGCCTCATACATAAACATCTTGCACAAATATCACACATTTTCACATACGAAATACTTTCTCATGTTCAACATTTGAGAAAGTTGAGAAACTAACATTCATTTAAAATATGAATGAAGTTAGAAAACTTGCCTTAAACACAGCTACAACTTATAGTTTACGCTGATCTGTTTATCGGATTCCCTTAAGCATATAAGGAAATAGCACATACACCAATTAGTAATATATTTGACTTACACATTGGTTTAAACTTAGCTTTACTTCCTATGGCTCGCGTTCTTGTAACCTAAGTTTACGCGACCAACTTTACTTTCATTCCTTCGGTATTATGGCATACGGAGATGGCATAAACCTTAAAATAATCTTTCACGATAGATTTACATTCTCATCTTCTTCTTATAATATTTCTAGGACTTAACTCATTCTACACATTTACATATATAAAAAGAATCACCTTTTCATCACATGTATCCATAACTTTATACACAGCACACATCGAGTCTCTAACAGTTTTCAATATAGTACGCTGAGTGGTTTTCCATAAACAACTAACAAACTAGTTTCTCGTCTCGTCTACACTATCTTTCACAACGAGTTAGATCGGTTGCTAATCCGTATTAACCGTTGCTCTCTAACAAAATCGTTTAGCCCAGATACTATACATCAACCATTAAATAGTACGATTATACCACAACTTAAACTTAACTTCTTATTCTTACCTTTTTATTGTAACTTACCTGAACCATTAAAACTATAATGTTCGTTAAGTCAATTTCCCATTCCTTATGGCTTTCTGGAAACTAAATGCCATACCTCCGAATTTATTCATTAACGTCTAGGTCATACAACCATTTGTATGCCAAGAGTCAACATTTAATGTTAAGACTATGCGTTCATAGCTTTTATACATTTTACATTATCTTATCTTCATATCTTACTAAGTTTGGTTCATTTAACTCGGAACTTTATTCAAGTTATTAGTGCTAACTCGGCTTGTTCAACGTTTATGTTATTCATTACTCTTCATTATCTCACATTCAAACCATACACGGTGTGTACGATAAGCATGTTTAACTTACGCTTACACTCAATACCTTTATGTCAGCTTAAGTGATTAACGCTTGCGTTTCATTCTAACATTCTCTATCTAATTCACACTCAGACTTTCATTAATCTTATTACCGTTCGCTACGATTTTCTTGATAATTACATATCTTACTTACTACACTCATCAGCGTTTAAGTCATACAACCAATGTATACTTAGCACGTTCGCCCGATGCGAATACGATTCACGAGGATCGTTTACGTATTTAGCGTTCACGTTGATCGTCTCCTAAACTCCCATTCAACCTTTACTTAAGGTTTTAATCACTTTCATTCGTGATCCATTACATGAACATCACGTTCATCGCCCTATCATAATGTCTAAGCCATACGATTCTTTGTATTCTAAAACTGCTCATTCATCGCAATAACGTTGTGCTTACAGCGTCTATACACTTTACACCTAACTCTCATTATGACATTATAACATCAAAATATTATAAGTCACCCTCGTCACTCAACGTCTATGGAATCACAATCATAGTAATCCCATACGTTCGTTTTAACGTGATATGGCCCCTGGATATCGGTTACGTATTTTGCGTTCGTTGTTTTATAACCTTTATTCGACGTTTAATGTAACGATTGTGATTTTATATAATAATTTTAAATATTTATTGAGTTAAATAAATATTTTATGTGATTTATTTATTGAGTTAAATAAATAAATTATGTGATTTATGGAGTGATTTAATTAAGTGTTATATATTAATTAAACGAATGTGTAATATTTATTTAATTAATGTATGTTAATTTTATATTATAGTTCTAATTTAATTAAATTAGAGGAATTATGTGATGAACTGTTACATGGATTATAATTAGCGAGTAATTATAATTATGTGGCAATTTTATGTGATTAATTGATGTTAGATTTTAATTGATTAAATTAGATGATTAATGTTTAATTAATTAAAATGTGACATTTAAGTATGTGTTAAAATGATTTGTTAAAATAAAAGAAAAAGGATTTTAAATGAGTTTAAATAAACAAGGCTTTGCATTTGTTTTAAATCTATTTTACCAAACATGGCCTTAGTAATAATAATCTGTTTTTAAAAAAATAATGTTGTTTTGGCCAAACAAAGCCTTAAGGCTTTTTGAATTTTAAAACTTATGTAACTGCTAAATTAATTAGGCTAATTAGTATTAGTTAATACGCATATTATATTATATTATATTACGTTAGTTCTAATCCTAAGTCTAAACTAAGAGCTAAGAAGAAAGAAAAGAGCAGAGAAGAGTTGGCGAGGAAGAGAAGGAAGAAGAAGCTTGTGAAGGCTAGAGTTAATCTTTGTTTTCTTCTCCTATCGCCGAAAGGTAATCCATAATCTCTACTTTCATATTTTCAGAACTCGGGTTTAAGTTTCATGTTTTATTCTCTGTGAAAACTGAGTTTTTATGTAATTGCATAAACATGGATGATATATATATAGGTGGTGTTGTTCATGGTGAATTATATGGTTATCAATGATTTTCAGAAATCAAATTACTGTAGAAATATATTTTAACAGAAAAGTCATGTTTATATGAGTTCATATGGAATTTCATGAGTTTGGTTAATTTTAATTGAGAAATTGATGAAATTGGTATATGTTAATATGCTTATTAGGTAATTACTTGATGCCATCTTCAACTTGTATATAATGCATATATATAAATTCGAATTGATGGAGAAAAATAGTTACAGTAGATTATTTTTGAGAAAATATGAGTTTTCATGAAAATGGCCAAAATGGATTTCAAAACTTGTGATTGTCATTGTTTAAATGATTTTGTGTTTTGGAAAGCATGCTTTATATATGTGTAATAGCGTATATATGTTTTTACAGAGTTTATAGTACTGTATTTTTGGCGTTGTTGGCTTGTTTGGGTTGTTCGGTTAAACAAAGAGCCGTGACTATCTGCGTCTGGCCGAACTGCTGCGCAGCTGCGCCGGTAGCAAGGCCAGGAGCAGCGCAGCTGCGCCACTGGCCTATCCCAGATTCCTTCCCTGCGCAGCTGCGCCGGTTATAAGGCAGCTGGCTGCGCAGTTGTGCTGGGCACAGTGCTTGGGCAGTGAGTTTTGCTTACTTGTGCAGTTTTATTTGATAGCTTATGATAATTGGTTATGATAACGAGCATGAATTCAGTGGCTATAACATGTTGCTAGTATGAGTTGGACAATTTCATAATTAGAGAAAAGAATTTTGAAAACCTTAATTAAATTATAATTGTTTGATAGTAAAATGAGTTACTTAATTTGATTAATTATAATTAAGAGTAAGTGTTTAATTTAATGTATAATTTTGTTAAATTATAATGAGTAGTAGTGGATTTATTTTAATCAATTAGATGTTAATTTAAATTATAATTTATGTAATTATAATTTAATAAATGCATGATTATTATAAATTATAATTGATAAATACATGATTAATTGTAAATTGTGTAATTATAATGCATGATATAGTTTAATTAACTATAAATTATGAAATTTTGATAATTTAAGAGGTAATTATAATTGAGTAATTATAATTAGATTAAGTGTTTAAATTATAATTGTTTAATTATAATTTAGCTAAAATACATAATTAATTTAATTATGTGAGTATGTGTGTGATGTAATTAATTATGTGATAGTTGATTATTTATTTAATTAGAGTGAGTTAACCATGAGGGTTAACCACTTATGTGAATTAGTTATGTGTTAACTAATTTAGGTTTTTGTGACTTAATATATATGTGTAGGAAGTATTAAAGTACGTGAATTGTGTTAAGTAGCTTGCGCTTAAGGCAAGTCTTCTAAACCCTAAACTCGCTATTTCTACGCATGTTCTTTGATGTTCATATTTTCATTGTTGAGAATGTCCTTTTCATTTCTGTACTGGATAATTATTTACTTAACCGAAGAGATCTTGACTTATTGTTCAAGTAAGATCCAGTTTATTATTTTAAATGCGTTAAGTTTACTTCTAAAGCATATGTTAATTCATAATTCTTTTATTTATGATTTATTGAAAGTCGATTCAACTAATCCTTAGTTGATGAACGTGAATTCTAAATTACCATTGTAAGTTTATCCAAACCAAGCTTTCTTTGGTGCGGACTTGAATTCAAATTGCTGAGTTGAACAACCCTAATTATTAGGGGAGGTTAGTACGCATAGCGTTAAGATGTTTGTGCACAATACATGGTACAAAGGGCTGATCCCCCTAAGTACGAGTTGAGGTCCACAGTCTTATTGACTGTTAAAGATTTAAATAGAAATATTTATAACCTAGGACAAGAAGAGTTCAAAGGTCTTATGACCCTCAGATAAATTCTATATTCGAATTTTGATATTGATAGAGAATTATTATTCAATTCTTTATTGTTGAAGCAAGCTAAGTTATTCAGATCTTTGTAAAGATCTTTTTTCATGTATTTATTATTGTTAAACTCCAGTGAGCTATTGTTTTCTCACTCTTGCATTAAATAACAATTGCAGTTAAAGTTGATAACGTTGATGACCCGTCTACGAGTAAAGGCAAGGGAAAGATGAACAAGTAAATATTTGTTTAATTATTTTGAAATGATTATAATAATTTTAGGTCATGTTTTTATTCCGCACTTTATTGTTTATGTCAAGGTTAGAGTAACCCTGGGATTGAGTTCAAGAAGGTTGTAACCCTTGTTTTAAGGGAGATTTTATTATTTTGAATTAAAGTTGTAATTCATTTTGAGATATATTGGGTAAAGGTATGTTATAGATAGAAAGTGAACACCAAATCATGTGGAAACGAAGTACCCGAATTTGGGGGTGTCACATGTTGGTATCAAAGCCGTAGGTTATGAAACCTTAGGTGGGGAAAAATCTTAGGTAGTAGCCTTATGGTAAGATCGAAAAGATAGGTGTGATAGGTAAAAGATAATAAACTACCTTATGTGCTATGTGTTTACATTATAGTATTCGAAGAGTGTCGATTCGATGTCACGTAATAATGAACTTTAAAAATTCTTTTGTCAGGATATCGAACGTTGGAGAACCTAGTCAGGCTAGAGAGGATGTACCTCAGGTGCCTAGAGAGGAGGAGTGTGATAACCCGAATAATTATAGATGGTGAATTATATAGTATATTAATTCTACGAGTAGAATATATGATAATGATCTTTAGTAAGGGAAGGAATGAGTTAAAGAAAATATATTATATTTGATATACGATTGTGTTTGATTGAAGGTTAAGTAATAAAACCTTAACCTTGTTGAAGATGTGAATTTAGTAGAGATATATGTGTAGTTTATATAAATGTCGTAAAGATAATGAGTTGAAGTTATTCAATAATAAAATTGTGAAAGAGATTTTTGTGACAACCTGAGTAAGGTAGGGTTTCGGTGATTCCGAGGACGGAATCTTTATAAGGAGGGAAGGATGTGACATCCCAGATTTTTAAAATTTTTAAATGAGAATTTAATAAATAAAATTCTTATTATCTGATGTTTTGAGTTTAAGTATGTGAATACGTATCATATATGGTGAAATATGTGAATCTATGTGAAGATAATTTAAATATTAATGTTAATATTTATTGGAGTAAATAAATATTTTAATTGAATTATTTATTGAGTTAAATAAATAATTATGTGATTATTATGGAGTAATATAATTAAGTGTAATATATTAATTAAATGAATATTTAGTATTTAGTTTAATTGATATAATGATTGTATGTTATAGTTCTAATTTAATTGAGATAATTAAATTAGATGAGTAATGTGATGAGTGTTACATGCTATTATAATTAGCAATTAATTATAATTATGTGGCAAATTTTATGTGATTTATCGATGCTAGATTTTAATTGATTAAATTAGTTGTTTAATATTTAATTGATTAAAATATGACATTAACGTATGTGTTAAAATTATTTTTTTAAAATAAAATGAAAAGAGTTTGTAAATGATTTTTTTTTACCAAACAAGACCCTTGCTTTTGTTTTAAAAGACTGTTGCCAAACAGGGCCCTTACACTAGCCTAACCCTAAATTACCTAAACTATGTTTGAATTTAATAAAACTAGTTTCAAATTTTCTTGTAACCAAACAAGCCAAGTTGGCTTTTGAATTTGTAACTTACCTAATTAATAAGAGTTAGTATATATAATTATTATTAGGAGTTACATGTTTTATGTAATATATGTATATTGTATATACTACAACTACGTTAGTTTTACAAACTAAGAAAAAAAACAAAGAAAGAAAAGAGCAGAGGAAAACAAAGAACAGAGAAGAAGGGAAGAAGAAGAGAAAGAAAGGGGAAAGAGACCTTGAAAGAATTCTCGCTAAGCCATCATCTTCTTCTCCTAAACCTAATCAAAGGGTATAACTTCTAAATTTAGTTTTAATAATGTGTTTTATGTTGTGGAACTTCTCTGTAAAAATATTTTTCATGAAAGTTAGTAATTTTGTTGAATATATGTTGGAATTTTGTTAATATACTGTTTATAAATTTAATTAGATGCCATAAACAATGATTTTCAGAAATCAAATTGATTGTAGAAACATGTTTTAATAGAAAAGTTATGTTCATATGAGTTTTAGGTATTATGGTTGATTTTAGTTTGAAGAAATTGATGAAATTGATATATGTTAATATGTTTATTAAGAATTTGTTTGATGCTATCTTCAATTACGTATATAATGCATGTATATAGAGTTAAATTGCTTGAGAAAGTGATTTACAGTGAATGGTTTTATAAAATATATAAGTTTTATGAAAATATCAAATTTGATTTCTAAAACTTTTGATTATTGTTGTTTAAATGTTTTTGTATTTGGAGATATGTTATATGAGTGTATTGTATCAAGTATATGCTATACATTGTTCTAGTAGCTTGTTATTGCCGTTTGATGGCATGTTGGGTTTAATCGGTGAAACAGGGAGGCTGCACTGCCTGCTTCTGTCTGCGTACCTGCGCAGCTGCGCCGGGAGCACAGTCAGAAGCAGCGCAGCTGCGCCACTGGGTTTTCTCAGGCTGGTCACCTGCGCAGCTGCGCCGGTGCCAAGGCTTGTGGCTGCGCAGCTGCGCCGTGTCGTGGGCAGAGGCAGTGAGTTTTATTTAAGTGTGCAGTTTATTTTTATGACTAAGTTACATTGTTGCTAGAATAATGATCATATATTTAAGTTGCAATAGCATGTTGATAACATAAATTTGACAATTTGGTAATTGTAAAAGAAAAGAGGTTTTGAAAACCTTAAAGTATTAATTGAATTATTGTTTAATGGTGAATTGGTTAATTATAATTTGTATAATTATAATGAAGAGTAAATGTTTAAATTAAATTATAATTTTTGTTAAATTATAATGAATATTAGTTGATTTATTTTAATCAATTAGATGTTAATTTAAATTATAATTTATGTAATTATAATTTAATAAATGCATATTTAATTATGGATTATAAATTGATAACTGCATGATTAATTATAATTTGTGTAATTATAATGCATGATATAGTTTAATTGATTATAAGTTATAGTTTGTTTAATTATAACTTAATATGTGATTATAATTTGGAATAATTATAATCAAGGTAAAAGTGTAATTTAAATTATAATTTGTATAATTATAATTTAATGAGAGCATGAATAAAAATTGAGTATTTATAATCTAAGTAATGGGTTAAGTTAAATATGCTTAAATTATGATTTAATGCATGATGTAGTTGATTCATTATAAATTATGATTGTTTAATTGTAGTTTGATTAAAGTGGATGTTCAAATCATAATTTGTTTAATTATAATTTAAAATGAGTATGTAATTATTAGTTGATTAATCATGAGAAATGTAAAATGATTATGTGATGTGATTAATTATGTGGTAATTAATTATTAACTTATGAGTTAAAGAGGAATGAGTTAACCTAAATTGGTTAACTAATGATGAGGATTAGCTATGTGATAATTAACTGATATTGTTAATTATACATATGATTTGACAGCGAGTGTCAAATGAGTAAATAGAAAAGAATTAGAAAGTATAAAGTATTATTTACTTAGACGTTTGATAAGCGTTGCTAGGTAACTAATAATTGATGCGTATGGTAATACGTTATGTAGGATCATGAAGCAGATTATATTAAGCTGTTTTTCGGTAATTGGTAATCTACGAGCCAGGCAAGTCTTTCGGTTCCTATTTTCTATGTGAACTTGATGGTATTATGAACTGTTTTAAATTGTATTGCAAAGAGTATGCTATGTTGTATATGTTGCAAGCATGAAATGTTAAAGTCAATTTATGACTACATTGATTGATTTAATAATGTTAATTGAGTAAGGAACTCAATCTTTATATTTGTTATGTGATTAAAGCATGTATGCCATGCTACTTTAATGTTGAGCATGTAAATTATGTGCTATGTGATGCATGAAAACTGTTAGATCTTGCTGAGCTGTCAAGCTCACTTTTGCAAATAACCATTTTTACAGGTCAAGGATGCAAGGTAAAGATACGTGTTAAGTGATTTATAGAGATCAATGTTCAAGAATATTAATTTCGTTAAATTTCAAATTGTAGTTGATGTTTTCATTGTAACTTAATTGTTAAGTTGTAAGTTGAGCTATCCGACGTATAATGGATATTGCTTAGTGATGTAAGACTTTGTATAGTCCTTTCGTTGTAGCGATTCATGTAATAGAATTGAATCAAATATTTGTAATGTTAAGGTTGCGATTCAGGGCAATATAGAAAGAAAGTTTATAAAAATTTTAAATATTCCGCATTTTTAGTGATTTTAATATCGAATAATGATGTAAAGATAGATTAAAGATGTATTGCTAACGATCGAGGATGAGAATTATATTGTATGAATTTTGGGGTCGTTACAGTTGGTATCAAAGCTGTAGGTTATACACCTTAGGTAAGAGTTCCTTAGGCTATGACCTTAGAGAATGAGAAGTTAAGTTACGTATAACGAAAAGGTTAAAACTCGAATAAAATATTGAACTATATGAACGAAGTTAGAAATTCTTAAAGGAAGAGTTATTTAATAAACAAAAAGATTCAAAGAAGAATCTTGGAAACATATGTAGATGAGAATCAGGAGTTGTCTAACTCCAATAATAAATATGACGGATAACGATGAATAGACGAGGTCTATAAGATTGAAAGCATAATGAAATTATGATATGTCATGATGACAGGTAGAGATAAGAAGTTTTAAAATAAAACGATAATGAGATATGGAAGAATCATAAGTGAGATGATTATAGAATAAGATCACAACGTGATCTTTTGAAGTTGTAAAAGACAGATGGTATGTAATGATTGAATAGTTATAGTTTGATGCTATAACGAGAGTGTACTATGATATAGTACGAGATTAACTCACGAGGAGTTATAAATGATGGGATACAGGAAGTCTGTATCGAGTATAGAACGAGATGTTATAAGTAAGATAGAGTTAAGTGGGATTTCAATTGAGGACTCATGTTGTGGCTGAGTTGTACAAACTTCTGTATGGGCAGGGTTTTGTGCTTACACTTGGTTTATCATATTGATAATCGTTGGAAGATTGGTGTCGCGCTATCAATATAATTATGACGAGAAGGTGATTCTTTTCTCATATTATAATTGATAGTTAGAGTCTGTAGAGATTAGATTAGATGATATTAAGATTACATTAGATGATCTTAAGGTTAGGCGAGTTTTTAAAACTCATATTTATGGTAAGATCGTGACTCATAATCGTATGAATGTTTTGAACCCCTAAGCATATGGACAGTCTCTGATCAGTTCTTTGACTACGTATTGCTAGGACAAGTTCTTAAACTCATATTATTGTGGCAAGTTCCTGAACTTCCAAAGTGTGGTAAGTTCGATGAACTATACTGGGTATAGAAAGTTTATAATATAGAAAGCATTGATGTTGTTCAAGGTTGATAGAATGATTAAGTAATGATGGAGTAAAGATTTATATTGATGGATAAAGTTTTTATATTCTAAATCTCCTAGCTTTGCTAGTTTTTCAAAATTTATTGACTTCGTGCTGATGTTGCACTTTTGTTTTCTTGAAAAACATTGGATCAATGATGGAACCAATGAATTTTTAAAATAGTGCTATTATTTACATGTCTATGCTAATTGCTTCAGCTGGACAAAATGATTTTGAATCTTCAAAATGTATTTCATATGCATCATTTGATATGGTGTAAAAACAATCGAGGAAGTTATCAATGCAGTTAAACCTAGTGTTGGATGTGATCGTATGATCGTCAGCCCACTATGGTATGATGTAGTATGACGACGTCATGTAATGACGAAATCCTCAACGTATCATTACTACGGTACGGTATCAGGATATTATGAAAAGATTTACTTATTATTTTACTTTCCTTAAAAAAGAAGAAGAAGAGATTTATTTACTTTTAGTTTCTTTAAACGAAAAATATATATATATATTTTGAGTTGGTTAAGGATATATATATATATATATATATGTATATTTCGATTGATGTCCGAATTGTTTCTAGAAGTCTATGCTACTTGATTCAGCTAGACAAATATTGAAAGATGTTTATGAAATTCGAGCGTTCTTGGTCAAACTATGCCAAACCAAATTGTTTTGGTGCGGATTCAGATGTTAAGAAGCTGAGGTGAACAACCCTATAAAAGGGGACAAGTTATCGGAGACAATAGTTCCGAGTGTAACGCATATAGTCGTTACGATGTACTACGTTTGGGCCCGACGTAGGGGTGCGATAGGCTGGCCACCTAGAGTACCGATGCGGTTTTATAGTGTGAAGTGCCGGGGGTGAAGCACTAATAAACCTAAAAATAAGTTCAAGGTCTTGCGACTACTCAGCATGATTTGAAATCTTTTAAATTCCTGAGTTGTTTATATCGCTTCTCAATTATTGAGCAATTGTGGAAGATTCTTATTATTCTGAAGGAGAATATAGCGAGAAGGATATTGCTTAGAAAGAAGTAGTTGTTGAACGCTTTAATCTAGTGAATAGAGGTTAACGTAAAAATCTATTTTGATAGAATGATATATATAGATTGATAGACTTGAAATTCGAGGACGAAATTCTTAGAAGAAGGGGTGAATGTGATAACCCGAATAATTATAGATGGTGAATTATATAGTATATTAATTCTACGAGTAGAATATATGGTAATGATCTTTAGTAAGGGAAGGAATGAGTTAAAGAAAATATATTATATTTGATATACGATTGTGTTTGATTGAAGGTTAAGTAATAAAACCTTAACCTTGTTGAAGATGTGAATTTAGTAGAGATATATGTGTAGTTTATATAAATGTCGTTAAGATAATGAGTTGAAGTTATTCAACAATAAAATTGTGAAAGAGATTTTTGTGACAACCTGAGTAAGGTAGGGTTTCGGTGATTCCGAGGACGGAATCCTTATAAGGAGGGAAGGATGTGACATCCCAGATTTTTAGAATTTATAAATGAGAATTTAATAAATAAAATTCTTATTATCTGATGTTTTGAGTTTAAGTATGTGAATACGTGTCATATATGGTGAAATATGTGAATCAATGTGAAGATAATTTAAATATTAATGTTAATATTTATTGGAGTAAATAAATATTTTAATTGAATTATTTATGGAGCTAAATAAATAATTATGTGATTATTATGGAGTAATGTAATTAAGTGTAATATATTAATTAAATGAATATTTAGTATTTAATTTAATTGATATAATGATTGTATGTTATAGTTCTAATTTAATTGAGATAATTAAATTAGATGAGTAATGTGATGAGTGTTACATGCTATTATAATTAGCAATTAATTATAATTATGTGGCAAATTTTATGTGATTTATCGATGCTAGATTTTAATTGATTAAATTAGTTGTTTAATATTTAATTGATTAAAATATGACATTAACGTATGTGTTAAAATTATTTTTTTAAAATAAAATGAAAAGAATTTGTAAATGATTTTTTTTACCAAACAAGACCCTTGCTTTTGTTTTAAAAGACTGTTGCCAAACAGGGCCCTTACACTAGCCTAACCCTAAATTACCTAAACTATGTTTGGATTTAATAAAACTAGTTTCAAATTTTCTTGTAACCAAACAAGCCAAGTTGGCTTTTGAATTTGTAACTTACCTAATTAATACGAGTTAGTATATATAATTATTATTAGGAGTTACATGTTTTATGTATTATATGTATATTGTATATACTACAACTACGTTAGTTTTACAAACTAAGAAAAAAAACAAAGAAAGAAAAGAGCAGAGGAAAAAGAAGAACAGAGAAGAAGGGAAGAAGAAGAGAAAGAAAGGGGAAAGAGACCTTGAAAGAATTCTCGCTAAGCCATCATCTTCTTCTCCTAAGCCTAATCAAAGGGTATAACTTCTAAATTTAGTTTTAATAATGTGTTTTATGTTGTGGAACTTCTCTGTAAAAACGTTTTTCATGAAAGTTAGTAATTTTGTTGAATATATGTTGGAATTTTGTTAATATACTGTGTATAAATTTAATTAGATGCCATAAACAATGATTTTCAGAAATCAAATTGATTGTCGAAACATATTTTAATAGAAAAGTTATGTTCATATGAGTTTTAGGTATTATGGTTGATTTTAGTTTGAAGAAATTGATGAAATTGATATATGTTAATATGTTTATTAAGAATTTGTTTGATGCTATCTTCAATTACGTATATAATGCATGTATATAGAGTTAAATTGCTTGAGAAAGTGATTTACAGTGAATGGTTTTATAAAATATATAAGTTTTATGAAAATATCAAATTTAATTTCTAAAACTTTTGATTATTGTTGTTTAAATATTTTTGTGTTTGGAGATATGTTATATGAGTGTATTGTATCAAGTATATGCTATACATTGTTCTAGTAGCTTGTTATTGCCGTTTGATGGCATGTTGGGTTTAATCGGTGAAACAGGGAGGCTGCACTGCCTGCTTCTGTCTGCGTACCTGCGCAGCTGCGCCGGGAGCATAGACAGAAGCAGCGCAGCTGCGCCACTGGGTTTTCTCAGGCTGGTCACCTGCGCAGCTGCGCCGGTGCCAAGGCTTATGGCTGCGCAGCTGCGCCGTGTCCTGGGCAGAGGCGGTGAGTTTCATTTAAGTGTGCAGTTTATTTTTATGACTAAGTTACATTGTTGCTAGAATAATGATCATATATTTAAGTTGCAATAGCATGTTGATAACATGAATTTGACAATTTGGTAATTGTAAAAGAAAAGAGGCTTTGAAAACCTTAAAGTATTAATTAAATTATTGTTTAATGGTGAATTGGTTAATTATAATTTGTATAATTATAATGAAGAGTTAATGTTTAAATTAAATTATAATTTTTGTTAAATTATAATGAATATTAGTTGATTTATTTTAATCAATTAGATGTTAATTTAAATTATAATTTATGTAATTATAATTTAATAAATGCATGTTTAATTATGGATTATAAATTGATAATTGCATGATTAATTATAATTTGTGTAATTATAATGCATGATATAGTTTAATTGATTATAAGTTATAATTTGTTTAATTATAACTTAATATGTGATTATAATTTGGAATAATTATAATCAAGGTAAAAGTGTAATTTAAATTATAATTTATATAATTATAATTTGATGAGGGCATGAATAAAAATTGAGTATTTATAATCTAAGTAATGGGTTAAGTTAAATATGCTTAAATTATGATTTAATGCATGATGTAGTTGATTCATTATAAATTATGATTGTTTAATTGTAGTTTGATTAAAGTGGATGTTCAAATCATAATTTGTTTAATTATAATTTAAAATGAGTATGTAATTATTAGTTGATTAATCATGAGAAATATAAAATGATTATGTGATGTGATTAATTATGTGATAATTAATTATTAACTTATGAGTTAAAGAGGAATGAGTTAACCTAAATTGGTTAACTAACGATGAGGATTAGCTATGTGATAATTAACTGATATTGTTAATTATACATATGATTTGACAGCGAGTGTCAAATGAGTAAATAGAAAAGAATTAGAAAGTATAAAGTATTATTTACTTAGACGTTTGATAAGCGTTGCTAGGTAACTAATAATTGATGCGTATGGTAATACTTTATGTAGGATCATGAAGCAGATTATATTAAGCTGTTTTTCGGTAATTGGTAATCTACGAGCCAGGCAAGTCTTTCGGTTCCTATTTTCTATGTGAACTTGATGGTATTATGAACTGTTTTAAATTGTATTGCAAAGAGTATGCTATGTTGTATATGTTGCAAGCATGAAATGTTAAAGTCAATTTATGACTACATTGATTGATTTAATAATGTTGATTGAGTAAGGAACTCAATCTTTATATTTGTTATTTGATTAAAGCATGTATGCCATGTTACTTTAATGTTGAGCATGTTATTTATGTGCTATGTGATGCATGAAAACTGTTATATCTTGATGAGCTGTCGAGCTCACTTTTGCAAATAACCATTTTTGCAGGTCAAGGATGCAAGGTAAAGATACGTGTTAAGTGATTTATAGAGATCAATGTTCAAGAATATTAATTTTGTTAAATTTCAAATTGTAGTTGATGTTTTCATTGTAACTTAATTGTTAAGTTGTAAGTTGAGCTATCCGACGTATAATGGATATTGCTTAGTGATGTAAGACTTTGTATAGTCCTTTCGTTGTAGCGATTCATGTAATAGAATTGAATCAAATATTTGTAATGTTAAGGTTGCGATTCAGGGCAATATAGAAAGAAAGTTTATAAAATTTTAAATATTTCGCATTTTTAGTGATTTTAATATCGAATAATGATGTAAAGATAGATTAAAGATGTATTGCTAACGATCGAGGATGAGAATTATATTGTATGAATTTTGGGGTCGTTACAAGGAGCCCCGTGACATACATGTTGTCTGGGAGCAGCGGGTTAGGAGAGAGCCATCTCCAGTGATCACCATAGCTGGTCGGGAGCGTGAGCTGACACCTATTCTAGAAGATGAGAACGAGGACGAGTCTGAAGAGGAGGAAGAGGATCCCGAAGAGGAATTCCCACCTCACTCTACTAGTGCTGAGATGTACGAGGCAGTCTACGATAGTAATGTGGAGCTTCATGGACGAGTAAGAGATCTCGAAGAAACCATCCAGCAGCGGGACGAGACGATCAAAAGTTGTAATTCATTTTGAGATATATTGAGTAAAGGTATGTTATAGATAGAAAGTGAACACCAAATCATGTGGAAACGAAGTACCCGGATTTGGGGGTGTCACATTTAATCGTCAAACTCAAGGTTTTAATCATCATTCTAGATATTTCTTTCCATAAACATTGCATTCATGCTTGCCCCTTAATTACCATCCAAAAAGTTAGACAATAAAAATCTCCAGCCTGAATTTTTTGCGGCGCCACTTTCTTTGTTAAACCCGGTGTTGCGGCTCGGGTTAGCATACTCAGAGCCCTGGCTCTGTGCTGCGGTGCCAGTTAGCGCCTCCCTTAAAACTCATAAATTTTTTTAGTCTTTGAACATGTTTGATACGCCTACTTCGCGACGTCATAACTTCCTCTCCCGATAACGGAATTGATCCATTTTGGAGGCGTTGGAAACCTTGCTACACCTACTACACATCCCCCCTAGATAGATTAACTTTCCCTAGTCTCTAACAAGCCTAAATATTGGCTCGAAAGTCCTCCCTCGCAAAGTTTTTCAACTTTACGTTAAATTTTCGTTCATCCGAAATTCGTTCATCCGAACCCAGAATTCGTTTCTTCTTGAGTCCACGACTCATATTTTCTACGTTTTCTAACATTATTCTAAAACCCTAGCTATTCGGGTTCCTTAACTTACTTTTTTTGTTTCGTTCGACTTTTACGAAATTTCGCCATAACTTCGTTATTGGCTAATTTCAATTCGTTCTTCATGAACGTTTCTACCATTCCTAGCCAAGAAAATATATATACGATGGTTTTAAACTTTTCCATCAATAATAAGCTCTAAGTAGATGGTTTTCAATTTGTCCATCAACAACGTTCTTACCGCGTTCTTTGTTCATTTTTTGTATTCTTCGTTCGTTCTTCTTTTTTAATCGATATTATGATTACGATTTTACGTTTTCTTACATATTAACGTTATAAGTTTGATAATTCATCCTTATATCATCGGAGAGTTCATATAACTCATCCGAATTGCCCATTAACATCAAGCAATTCATACTTTCTATGAAAGCATTTAAAGAAGTTCATAAACTAAACTTTAAATTCTTATTTCTTCATTTCCTTATGATTCAACCATATGAAAATCGTTTCTTAACATCTTATACTTCTATTTTCATTAAGCTATGTATTTGACATAGAAGACTTAAAGAAATATTAATTAAAGGTAAGTTTTAATACATTTCTTCTTGATTTTTCTTTCGTTTTCTTCTTTCTCGTGGCAAAGCTGACGATTTGCTAGCTCTTCCACTCCCAGGACTTGTTAATTCGAGTCCCTCACGTCCTCTGTTCATTTGTACAGAGGTTCCTCTCTTGGTTTTTTGAAAAATGAAGAGTTAAGCTTGTTTATATAGATTTTCAAGGCTAGGGGCATTTTGGTCATTTTGTAGCTTTTTACCGTTTTACCCCCATCTCCTCACTATTCCCACCTCCTCAACAAAGCTTCTCTTGGAAGCTTCGTTGTTCTGTCTTTTGAATTCGTCCGATAATTTGAAAAATTACGTTTCTCAAAATCCAAATATTTTTAGATATTTTGTCTTTCCCTTACAGATTAACTTTTACGCGTTCTTCAAAACTTTAAAAAATTGAAAAATACTTTTTGATGTTTAGCATTTTCTATCACGTTTTTCCACAACATAGTTAAACGAATAAAAAGTACATAACAGTACTTTTAATCTTTTTTATTTCGTTCTGATTTCTACACGTTTTTTGAGAAAAACTTTTATTGGTTAACATAACTTTTCACGGCATATGACCCAAAAATATTCAGACAAATGTTATTACGACATATCGAACTCTCAAAAAGGCCTAGGTTATTCAAACCCGCTTAGGTTTTGTCCGGTGAATAGTGCATATTTCGTCTTTTTTCTCAGGAAATATTTTTATTCTCGGAATTATTTTATTTTTGTCTTGAAAATTCTTACTCGTTCATTCTAGCTCGCAGCCAGAAAACTCTCGGCTTACGATCATCCTAGGTCATAGAACGATCAATAAACACATAACACAGAATATAATTAATAAAATTCATATTATCAATTAATAATTCTTTAAACTTAAATTTCTAGACAATCCAATTTTTCGGGTTGTCACATTCTTCCCCCTTTATAAAAATTCCGTCCTCGGAATTTCTCAAACCACATCCATACCCGGATGCTCTATCCTTACAACCTTTAGCAAAGGTTTTAATCTTACCCTTTCACCTTTTGTTGAATAACCTCAACATCTTATTTCATCCGACATGATCGTCAATAGTTAAACTCATTACTTAACTATTCTTACAATTATTCGGGATATCACATTCACCCCTTCTTCACAGAAATTCGTCCTCGAAATTTTAGCATACTAATCTCCCAACTTCTCTTCAAAGAAGTTGTCATCCTTCAAACATTTCAGAGTCTCCACAATTTTTCAAGAATTATGAAGTAGAATGAATAACGAGGAATATAAGGATTCCTTTAAAACACTTCATATTTTGTTGAAGGGTCGTATGGACCATGAACTCTTACTAGGTTTAACAGTATTTCACCTTAAACCATTCTATCACGGCTGGTTTACAATCACTGTGAGAACCCGAATTTTTAGAAATTATTAATAATAATAATTGAATAAATAAAATTCTTAAAGCATGAGATGGGTTCGAATAAGAATATATATATATATATATATATATATATATATGTGATACGAGGTGTGTAGTACTGTGTTACATAGGGTAATATGAGCTATGTAATAAGTAATCTTGTGTTTAATAAATATATATCATTATTATATATTTGTTATAAATTGTAGAGGTGAATTAGTAAGAAGATGGATAAGATTTATCTATCGACATTAAATAATTTATAGAATTATTTTATCATAGTAAGTTGGTGACATTAAATATCTTTGATGAATAATCACCATTTTCTTGAATATATATACTAGTAACTAGTATGATTGTAATATAGGTTATTATTAATGCTTAAGCTATCTATGGATGGATTGAGATAGTAAAGCATGAATTAGTTAAGGGAATTAACTAATAAGTATAAATGTTGGTTAATTTAAATTGAAAGTTATATTATGGAATAATATAATTTAAATATTAAAGTCTTAATTAACTATGGTGATATGGTAAGGGATTTAAGAATCACTTAAGTAAATAGCGAGTTAATACATGTGTGGAGTATGCGATTATAGTAAGTGCCTTTATATATATTACTTGGCATAGTATTATATGAATGTATGAACGACGTTAATAAAATACGTTGTTAAACCAATATATCTTTAAATAAATATTTATTAGAGAATTAATTAATATTGAGATATGGTTAAATGTATAGATTAAAGATTTATTTTGGGGACAATTTATAGAAAGGAAAAAAAAAGAAATGAATATTATATATTTCTTGTAAAGAATATTAAAATAATTTATAATATTGAATTATTTTAATAAAAGGGAGAATGTTATAATAATATTACCTTATATGTCTTGGTATAAGGTAATAGGTATGATTAATTAATATGGTAAATATATTAAACTATATTTGCTATATGTAATAAATTGATGGGAACAATTTATCATAATAGAAAATAAACTTATGATCTATTTTCTATATAAAAGGTGTACATATGTCGTACATGTAATTATTTTAATAATACTTAGATATTATATTAAAATAATATCTTGAGAAAATGAGTAAGTCATTTTATTATGATTAATGCCTCTATTGGAGAAAATATAATAAGAATATTTTATATCATGATATAACGGAGTACATAATAGTAATTATATCTTATGTATTTTCAAGAGGGTTAAATCTATGAAAGAAAACTACGTTATTTTAATATATTAAATAACTTAAGTTGTTATTTTGTCATGGATTTTATGATTTAAATAATTAATAGAGTAAATCTTAATTATTCTAAGCATAAAAGTTATAGTTATTATAAGTTTATAATTATTTAAGGTAGCTTGACATTAGAGTGCATGTGTCACCCAAACCTTATATTAAAAAAGAATATTAAAGTGTAGTGGAAGTAATGATAAACTTAATATTGAGCTTGTGAAGTATGCCTAGTGTGGCAAAGTGGTGAGATAGACATTCATTAAATAATTTAATGAATGAATAATTAAAGGAATTAATTAGTATTATTATGTAAATTAATTCCTATGGGCAATGATCATATGTTATAACTACATCTATATGATATGAAGTATAACACTTCAAAGTAACTATATTATATAAGAACTATATATTAAGATTGAAGGAATGATATAAGTTATATAAATAATGTTTATGTGACAAGATGTGATGAATGGATACATTAAGGTGTATGTATGGAATAATAAATTACACTAAATAAATAATTGTTATTTAATGATTATTTTAATAATTAAATATAATTAAAATAATAGAGTTGTAATAATATGGTGTGACAATACTCAATCTTACTATATTCGGTATTATCAAATGTACATGGATTATATGATTGGGTGTATGTGTGACCCTATCATATCATATATTAATAACATTAAGTTATTAGATATAAGCTTGCAAGTTAGCCCATGTGAGAGCAATGATGGTTAACCAAATGGCTAGGGTACAATGAATAGTAGTAGTTGGTGGGAGTTAGCCACCAACTCTTCTTTGCCCCTTGTGTAATGACCATAGGAGGGTAATAGCTTGGCTATAAGTAGAGTCCATGCATTGGTGTGTAGAGTGTTAGTTTATTTGCTAAATGCAAGTATATATGTTATGGGAATTAATTATGTGACATGGTGTAATAGACCCCCTCCCATGACCCCTATTCTATGCCCAAATGTTGAAAATTTTGTGTCATGGTAAAGTTTGTAAACTAAGAGACATGTGGGAGAAATGATGAGAAAGGACCATGAATAGTAGTAGTTGGTGGAGTTAGCCACCAACTCCATTCTTTGCCCCTTGGGTATTGTCCATAGGAGGGTAATAGATTGGCCATGATTAGAGACCATTAGGTAGTGTTAGCATATGAATGTGCTAGTATATAAATTATGAGAACATATGATGTAATGGTATTACATTATGAACATATTGTAAGAGGTGATGTTGGGAATACTATTATTTGTGAGATTATAGTATTGTAAGCTTGAGGTCTATATATACTAAGCTTACATAATTGTGCCTTGTGTGGCATGGGTGGTAAAGTTAAATCAATTTGAGGTTTAACTATAATTGTTAAAAGAAAATAAATGGTAAGTTAATGTATATTTATTAATTATCATTATGATAAATGGATATATTTGAGATAATAAATTTTATGGAAATTATGGGTTGAGAATACCCAACTATTTTATATCTAGTCCAATTAAAATATTAACCTAATGTACATGAGGTATATGATTATATGTGTTGGTGTATATTTAAAGTATGGATATACTTATGTGGGTGTACATATATGTTTGTATATATGTACCTATGACTTATATTAAGGTAGCATTATTAAGTGAACATAGTGTGACTTATAGTGCCCAAAAGGAATAAAAGCCTAAGTGTGCAAGTACCCTTATTGCTGAAAATCAAAGAGGCTAGCATGAGGGTGATAATGGCTAGGATGATGGTAATAATGAAGGAGGGAGTGGCTCAAATAGTAAACTTCAACCACCTCCACCAACCTCTTCTTGCCCAATGGACTTCTCTTCCTTCCCTTGGTTTAAAATGTTGGGCAAAGCTTTGGTATGGGTAATGGTTTCTTTATATATATAGGCTCTTTCTTCTCAAATTTAGTTGCTTGGATTCTTGATAGTTTATGTAGGAGAGGGTGTTGATGATAGAGAAATCTGAGATGGAAGCTAGTTGTGTAATTCTACTTCATGAGGTATAACTCCTATATTATGTTCTAAAATTTCTAAGTTTATAAATTCTTAGAACGTTATTAGATTCTTGATAATTGGTTTGGTAATGGATACCAATGTGTTATATAAGTTATATGCATGTTTATGATGTAATGTATTTGTCTAAAGCATGCTACATTAAAGTATTAGGAGTCAAGTTTCTAAAAAATTCTGCAGAAACAAGCCTTCTGGACCTGAACCGAGGTGGCGCGGCCGCGCCACTTCCCCATATAAAACCAGCGCGGCCGCGCTGGTGGGCAGTTCTTAAAAAGTGAATTTTGTGCTTTCTGGAAATCTAAGCATGAGTGAATAACTTAGATAAATATATTAATAGTCTGACTTGTGGCCTACAGTGGCCTTGCATCCAATAGGTTGCACTAGTTGGTATTAATGACTTTCCAAATGAAAACATAAGGTTTTGAAAATGAAAACTTTGAAGTACCTAGTTGTTGGGTTTGTACGAAATCGTGACGCAATCAAATTGCAAAAATTAGCGGAAGCACTGGTATATCAGAGTTTAAAAAAATTTCTACAAAACCATTACCTGGATCAATTATTAATTTAAAACGATAAATAAGAAGTTATGGAATCATACCCTTGTAGAACGAAGCTTCCACAGGTACTAGTTCAACTCCTTGTTCTTCGTGATCACCTTGAATTTCCGGGTTAGATTCCTTCCTTTGATCAACGTTAGCCACCCAAGTGTTTGGCCTCTAGAGGTGATCCACCAAGGAAGATGAATTATCAAGAAGGAGGGTGTTTGGCTAAACCTTAGTTTTCTATCCTCTATAGAAAATGAGTACTCTCCAACAATTGGAATTGCATCAAGTAATATCTATTATAAGAATCCTCTTATATAGATATTGGTCAACCCTTCTAATCCTATTAGACATGGGATTTCTTTTAATTAATTAAACTCCTTTAATTAATTTAGGCTTCCCACCACATGGGAAATAATTAATTAAATTCATTTAATTAATTTGTCTCCTAATCTTATTAGGAATAAATGAGAGTACTAATATTAAATTAATTACTAAACTCCTTTAGAAATTAAAATAATAATAATTATAATAATATTAATAAGACTCCTCTTATTAATTTATATTTAATATTTCCAAAATATTAAATAATAAATATTAAGCTATTTAATTTATTCTATCACCATAGATTAAATTAATTTCACTTAATGCATTATTACGATTATGCCATTACCTTCTTAAATAATTATTCTTCCTTTTATGGTGTGACCCTTTAGGTTCTCCATATTAAACCGGTTGTGAATAAATCAATTAGAACAATTCTAATCTTATTTAAATAAATAAATTAAACTAATAATCTATTTAAATAAATAATATTTATTCTACAATAGGGATAAGCCTCCCTAGCGATCAACGACTTTCCAGATAATATAGATTTCAACATTAATCATAAAAGAACCTGTGAGTAAATAGTTACCATACAATTCAATCCTTCCACCATACAATGTCCCAATTAAATATAAGACATGAATTTACTGTCAAGTCTTATTTTATTTAATTATATGTATTTCGATTAGAAAATGCACAACTCCAAATAATGTAAATTAGAAACTCCTTTCTAATTTCATTTTACCTTGGCCAAGGATTCCTGGGTTGTCATTTAACGAATCACATAGGACATATCTCCTCCTTTACTAGAGGTGGTAGATTCTTTATTGATCATTCATTGTCTCCATATGTAACTCATTATACCCAAGCATACCCTTTTATATACCCTAAAGGGCTTTAAGGAATAAGTCAAAGTATAATTCATTACATACAAGATACTATGATGATCTCAAGTCCAAGGATCACTTGTACTACTATCACATTAGGAATTTCTATTGACAGGCGAGTAAAACTCCATTAGGTATTCCATAGCGAGTCACGTTCAGTGAACTTATTCTCTAATAAGCACCTACATACTTGCTTTAGTGTCTCCACACAAATGATTATGAGATCAATCATCCTCATCTAATGAGCAAGCAACATATGTACTAATCTATCCGGATTTACTAATCCCCTTTTTAGTAATCCCATGATTAGGAACTATTTTAGTTTTAGAGCTTTCTAAGAATTTAGATCTCATTGGCATGATCATCATCATGATTCTAAAAGCATTGCTTAAAACTATGGGTTATTTACATATTATAAAAACAGCACCATGTAGATAATTAAATGCCTTTAATAAATGAATATTTTTATTAATAAATAAATAAGATTGCCTCTAAAGTATATGCTTTATCATCATACATGATTGGCTTGTATGCATACTACTTTCACTAGTGTCCTTGAAATCTAACCTTGGAGCATATATACGTAAGTATGAAACGTAGCTTGTTATTAAGCCACCTTGCATATACTAGAATGGTTATAGTTTGGGTTAAAATGTTTTGAAAAGGGATTTAAAAGTTTTTAAACTATTTTTGATAAACATTGTATTAATTGCATTATGACCTTATATGAAAGTATGATAATACTCTTTATACCTCAGAGCAAGGTTGATATGTACGTCCAACGAGTTAGATAGGATACAGACTGTTTCAACTTGGATTAAAAGCAAATTTTCAAATAATGAACTATGCCATGTCTATGTAAATAAGATAGATACATGTGAGCATGCTATTAGAGGCTTGCTAGTAGCATTATATGGTTTAAAGACTTATGTCAATGACCTTTTGTTAAAAGAAGATGTTGAGCCTTGTTAATTTAAGTAATTCAACATAGAGCTATGTAATTCAAAACTAAATGGTTTGAAATACGAACTTGAAGAAATAATAGAACCCACTTAATGTATGTTTATAGTATGCATAGTATGTTAGGACTAGACTGAGCAATGAAAATCTCAAGTCTAGTTCTGACAAAGAGTAGCGCGGCCGCGCCACTCCCAAGCCTATATGTAGAGCGCGGCCGCGCCGTGCTGCAAAGTTGCCAAGAGCAGTTTGTTAACTGCTTGGTCTTAAGTTATGTTTATATATTTTTCTTAAGGACCCTAAGGACTGCAACAGTATGGTTTCAATAGAATACGTATGGGAGTATGATGTGGTAACATCATGGTTATCCTAATATGAAGTAAAATGAAACCAAGTTAGAAAACGATATACAATTTGTACTTATATTAAGAGCGCATAAAATGTATGACTGATGGATATGAATCTATGCTTATATAACTATATAGGAATACACGAAGTTCAGATAGCTTTAAGTAGTTAAGTCGTAGTTGATAAACTACGAACCAGACAAGTCTTTCAGTTTTTATTTGTTATATGAATTCGATAATTGTTAGTTGAATTATATTATTCTATGAGAATGTTGATATGAAATGCATATGGAATATGTATGATATTTGAAAGCTGATCTTTGATGATATATTTATGAAGTTAATCTCTATGCCTGTTATGTGAGAAGTAACATGCGTAGTATATTTAAATGATTATGAATGCATGAACTGAGCATGATATTATATGCTATGTGATGTATGAAAACTGTTAGAATTGCTGAGCTGTCGAGCTCACTCTTGCAAATAACCATTTCTGCAGGTTAAGGATCCACGGTAAAGTTACGTGCTAAGTGATTGATAGAGTTCGTTAGCATTTAAAGAAGATTACTGTTTAATTAAAGTTATGCTCTTGAACCATGCTTAGGTTCTAGGAGATGTACTTGATAGTTGTTTACACTGTTTAATACTAGTAGTGTTGTAAAGATGTATTAGTTAATATATAGAGGATATCGAATTAAGATGTAGAATCTTATACAGTAATTCGAATATGATGAATCATATTATATTGATTCAAGGTTATGTAATTGATTCAAGATTATGAAATCAATAAAAGATTTTGTTTAAGAGGATTAAAAAAGTTTAAGTTATTCCGCATTTTTGTAACATCGAATTTGATGTTTAGATAGGGATGGTAAATGACCAATATTGTAACTTATAAAAGTTTGGGGTCATTATACAAGATCCTAGAAATAAAAAGAATTTATATTCTGAATTGTAATAAAGCAAGTTTTATTCTTTAAGTTATGAATAAAAGATGTAAATATTTGACTAGTAGTATCGTGACTGCACTGGATCCGAGGTAATAGAAGGGACCCGGAATTAGGGGCGTCACAATCACCAAGAAAGTAAACTACCTCTTCCATACGTAGGTGATCAACCTATCGTATTACCCCATTCCGGGGTGTGTTCACCTCAGACTTAATCATCAAATTTCGGACCAAAACAATTTGGTTTGGCATAACTTCTCAAATAAAGCTTGATTTTCTTTTAAACATGACATACAATTTGTCTAGCCAAATCAAATAGCTTAGACCATACCAATAAATTAGACATTAACTTGAAATATTGATCTAGTCAAATCAATTTACATCGACTAATTATTTAAATCCTTTCACAATACTTCAAAACATTTTATTACGTCAAGATACCGTACTGTTTCACAGTACGTTGAGGACTTCGTCAGTTTGTGACTTTATCATTCTACATCATACCATAGTGGGTTGTTGATCCTAAGATCACATCCAACACTAGGTTCAATTGCATTAATAACTCCATCTTTTTACCATCTCTGCATCAAATGCACTGATGATATAAAATTCATTTTGATATTCCAAATCAATTTCTGTCCAGCCAAAACGATTAGCATAGATATACAAAGAATAGTTCTTTTAAAACCCATTGATTCCAAATTTTTTAACCAATATTATTTTCTTAAATATGTACACTTTAGCACGATGCCAATAAATTTTGAAATCTAGCATAGCTAGAAGAATTGGAATTTTCTACTTTCTTCATCTCCCTTCATTGTCATACTTGCGAGAATCTTAACTTCCTCTAGCACCTACAATGCTACTTATATTGAAAATAACTTATTTTCAGTCTAAACATTCCTATACCTTAGTATAGTTCATCAAGTTACCACACTTTCTGTTTTCAAAAACTTTTCACAACCATATGTGTTTAAGAACTTATCTTCACAATATATAATTCAAGAACAAATCAAGGACTTTCCATACGCTTAGAGGCTCGGAAACATAACATATAACTATGAGTCACAAGCTTTTCATAAGTATGAGTTTCAAGAACTCGCACCTATCTTAATACATTCTACTATCTAATGTACAATGAGAAAAGATTTACCTTCTCGTCATATAGATATTGATAGCGCGACATTACTATTCCAATGACTATCACTGTAATAAACTGGGTGGTTGTTACCCTAAAGTACAAACTGTAATGACCCCAAAATTCATACAATACAACTCTCGACATCGGTCGCTAACAATACATCGAACTTCTAACTTTACATCATTAAACGGTATTAAACTTAATAAAATGCGAAATAATTAAAATTTTTATATTTTTATTTCTATATTTTCCTGAATCACAACCTTTATCATTACATATTTTTGATTCAAATTTATTTCATGAATCGCTTCATTAAAGTTGCTATATAAAATCTTACATTACAAGTCAATATCCATTATACATCAGACAGCTCAACTTACAACTTAACAATTATAATACATCTAAATCATCAATTATATTTCTCATCTAAAAACAAATAATCTTCTGGAATTGATATTGCTCTCTATCATTCAGTTAGCACGTATCATTAGCTTGAATGCTTGACCTGCAAAATGGTTATTTTGCAAGAATGAGCTCGACAGCTCAGCAAATCTAACAGTTTTCATGCATCGCATATCACACAATATCATTCTCGATTCATCCATCATAATCGTTTAACTAAACATATCATACATGCTGTATTTCACATCTTAATTAAAGATTGAGTTCCATAACCCAATCAGTTTAGTCATAAATTGACTTTCATAGTGTAAAGCATCTTTTATAATTGCACATACATTCAACAGTCTAAATTACAACAATCAGTTACCAAATTCATAAAGCAAATAGGAACTGAAAGACTTGCCTGATTTGTAGATTACCAATTACATAAAATAGCTTACAGTTATCTACACTTCATGAATCCCTTTTGCTTAGAAGAAGATGATGATTCTTATTATGATGATGATGATAGGCTTCTAGTTTTGATTTCTCAAACCTTCTTCCTCCTCTTTCTTTCTTTTGCTCTCTTTCCTCTCTAGTTTCTTTCTCTGTTCTTAGTCTAACAGTCTAACTCTAATTTTTTTCTAACGTAGTATAGATATAACATAACTGACAATATAGATATATTATACGTATAAATATATTATATGTAATATTCCAAACTTTAAATAGAAATATTAATATAAACAGTAAATATAACTATGATTAATATCTTGTGTAATATGTACTTAACATTATTATTGGAATATATATAATTATAAAACAACGCATAAGATATAACTGTGTAAATAGGATATAAGGTTTTATAAGTAAAACCCTAATTGATAATAAGGAATATTAACCCTAAGGGTTATAATAAATGAAAATTATAACATGATACATTAATAATGTTATATATTATTTTATACATATATTTAATATGAAATATTAAAAAATTTGGCTGGAAAAGATTGTAAGGAAACCCTAATTAAGGATTAGAAAATCCTAACCCTAATTATAAAACCTAATTTAATGTATAAACCCTAATTCTAGACTAACAAAACTTAATTGATCATAATTATTTTTAAATTTTCTAAGGATAATAGGAAATGACTAAATTACCCTTGAATTTAAGTGGGAAATTACCAAAATACCCTTAATGAATGCGAAAAGACTAAAATGCCCTTAGTTTGTTTTGTTTTAAAGGAGATAAGCACAAATCTTTTACTTGGCAAGTAAAAGATTTGCCTTATCTAATTTTACCCCAAGGCTTGACAACACAACCTCTTCATTTAATGCTATAGCCTTACTTGTCAAAATGAGATAGGAATTAGGTTTTTACACTTACTCGAACTTTTCATATAAGGATAGCACCTAAGAACATAAGGCCACGTTTGATACAATTAATGTATACACCCAACTGACTCATAAACAACTCCCAGCAAGCTAGAACCAGAATCAGAAAGAGGAAGAAAGCAAAAAGTACTCAAAAAGGTTAAAAATCCAACCCTAGTTAAAATTTTAAATTTTGAAAGTTAAATTGTTGTTGTTATTGTTTAGATATATTCATTAGTAAGTTATTAAGTGATCTGGGTTGCTAAAACACGAATCCATAACATTTAAAAGCATCAAAATGGAGATTTAAGCAAAACTGTCAAAGATGCAAAACAGGGTCTGACAACGAATGTTAGCCCTCTTATCTCGCTAACTGTTTGTTGTTTAGGTGTGTTTAAGGTTGGTAGTTGTAGTATGTAATGTTGTTAGTGGACTGGAAGTGATGGGATAGCAATCAAAACACAGAATCAGAAGTTATTAGCAGTCAAAGGTCGTTGACCGACCATGACTGCTAGTTTTCTGGGCAACCCAGAAAGCTTAAGAACAAGCCTGATAGCCTATTTTGACCGGATAAATCTCTCTCCTATTAGTTGTTTTAGATGTAAATTGTTAATCAGATTATGCTTTGACGTGGGTACTATAGTACCAGAGCACTCTAGAGCTCTAAACATTAACTGATCGAATGCTATAAAAGGTCAAAACGTATTGACCGTTAAGGTTTTGTTTCTGGGTAACCCAGAAACCCAAAAATCGATCTCTGACATCCTTTTTGAAGGCTAAGATCTGGCTATAGATTGATATGTATACTCTGTGACTGCTCGATCAAGGTACCCTGGTAGTTAGTCTATAGAGCTCGACGACTAGAACACCAAAATATTAATCGGCCGGAAAGATATAAGACCATAAAGGTCGTTGACCAGCATTGACTGGGCCTTTCTAGGCAGCCTTGAAAGGAAGAACAGCCTTGGGGTGGTTGTTTTGACCTGCTG
The DNA here is from genome assembly GCA_020205555.1 of Panax stipuleanatus. Lineage (NCBI taxonomy): Eukaryota > Viridiplantae > Streptophyta > Magnoliopsida > Apiales > Araliaceae > Panax > Panax stipuleanatus. Next base: position 60,228,032 of record CM035120.1, on the reverse strand, counting down.
TGTGAACTTGTAGAGATGTTTTTAGGTAGTAAAGTGACTATAGATGTGTACTACTACATCAGTACTACACTTCCATTGGATTAGATTGCCCAAAAACCAATTTGATTGCCAGAGAAATTGAGTCAAACCAAGGACTAGCACGTTGACCAACGTGTTCTTGGCTGGGCCAAGAACACCTATAGCAACACTTCTGTCGCTAAAGGTCTTTAGCGACAGGCAATATTTAAAAATTAATTTTATTAATTAAAATAATTAAAATAAATTGAAATAAATATAAATAAATATTAAATAAATATAAAAAATTCTGAAAAATCATTTTTAATTATAATAAATAATTTTCAATATTTTAACATAAAATTTTATTAATATTTAATATATTTAAATATTAATAATAATAAGAGTAATTAATAATAAATTACTTAAAAATAATATTAATGATTTAAAAATTATTTTAAATAATAATAATTTATTTAAAAATGATAATAATGATTTAAAAATCATTATTACATAAAATAAATTATTTAAACATAATATTGATGATTTAAAAATCATTTTAAATGGTTAATTAAATATTTAAAAATAATATTAATAACTTAAAAATTATTTTAAATGATATTAAATCATTTAAAAATTATTTTGAGCATTTAGAAATTATGATAAATAATATCTGAAATATATGAATAAGATATTAAAACTTTTCAATACAATTATTGAAAAACTAATTCGATAACTATTCAATAAAGCTGTATAGTACCGAACGGACTCCAAGATCAACCCAGACACTAGTATTTTAATTAGAAATTAATTACTATTATTTCTAATAACTGTTATAATATATATAGGTGGTGAATATACTTTCAAATAACCTAAGTAGCCGATCGTGATAAAAGGCAAGTTTTTCCGCACTATGTGCAAACTTTCTATTTTAATGCAAGTTTTTTTTTAATTTTTTTTAATTTCTATATTAAATGAAAGTCATATATAATGGTATATGAACTTGTTAAAAATATTATTCGTGATATCTATGATTTAAAAATGATTATTGCTTATTGTTCAAGCATAACAACTTATATGAGCTGTTGTTTGAGTAAAATGTGTTTGATTTGATATCAAAGCATAAACTGTGGAAAAACCAATATTGCTTGGTACATATATACCTTGACCATGTTAGATTGATAGGATGATATGCATACTCCTAGGATATGATTAGGCTGAATTCCTATGAGATATCCAAATAGAACTCCTATATGTCTTCGTGACTCATAGGAATGATAGAACTCCTCCTATAAGTCTTTTATGACTTCTAGGAATGATAGAACTCCTATAAGTCTCTGTGACTCTTAGGAATGTGAGAAAAATACTTTGAATTAAATACTTCCTTAAATTTTGATACGGTGTGAGTATAAACTATAATTATTTAAAACTTGCTAAGCATTTCAAAGCTCATTCTTGCAAATATTATTTTCCTTTGTAGTCACACCAAACGCCCCTGCAGACTCAGGAATGCATACATATGAGTAGAAGTAATTAGGAGAACATGTGTTTATTGTATGAATACTAAGAATGTAATTTGGTATTTTTTGATGTAATATTTGAACCGTAGGTAAGCAGATACTATTATGTTATTAAATTATTAGTTGAATGGTTTTACATTGTTAATGGTGATTAGAATCAAGTACAGTATCTATATAAACTATACATCTGAATGAGGGTATTGAATGATCTTGAAAGTTCTGTAAGCACTGAGGTAGCTCCTCAGTTCCAAGAACAATCTTATCATTTGTACTGTGAATGTCAGATAGATAGAAATTATTGATATGCAAGAAATATCTGTAAGATCGTAAATCTATACATCCAAGTGAGGGTATCTAGATATGATAATTGTTCTGACGAGAACTCTTAACTGATTGGGATACTGTGAATTTTGGATTTATAGAAGTTATTATCTTATAGAATATTTACGTGAGCACCAAATCTACTACAGGCAATGTAGAGAATTTGGGGGTGTCACATTATACATAACTGTCAATTATTAATTAACCTACTAAATACATCAGTTATATGTTTTTGAATTTTAAAAGCCATAAGGCTTGTTTGGCAAAACCATTTAAATTTAAAAAATAGATTTTTAGGACTTAAGACTTGTTTGGTAAAATAGGATTAAAACAGATTTAAGGGTCTTGTTTGGCAAAACTAATTTAAAACCCTTTTCTTTATTTTGATAAATCTTTTTAACACAGAATTTAAATGTTACACTGTATTTAATTAAATCATATCATTCTAATTTAATTAAATACAAGCTAACATCCATTAATTAATTAAAATTAGCACATAATACTAAATTGCTACACAATTATAATTTACTTATTTATCATAATTCATGTAACAAATTAGTAAATATTTATAAATACTTAGCACATAATATTCATCTAATTTAATTATTCTCAATTAAATTAGAATTATACTACACAATTACTTACACATCAATTTAATTAATCATATTGCACTTAATTAAATTAATCCAATACATGAATATAGTTCACTTCATACCATACCGCACATTTCAGAATATAACACATATACACATACTCGTACTCGAAACATCTTAAAGTAAGAATTTTATTTATTAAATTCTCATTTATTAATTCTTAAAAATTCGGGTTGTCACATCCTTCCCTCCTTATAAGGATTCCGTCTTCGGAATCAATGAAACCTCCCTTACTCGATTTTATTAAATATCTTTCATAATTTAATCGTTGAATAACTTCAACACATTACCTTAACAAAAATTATATATATATATATATATATATATATATATATATATATCCTACTCCATTCATTTCTTCAACAAATTTTAGGTTTTATTTTATAACCTTCAATTAACTCAATTATGTTTCAAATATTATATATTCTTTAACACGTTCATTTCCTTTTTAAGGATCATTACCTTACACTCTACTCGTCGAATTCATATACTTTATAATTCACTATCTTGTAAGTATTCAAGTTATCACATTCATCCTCGAAATTTTTATTTATTAATCTTTATTCATTCAATCTATCAAAATAGATTTTACGTTAATCTTTATTCACTGGATTGTTGCGTTCTACAACTACTTCTTTCTAAGGAATATCCTTCTTGCCACATTCACCTTCAGAATAATAAGAATCTTCCACAATTGCTCAATAATTGGGAAGCGATATAAATAACTCAGGAATTTAAAAGATTCCAAATCATGCTGAGGGGTCATAAGACCTTGAACTCTTCTCCAGGTTTAATAGTGTATCACCAATGTAAACCATCTTTAACAGAATGTTTAGCTGTGACAACCAGAGAATTCAGACAATTTATTAAAATCTTAAATGATTAAATTAAGGTTAAATAATAGACTTAGACAGAAAATAAGTGTATGAATTTGACATTTTTGTGAAGGATTTTGGTGGATTTAAATTTTTTAAGAAGAACCTATAAGGTTTACTATTTGAATGAGAATAGAGAATATATGGGTTGAAAAATTTCTAAACCCTAGAGATGAATTTATGTATACTTGAAGAAATATTAAGGATAAGGTACTACGATATCTATAAATTTGATGTGATTTAAATGGTGCAAGAAATTTTAACCTATTAGGTTATCTTGTATGATTATGTGAGTGTGAGTGTTTATAACTTATTAAGCCAATTATGGCTATTTAGTTAATAAACTAATAGAATGTGTGAGGACTTATGTGAATGGTGTGTACGATTAAATAAATATAATGTGTATACATTTATTTTGTATATAAAGATAATTAAGATTATGTAAATATCAATAATGTTGAGCATTAGTTCTAGTGATAATAGATTTAATGGACTAAGGAGAGTAAGTAATTTTAGTAGCCCAATTGTTTAATTAAGCATTGGACTTGTAGATAAGTTGATTTAATAACAATTAAGTTATTAAACTAGCCCAATATATTATGTATAGGGCAAGTATAGTGATGGCCCAATATAATTATAGGAGGAAGCCTAGGTTTATTTTAACTAGTAAGCAATTTAAGAAATAGTCAAAGTCCAAAAGAAATTAAGTGTGAGCCAAGCTTGGCCCAAGCTTAGCCCACTTGAGGAAGAGTACTTAAGTCATTGAATAAGTATAAAAATTAAAAAGTATAAACTATGTTGTTTTGCTATCCCAAAGAATGAACATTGCAAGCCCAAAGATTTATTTGAGTAGCCCAATTGGTGACCTAATTGAGTGAGGACCTATGAGATGCTAAGTAAGCTATTTGGGCCTTTAAAATAAACCAATTAGAGCCCAAGAAGGCCTTAGGACAGAAATTATGGAGAAGAAACAAGGGGGAGTGTATGTAATGATGATAGTAGCTTTAGTTGGTGAACTAACACCTTAGGTGTCCAATTTCTATTTAGCCACCAACTTTAACTAAGTTTTCAAGTAACCTTTGGAGTGCAAGCAAGCTTAAACATGATGAGAAAGAGAGTGTGTGGGAGATTATGATAGATATACACTTTATATCTATTCATTTTTACTAACAAAACAAATCAAGTATATCCTTTACTTTTCATTTCATTTCATTCTTTTCTCTTTCATCTCATAAGCTAGCAAAAAGCAAGAGAGAGAGAGACAAGGGGGAGGTTCGGCCATGAGGGAAAGGAGAGAGGGAGGAGAGTTTTGATGTTTCATAATTTCCTAATCAAGTAATATAAAGAAGGAGAGGAAGGAATCAAGCTAAGGTATAAAGGATTTTTACTTGTGTAGTCTAATTTCTTCTTGATTTGATTGAGTTTGATTTTTGTAAATTTTTGATTTTGAGGCTCAAAAATCTTGGATCTATGTGTTTAATAGTGTTTCATGTTTAGATCTAAACCTTTTGACGATCAAAAGTTAGATCTAAAGTATAAAATAGAAAATAAGGTTTTCAAAAGTGAGAAAACCTAATTTTTCTTAGCCTTGGTTGTGTTTATCTTGTGTTTGATGATTATTTGAGGTATGAGATCATGGATCATGGTAGATCCATGAATACATTTGGTATTAGTTTGTGTTATGATGTTTGATGATGGATTATGTTGGTTATTAGGTGGGAATATGAAAGTTTTCTTAGAAATCATCAAGTATGAAAAATCAGATTTTTGTAAAAACGAAGTATGAAATTCAAACGACCATATCTCCTAGTATATTTTGAATTTTTGAGTGTGGTTAATTTTTGGAGATAGATATATAAGTCTTCTAACTTTTTCAAGTGGAATCTATTAAAAAGGAGTTATAGATTTTTGTGTGGACTGATTTGAGTAAATAAAACAAAATCTGAAAAAGGCTAAAGAGTAGGCTGTCTGGAAATTTAAGGGGCTGTTTCGACCACTTAAGTTATGAAATAAAATTAGGCCTTTTGGGAAATTAAAATATATGTTATAAAATAGTTTGTGTCCGAAAATGAGCTCATTTTAAATTAAATTGAGCAAGTTATGACTATTTCAATATTTACGTTTTTTTCGATAGAAATCGCTATAACTGGAGTTGTATAACTCTGATGGCCACGGAATTTAAACTGTAAGTCCACGTTAACATGTATAAGATCCCGCCAAGAGTTCGGAATTTCTGGAGTTAAGCGTGAGGTAGCTATTTTCTTAAGGAATTAACTAGAAATGGATTTTTGAAAAATATTTACGGGAGTTAAAAAATTTCAGAAAAATTATTTTTGTGTATGGATTATATGTATATATGATTGGCCAAAGGATAGAAAAATAATAAATTGATTTGGTATTTTCGTGAATAGTATATTTCAGCTTGCTGAAATGAACATTTCAGGATACTGAAATGAAAACTGAAAATGTTAGGAAGACTGTTTGGTTTCAGTTTACTGAAATAAAATATTGAGTCTCTTGAATAGTAAAAAGTTTACCGAGTTATAATAATAACTTAGTAAGCGATTAAGTATTAAGTCTAAAAGTAGTACAGTTGTATTATGCAATAGTTGATGTATAGTAGCTGGGCTAAACGACTCCTTCATATGGGGAAGGGATCTACAAATTGGTAACCGATCTAACTCGCTGTGAAAACAGTGTAGACATGACGAAAGCTAATTTGTTAGTTGTTTGTGGGAAACCACTCAGTATACTATATTGAATACTATTAAAGACTCGATGTGTGCAAGGTTTAGACTTGTGTATGTATAGTGTTAAGGTTATCTAATATTTGGCTATGTGTTTAAATGTTAGATAGTTTACTTATAAAGTATATTATGCTAATTTAAAGATCAATATTATAACTGATAGGTCTTTTCAATAAAGTAATTAAACTAGATTGCGTAGTAGTAATCGACAATACAGGCAAGTTTTCTCTAACTCAACTTTGAGTTATATTTCAAAGCATGTTCGTGAATAATTATTGTTAATTATTCACGTCTATACTAATTATTGATTCACACTTAGTGCATGTTGCATATGTTCATCAGGTATGAAAGGCTGATCACCTTCATTACCATATTGTTCAGTTGAATTTATTCATGTTCATTGTTGACTATTCAGCATTATTGATTCATGTTCTTTCACAATTCTTATATTGTTGAAAGTTTGTCAGCTTATTATTCTTTTCAATCATGATATATCTTCATTTGAACTTAAACTTGCTGGGCAAACTTGTTGCTCACCCTTACTATATCATGATAAACATTTCATATTAAAGACGAAACTTCGGACACAGTCAAAGGCAAAGACAAGTCCCAGGATTGAATTATTGTATGGTTAAAATGGTATTTGTATTAGAGGAATATGACATTATATGTCGTGTAGAATATGAATATGTATATTAAGTTAAGGTTTCAGACCTTGGGAATTACGTGTAAAGGTTATTGTATAAAAAATTTATGTTTATATCTTCCGCAATAGTTATAGAAATGATGTACCAGGTTCGAGGTTCTGGGGACTCGGATTTGGGGGCACTACAGTTGGTATCAGAGCTGTAGGTTATAAACTTTAAGTAGGGTTACCTTAGGCTATTAACCGCAGTGGGATAAGGATAAGAACTAACTCAAATAGAGTTAGTGCGTTGATAAGATTCAAAGACGAATCTCGATAAATTATAAAAGATCTAGAATTACCTAACTCTGATAATAAAGATGAACAATAGTAATGAATAGATAGAGTCTAAAAGACTAAAAGTACGGGGAAAAACGATCGTATAACAAAATGATCGTAACATAGGAATGAATCGTAACATATACGATGAGATCACACCGTGATCTGATAAGGTCATAGCAGGGAGGAGGATCAATCGAATGATTAGAAATTTTATGGTAAAGTTGCTGTGTGTCAGTTGTACTATGAATTGGTATTGTGTAAACTCAGAAAAAGGGTTGGGGTTGATGCAATACGGATTGAACACAATTCGTATGGAGAAAGAATGGGGCTAGGATATTAAGTGGGGATTTTAATTGAGGACTCATGTGATAGTTGAGTTGTACAAACCTTTGTATGGGCGGGGGTTTTATGCTTGGTCTAACGACTACTTATTTTATCACATTGATAATCATTGAAATATCGGTGTCGCGCTATTCGCCATATGTATGATGAGAATGTGATTCTTTTCTCATGTGTATAACGGATAGGTAGAGAACATAAGATTAGTTGCGAGTTCTTAAAACTCATACTTATGGTAAGTTCGTGACTCGTAATTATATGAAAAGTTTTGAACCCCTCAGCGAATGGACGCCAATGGTCTGTCTAGGACAAGTTCTTAAACTCATATAATTTTGAAAAGTTTCTGAACTCATAACGTGTGGTAAGTTTGACGAATTGGGTATAATTAAGTGTGAATGGTGGCTCAAGTGAACCAAACTAGAATAAAAGTCCATAATCAATCCGGGTAGAATATAGTATTCTATATGTGCATGCTAGTATTATATATATTATATTTTATGCAAACATGCTTCGCAGGTTTTAATAAAATGACGCATATTTTTTTATATATATATGTGCATGTGAGCTAAACAAGACGAGACAAATAATAACAAACTTCTCAAAGAAATTATATTAAGTCTAAAGCGTTCAAAGATATTTGGAATATCTAACGTCGCCTTCTAGCATGATAAAATTAATAGAGTATTAAATATTTAATATGAGTTTGTTGTGCTATCTACAAGGAAAGTATTAAGTATTTAAGATGTTAATTTAATCATATTTGATGCTTATAAAGAAAATTGAACAATATTATTTTGTTGTGCTATCCACTAGGACAATATTTTTCTTTTTTGAATATATGGAAGTGCTAGGTTGGACTTAACTTAAATTATTTTAGTTTGAATGTGCACACACTTGACCATTATGATCTAAGAGGCAAAATAAAAAAGAGTTACATGTTGATGTAATTGACAAGAGTTGTCTACCTATTTATTTATATATGGTTTATTGTGCTATCTACAAGACTATATACATTTGAAATAGGATTCTTATTCTCACTAACAAATCTTTAATTAGATGTTGACGAACTATATAAGTGAGGGTAATATAATTTGAAGAAAATAGTGGGAGATACCAATTTAAAATAAGACCTAATTTATCTTGGTATATAAATAATTAATTAAATGAATGTTTGCTAACATGCTGTCTTTTCACATGCAGAAATTTAAAAATGTCAAAATCACTAATTTCACTGCGTAGCATACTTGATGCTAACAAACTGACCGGACCAAATTACACAGACTGGTTAAGGAATTTGAGAATAGTTCTCACTGCTGAAAAGATTTCTTATGTCCTAAATTCATCTGTCCCTGGAACTGTTCCAGAAACAGCCTCTAAGGAAGAGATTGCCACTATTGTAAAGTGGAAAAATGATGCATCTGTGGCTCAATGCATCATGCTCACATCCATAAATAACGAGCTTCAGCGTTAGCATAAAAATATGGATGCTCTTACTATGTTGCTTCACCTCAAGGAGTTGTATGGTGAACAAAGTAGAATTGCTAGATATGAGATATCTAAGGAGCTCTTCCGATCTTGGATGATCTAGGGCACTGTCATTGAGACTCATGTCCTAAGGGTGATCAATCTGATTGAATGCCTTAGACAGCTTGGGTTCGTCATGGATGGAGAGTTGAGTCAAGACTTAGTCTTGCAGTCACTCCCTGAGACCTTCTCGCAGTTCGTTGTAAATTTCCACATGAATAAGTTAGATGTCAGCTTCCCTGAATTACTTAACATGTTGAAAACTACAGAAGGTCACTTCCCATCCAAGAAGAACTATGTCTTAATGGTGGATGATTCTTCCAAGAAAAAGAAGAGGCCTAAGGTATCTTCTAAAAAGAAGAAATCTAAGAAGGCTAAGGGCAAAGCGAAAGTGAAGGATCAAAAGAAACCTGATCCAGCTAGCAAAGGAATGTGCTTCCATTATAACGAGTTGGGTCAATGGAAGAGGAACTGCAAGAAGTTTCTGGTAAAGAAGAAGCTTGGAGAAGCTTCGACTTTCAATCAAGGCTTGTTCATGATTGAAATTAATTTTTCTGAAAGTCAAAATTCTAATTGGGTATTGGATACCGGATGTGGTTCTCACATATGTAATACTGTGGAAGGACTGGTCAGAAGTAGAAAACTGAACAAGGATGAGGTTGTCCTACGAGTGGGAAATGAAGGAAAGGTTGCTGCATTAGCTGTAGGCACTTATTGTTTAGCACTGCCTACAGGCAAGTCCATTTATTTAAATAATTGTTATTTTGTTTCGAATATCATTAGAAACATTATTTCTATTTTCGTATTAGATATGGATGGATTTGACATTTAAATAAAGAACAACAGTTGTTCTATTTATAAAAATAATATTTTATATGGTGTTGGTAATTTGTGAAATGGACTTTATATACTTAACTTGCATGAAAATATGTTTCAAATAGAACAAACTAAGAAAAGGAAAAGAGATGATGTTAATTATACCTATATGTGGCACTGTAGACTCGGTCATATCATTGAAACAAGATTATCCAAGTTGCATAAGGATAGGCTCTTAGAGCTATCTGATTATGAATCATATCCAACTTGTGAATCTTGTCTCATGGGTAAAATGACTAAATCTCATTTTAGTGGAAAAGGAGAAAGAGTTATAGAGTTGTTAGCGTTGGTTCACACAGACGTTTGTGAACCTATAACAACGAATGCACGGTGATGGTATTCTTATTTTATTACTTTCACTGATGATCACTCAAGATTTGGATATGTGTATTTAATGAAATACAAATCTGAATCATTTGAAAAGTTCAAAGAGTTCAGAAGTGAAGTAGAGAAACAAACGGGCAATAGTATTAAGATTCTTCGATTAGATCGAGGTGGAGAATACTTAATCGGTGAGTTTCTCAATTGTCTCAAAGATAATGGTATAATCTCACAATGGACTCCACCAGGTACACCATAGTTAAATGGAACATCTGAAAGGAGAAATCGAACATTGTTGGACATGGTTCATTCCATGATGAGTTTTACCGATCTTCCAATTTCATTCTAGGGTTATGTCCTAGAAACGGCTGCATACCTACTTAACAAGGTGCCTACCAAATCCGCCCCAAAGACCCCATATGAGATGTGGAAAGAGAGGAAACCAAATCTTAAGCATGTTAAAATTTGGGGTTGTCCAGCTTATGTCAAAAAGTTTGAAAATGATAAGCTACAGAATTAATCCAACAAGTGTAGATTTGTGGGATACCCTAAAGAAACTTTAGGGTATTATTTCTATCATCCAACTGATCAAAAGGTGTTTGTTATGAAACATGCTACTTTCTTGGAAAAGAAGTTTATCTATGAAGGGGTTAGGGGGAGTAAGATATATCTTGAAGAAGTTCAAGAACCACAAATTACTACGGATCAAAGTTTGGTACCTGACCAAGTGGATGAACCTACTGTACGACACCCTATTTGTAAATCTGGAAGAGTACCAAAGATACATGATAGGTATAGATTTGTCATAGAGGATGACGATGAGGTACACATCATGAATGATGATGATCCATTGAATTATGAACATGCTATAAGTAATAAAGACTCAGGAAAATGTCTTGAAGCCATGAAATCTGAGATGGACTCCATGAATGAGAACTAAGTATGGACTTTGGTTTCACCACCTGAAGGCATTAAGCCTGTTGGGTGTAAATGGGTCTTTAAAAGAAAGACTGGAGCGGACGGCAAGTTAAAGACCTATAAGGCCTGACTGGTTGCAAAAGGTTTCAAACAAAGACAAGGAGTTGACTATGATGAAACCTTCTCACTAGTAGCTATGCTCAAGTCCATTCGAATTTTGCTTGCGATTGCAGCTTATTACGACTATGAGATCTGGCAGATGGACGTGAAAATGACCTTCCTTAATGGGAAACTTGAGGAGGATGTGTATAAGAGACATCCAGAGGGATTTGTTTCAAAGGTTGGAACAAATCAAGTCTGTAAGCTGCAACGATCCATTTATGGATTGAAGCAAGCTTTTCGTAGATGGAACATTCGTTTTGATGAGATAATTAAAGAGTTTGATTTTATCAAAAATAAGGATGAACCATGTGTATACAAGAAGGTTAGTGGGAGCGCTGTTTTATTCCTTGTATTATATGTTGATGATATATTACTGATAGGGAATGATATTCCTATGATACAGTCGATTAAAATCTAGTTATCTAAACACTTCTCTATGAAGGACTTGGGAGAAGCATCCTATATTTTAGGGATAAAAATCTATAGAGATAGATCTAAAAGGATGCTTGGCTTATCCCAAGGAACGTACATTGACTCAATGCTAAAGTGGTTTAACATGGAAGATTCCAAAAGCGGTCTCATGCCAATGAGCCATGGAATACATCTCTCCAAGAAATAGACCCCAAAGACACCTGAGGAGAGAGACAGTATGAGTAAGATTCCTTATGCTTCAGCGATAGGATCTATCATGTACGGTATGATATGTACTAGACCAGATGTCATTCATGCACTTAGTGTAACAAGCAGATATCAGTCGAATCCAGGAGAAGAGCACTAGAAGGCAGTGAAAAATATTCTAAACTACTTACGAAGGACTAAGGATGTATTTCTTGTCTACGGTGGGTTTGAATTAAAACTCGAGGGCTTCACAAACTCAAGTTTTCAAATGGACCAAGATGACAGTAAATCTATTTCGGGGTATATATTTACCCTGAACGGAGGTGCAGTGAGTTGGAAGAGTTCAAAGCAGCAAACAGTTGCTGATTCAATGACAGAGGCAGAGTACATAGCTGCAAGTGAAGCTGCAAAGGAGGCTGTTTGGATGAAGAAGTTCATAACAGAACTTGGTGTGGTTCCTAGCATTGGAGGAGCAGTCCTCTTGTACTGTGACAATACCGGAGTTGTTGCACATGCTAAGGAACCCAGGTCTCATCAGAAATCTAAACACGTGTTGCGGCAGTTTCACTTAGTCAGAGAGATCATTGAAAGAAGAGACGTCACCTTGGAGCTTGTAGACTCTCAAGACAACATTGCAGATCCATTTACTAAAGCTTTAACACAACAACAGTTTGTTCGTCACTTAGAGAAGATGGGTATGAGATACCATGACAATTGGCTTTAGTGCAAGTGGGAGATTGAAAGTAGTATGCATACAAGCCAATAATGCATATACTTTGTAAATAATCTTATTTATTTATTAATAAAAGTATTAATTTATTAAAGACAATTAATTATCTACATGATGCTGTTTTTATAATATGTAAATAACCCATAGTTTTAAGCAATGCTTTTATAATCATGATGGTGATCATGCTAATGAGATCTAAATTCTTAAAAAACATAAAACTAAAATAGTTCCTAATCGTTGGATTACTAAAAAGAGGATTAGGAAATTCGAATAGATTGGTACATATGTTGCTTGTTCATTGGACGAGGATGATTGATCTCATGATCATTTGTGCGGAGACACTAAAGCAAGTATGTATGTGCTTATTGGAGAATAAGTTCACTGAACGCGACTCGCTATGGAATACCTAATAGAGTTTTACTTGTCTGTCAATAGAAATTCCTAATGTGATTGTAGTACAAGTGATCCTTAGACTTGAGATCATAATAGTATCTTGTATGTAATGAATTATACTTTGACTTATTCCTTAAGACCCTTAGGGTATATCAAAGGGTATGCTTGGGTGTAATAAGTTACATATGGAGATAATGAATGGTCAATAAAGAATCTACCACTTCTAGTAAAAGAAGAGATATATCCTATGTGATTCTTTAAATGGCAACCCAGTAGTCCTTGGGCAAGGCATAATGAAATTAGAAAGGAGTTTCTAATTTGCATTATTTGGAGTTGTGTATTTTCTAATCGAAATACATATAATTAAATAAAATAAGACTTGATATTAATTCCATATCTTATATTTAATTGGGACATTGTATGGTGGAAGAGTTCAATTATACGGTAACTATTTACTCATAGGTTCTTTTATAATTAATGTTGAAATCTATATTATTTAGAAAGTCGTTGATCGCTAGGGAGGCTTATCCCTATTGTAGAATAAATATTATTTATTTAAATAGATTATTAGTTTAATTAATTTATTTAAATAAGATTAGAGTTGTTCTAATTGATTTATTCACAACCGGTTTAATATGGAGAACCTAAAGGGTCACACTATAAAAGGAAGAATGATTATCTGAATAATTCAATTTTTCTGGTTGTCAGAAATGTTAACGGCTCAGAACGAGTTAGTAATAGAGATGGCAAGGATGGAGCTAGAGGTTAGATTATCGAGCGAATCGGGAGACAGATTATATACAATAGAGACTCGACCAACAATTGTGGAATGGGTGAAGGAAATACAACTCAAAGACGAGGAGTGCGAGCAGATGAAGAAGAGGATTGAGGATGGAGAGAAGACTAAGTATAGCCTTGACAAGGAGGAGTTACTACGTTTTGAAGGAAGAATTTGGGTTCCGTGTAATGCAAAATTTAAAGAAGAGATAATGGAAGAGGCCCATAGTTCGAGGTACTCGATACATCTGGGTAGCACCAAGATGTATCAAGACCTTCGATAGAACTTTTGGTGGCCGAACATGAAGAGAGAAATAGTAGAGTGTGTTAGTAGGTGCTTAACTTGTCAGAAAGTTAAGGCTGAACACCAACGGTTGAGTGGATTGTTATAGTCGTTAGAGATTCTGAAGTGGAAGTGGGAGCATATCACGATGGACTTTGTGGTGGGACTACCAACGACGCAGAAAGGACACGACACTATTTGGGTAGTAGTGGATCGTTTGACGAAGTCGACTCATTTTTTGCCGATAAGAGTCAGGTATAACCTAGAGAAATTAGCTAAACTGTATGTCAAAGAAATCATTTCGAGATATGGAGTACCAATTTTGATTTTGTCAGATTATGATCCACGATTCACATTAAATTTCTGGACAAGTTTGCAAGAGCAGATGGGAACGCAGTTGAGGTTGAGTACGACATACCATCCTCAGACCGACGGACAAAGTGAACGAACAATTTAAACACTAGAAGATATTTTAAGATCTTGCATTATTGATTTTATGGGGAGTTGGTGCGAACATCTACCTTTAGTACAGTTCTCTTACAACAACAGTTATCATATAAGTATAGGCATGCCGCCTTACGAAGTGTTATACGGGAGGAAGTGTAGAACGCCACTGTGCTGGGATGAAGTGGGTGAACGTCGAATGTTGGGACCTAAAATAGTACAACAAATGGCAGACGTGGTGAAGTTGATACGTACCCGACTAGTAGCGGCTCAAGACAAACAGAAGAAATATGCGGATCTTCACCGTGAGAAGAGAGAGTTTGAAATCGGTTCGTATGTCTTTCTAAAGGTATCACCTTGGAAAGAGAAGATATTCTTTGGGAAGAAGGGTAAGTTGAGTCTGAGGTTTATAGGACCTTTTGAGATCTTAAGGAGATTAGGAGAGGTAGCTTATGTGATAGCTTTACCTCCAGAGTTAGAGCATATACACAATGTGTTTCACGTGTCAGTATTGCGTCCTTATAAACCGGACTATAAGCACGTAATAGAATATGAACCTATTCAGGTTGAAAAAGTCTTAACGTATGAAGAACTTTCGATTCGGATTATTGATAGGAAGGAACAAGTCTTAAGAAATAAGGTAATACCTTCAGTGAAGGTAGTATGGAGGAACCAGAGAGCTGAAGAAGTAACGTGGGAACTCGAGGATAAAATGAAGGAAAATTTTCCCCATTTATTTATTTAACTTGTACCGAGATTCTGGGGACAAAATTCTTATAACGGGGGAAGAATGTAATAACCGAGAAAATTAGATTATTATGTGAATTAATTTTTATTTGATTATATTGAATAAATGAGATTATATGTTTATTAAACTGAGTAAGTTGTCTAAAGGTCGTTCTATGACCTAGAATGATTGAATGTGATTAGGATTCTGGCTGTGAGCTAGGATTAAATGGAATGAACTTCCAAGATGAAAATAAAAGTTTTTCGAGAAATTTTCGTAAAATCACTATTTATTCGTTTTTGCTCGGGAATTATTTTTGAATTTTCGAGAAATGCGTAATAATAGAATTCTGAGACGAGATGGAATATCCAATAATATTTCAGTTATGGCAAACAAAGTTTTCGCCTAAGGACTTAAAACCTAAGGGTTAGGGAAAGTGGAATTCTAAGAAAAGGAATGATTAAGTATAATAAGAAAGATTATTATACGTTAAAAAATGAGTATAATACTAGGTATTATACGAGTATAATATGAAGATCAATATGACGTACAATACGAATATTATACGAAGTATATACGAACAGAATATGAGCATTATACGATAAAATACAAATAAGTCTTAATGGACTATAGCTATTGGACTTAGACTTTGTTAAGCCTAGTTGAACAATGAATGAGGCCCAATGATGAATTATATTAAGGCCCAAGTAATAATTAAATCAAGCCCAAAGTTAGGCCCGATATGAGTTAATGCTAAACCCGAACCAAGAACCAAACCCGTAGGTCGAACAGATGGGTCACCGGGTGGGTAAAACTCATAGGGCAACCCATGTGAGTCCCCCATGGGGGCACATGGCCGGCCCCATGGCCTTGGCTTCCTTGGGAAGCTAAGGTGAGGAGGTGGTGAATAGTAACGAGGTTTGAGTGTGGAGGTTTTCCATTTTGACCAAACTACCCCCACCTTTCTTTTCCTTTATAAGCTAGCTTAAGTGGTTCATTAGTTGGTTTACAAACATTGAACCCTTATATTGAGAGTGAAGTGAGAGTTAACAAGCAATCAAGGAGGAAATTAGCTAATTAGTTCATCAAACTATCAAGAACGCGAAGAACGCAAAAGTAAAACACGTAAACCCTAGTCTTCGATTATTTTCTATTGATTTTTTAATAGAAATTTATGAATTGGTGGAGCATGTCTCTTCTGGAGTAATAAGGATGGCTATTAGTGAACAAAAATGTTAATAAGCTTTGTATAAGCGAGAATCATAATTGAATGATTAAACATTAATCGAAGAACACATAAAATTTAGAGCTTGTTGTTGTTGGACAAATTAAAAACCATCACGTATAAGTGTTAAGTTTTGTACAAAATCATGGCGCAATCAAATTGCATAAAATAGCGGAAGCATGATATATTAGAGTTTAAAATTTTTCTACAAACCAATTACTCGAATCATCCTTTATGCACAGTTATTAATTAAATCAAAATAGAAGGAGATTAGATTTATACCCTTATAGAACTAAGCTTTCACAGGTACGAGTTCAACTCCTTGTTCTTCGTGATCTCCTTAAATCTCTGGGATTGATTCCTTCCTTTGATCAACATTAGCCACCCAAGTGTTTGGCCTCTAGAGGTGATCCACCAAGGAAGAGGAATTGTTCAAGAAGGAGGGTGGTTAGCTAAACCCTAGTTTTCTATTCTCTATTGAAAAGGAGTACTCTCCAACAATTGGAATTGTATCAACTGATATCTAACATAAGACTCCTCTTATATAGATATTGGTCAACCTTTCTAATGCTTTTAGACATAGGGTTTCATTTAATTAATTAAACTCCTTTAATTAATTAGGCTTCCCAACATATTGGGAATAATTAATTAAACTCCTTTAATTAATTTACCTCACAATCTCATTAGGAATAAATGAGAGTCCTAATATTAAATTAATTTCTAAACTCCTTTAGAAATTAAAATAATAATAATTGTAATAATATTAAAATGTCTCCTCTTATTAATTTATATTTAATATTTCCAAAATATTAAATAATAAATATTAAGCTATTTAATTTATTCTATCACCATAGATTAAATTAATTATACTTCACATATTTTTGATCGTCGACGTCAAGAAAAAATTCGGTCAACTTTGGACCTAATCTTTCTCTCTTCCTAAGTTTTGTTGTTTTCTACCCTTGTTTGTTTCATCTATTTTATGAAAGGGTGAAATTTGTTTAGGAAAAGGCCAACAAGTATCATGTCGACGATTTGAACGATTTACAGAGTCGCCAGTTGGTAGATTTAAAATGGTTGTACCAACTCAACCGAGTTTTGTTTCCATGTAGGCCCAATTATTGGAAACTGTTTAACTTGATCTTGAAACCGAAATTCTTAAGTTCGGGGGCTTGGTTAAGCGGGGGGAAGGTGTTAGGCACCCCCCCGTCTCCCGTGAAAACACGGTACCACATCTTTTCAATATTTCCCTTTTTATTTGCAATGTGTATATGGATGCTGGAAGTAATTGAGCCTACGTTTGATTGATTTGACCTTGCTTCGTTGAACCTATATACGAAGGGTTTGATTTGATTTGAAAATGTCCTTTTTTAGACAAGATATGAAAATAATATTTTAAAAAGGTGGTTTTTAAACCCTTACGCTTACATAGGAGTAGAAGCCTGTTGATACTTCCACTTTTATCTTTTCAGCCTTCGGCTCTATTTAAATGGTGATTGTCGGGCTGCGAAGCATCCTCGACCTCAAAATATATACAAATGCCAGTCTTCTCATGGACATGACAGCCATCAGAGTGACTTTAGCACTACAAACCATATTTCATTTTGTTTGAGACCTTAAACCCGGATAACCGTTTTAAGGTCTTTCGGATGTACATTTTTACAGAAAAACTAGCAGGGTACATTTGTAATGTGGAGTTTTATCCATCGTGGGAATCAGATTCTGATCAGTTTGATCATGAATCCCACGATTCCTAGACTCACAGGAGGAAGCCAAGTAAACCTGCACAGCACAGATATTCGCAAAGAATGTATATTTACATCTAGACGTCGCAAAAATAAAGGATTCATCAGTCAAATCTTTGTATGCGCGTAGCCAAAGCTCTTCGTTCCCACTAGATAACGATCTAAGGGTCGCGAGGTTGCTTTAATATTTTACAAAACTAGAAAGGGAGCTAGATTTAAATAAATCTTAGCCTTTCTAGCTTCCCGGTTCCGGTTGGAGCTATTTTGAACGGTTTGAAAGATAAAAAGGGCTAGATTTAAAGAAATCTAAACCACCAAATTTATATTAAAACAAATTCATATCAAATGAATAATTGAAACATATATTTAATCACAATGAATAAAGAATATATATATAATTATATATACAAAGGCTGCAAAGGGCGACATATTTCCAATCTCAGGCCCGAACAGAAATGTAAATATATACATATATATATATATATATAAGCTATTAAAGAGCCACGGAGTAATCTAGGCTTGACAGAAAAGTAGATATATATATATATATATATATATTTATAAAAGATGTAAAAGAGCCACGGAGTAATCCAGGCTTGACAGAATGTAAATATATATATATATATATATATATATATATATAAGCGGTAAAAAGGCAACGAATTTCCAATCTAAGCCAAACTGAAATGTAAATGTTAATATATACAGTTAGTATATATATATATTAAAGCAATAAAGGCCACAAATTAGCAATCCAGGCCAAAGGAATGCAGATTTTTTTTATATATATAGTTATATATATAAAAGCAGTAACTGTCACGGATTTGCAATTCGGGCTTGATAGAATTGAAAATTAGTATATATATAGTCAGCTATATGTATAATAAAGCTAAAAAGGCCACGAATCAGCGATCCAGGCCGAGCAATTTAGTACATATATATATATATATATACATACATACATAAAAGCGAGTAAAAGCCACGGATCGGCGATCCAGGCTGTGCAAATAAAAAAAAATGTATATATGTAGTAAAATGTACTAAAAAGTAAGCAAAAACAGCCATGAAACTGAGTTTCGGACAAAACACAAAGATGAAACTTTACGTGCACGTGCAAATATACGTAATGAAGTAGGAATTGAGTTCTGATAGTAAAAATACTTATAATGGACTGCTACACGGGCTTTTTGCCACTTAGTAGGTTTCAAATGAACATTTTCACTGTTAATTATTTGTATGTTGTAGAATATACGTATACAAACGTATTAGAGTAATAAAATCTAAGTTTGGAGTACTAGAAGTCGGGCTAGGAAACGAAATGAGCGGAGTTTCAGAGCATTTTTTATTTTTTCCTTTTTTTTTGCCAAGGGTGGGGGGTTTTATTTATAGACCTGACGGGTCTACCTACGACTGTTTATGGTGGGCCCCACCTAGTGGGTCTTATTGTCTTGAAGTACGTGCACTCCGACCAAAGAGCAGTTTGCTTGAACCTTTATAACTTTAGATCTGGGAGTCCGTTTGAGGCGTGCTATACCTTTTCGAAAAGCCCTTTCCGAGAGCATCATAATGACATGAGACTTGACCTTTTTCCGATCCAGGAAGATAGGTTTATGACCAAATCTTTATTTTTCTTTAATTTGTCTGTTGAGCTGTATTGTGATGTTTTCACTCGGGATCGATGTTATGGCTCTTTCTGACCCTCATTGCATCAATTTGGATTGATTTTGACTTGATTTGATGTCAAGTCAGTAAAATAAAAAATTTTCCCTCCAAGGGTTGCCTCAAGGATTGACATGTTTTTGACTGTTTCTCGGGATCGTCTCCGAGGTTTTGATCACACCCGACTCTGTTCTTCCTCCGGGTTATCTCTGAGGTTGACTTGGTCTATCAGGGTTGTCTCTGGGGATGATTTGATGCTTCGGGGATATCTCTGAAGGTTGACAATACCTCCAGGGGTTGTTGCCCGGGCTACTGTTCCTCCAGGGGTTGTTGCCGGGGCTTCACTTGACATCCCGGTGTTGTCCGAGTTTGACTTGACATCCCGGTGTTATGACCGGGGTTGAGCTTGACATCTCGGGGTTGTCTCCGGGGCTGCTGTACCTCCCGGGGTTGTTCTTTAGAGTGAAAAAAATGCTTTAGCTGACCTGTATGGTTAGTAACAGGAAATCGAATTTTAGAGTGTCTACAGATGAAGTAATACCCTAGAATTTTATAATAATATTAAAATTTAAAATAAAGGTTATTGTAATTAATTATGTGTACATGAATATATATATATATATATATATATATATATATATGTATGCATATATATGTATGTGTGTGTGTGTGTGTTATGATTAGTAATTAAATCAAGTATGAAATGATGAAGAAGTATGATGATGATAATGATAAGCTTAATTAAGCTTAAATGTTAAGCCTTGTGTGGCATAATTAATTTTCTAATTGGATTAGTTGGGTCATTGAATTAATAATGTATTGGACTTAGGTTATATCCAAGCCCAACAATATTAATGTGACATGTTATAAGAATTAGGAGATGTGGCCCAATCAATTTATGTGTTAGATTAAATAATAGAGTCCATGTGCTTTAGTGTATGCCTAGCCCAATTAATTTAATTTGATATGGCCCAATGTGTAATATAGGTTGATGGATGCATGTATACATATATGTATAGGTATATATGTATATGGATGTATAAGGGAGGTATTTAAAAACCTACGTGTGTATAAAGACTTGTATGCTAGCATTATGTACAAATAGGGATTTAAAAATGTAACATGGTGCAATAAGACCACTCCCATGACCCCTATTCTATGCCCAAAATGCTGATTTTTTTGTGCCTTAGTGAAGTTCACAAGCTAAAGCCATGTGGGGAGAATGATGAGGAAGTACCATGAATAGTAGTAGTTGGTGGAGTTAGCCACCAACTCCATTCTTTGTCCCTTGTGTATTGTCCATAGGAGGATAATAGCTTGGTTATAAATAGAGGCCATGCATTGGTATGTAGAGTTTGCTTGTTCATTTGCTAAGTGTAAAAATATAGAGAGCTTGAGAGAGTTAAGAGAAAAAGAAGAAAACCTAGAGAGTTCTTGCTAGTTGGTGGTTGAAGGAGACAACGTGGAGGCCTACTCAAGATTTCTAGCAAAGAGAAAGATAGCCATCAAGAGGTAGGAACATCATTAACTTCACTTCTATACTTGTCATGTTGAGTTAATGTATGTTAGTTAAGTAGAAATGCATGGTTCAAGGAGACAACGTGGAGGCCTACTCAAGAATTCTAGCAAAGAGAAAGAGAGCCATCAAGAGGTAAGAACATCATTAACTTCACTTCTATACTTGTCAAGTTGAGTTAATGTATGTTCGTTAAGTAGAAATGCATGTTTAGCTTAAAACCTAGTTAAACACTAGTAAACATGAAATATGTTGTTATGAGTCATAAAATGTATGAGCCTTATATATGATCCAATAATGTTATGTTGAACCTCTATGAAATACAGACATAACTCAAGTGGAATCATAGTAATCAGACATAAAATGAACTCGTAGCGGAACTTTCCGTAAAACATGTTAATATGCAAACCCTAGCATGGAAATGCAATAATCTTAATTAAATAAATATTTTTGAAAATTCTACAAGATATCATATATTGAAGGTATGTAAGTTTGTCGACTAATGGAAGTGGTTTCAACTCATTGGGATATAAAATGGACAAGTTGTGAAAGATTGAATCAAAAAAATGGTAGAAAACAAAGGGTTGAAAACCTCTTCTAGCGTCCTGTCAGGCTGGCACGCCCCGTGCAGCCCGAGAAGTAAATTAGGCACGCCTCGCGCCAAGGCTGGAAATGAGACCCTGCAGGGGTAGCACGGTCCGCGTTGCCTGTAGGCTTACCCAAGCGCGCCCCGCGCCGGTACCTTTTTTCATTTGACCCGGATTTGGGTCAAACCGGGTCGGGTCATGGTGGACCGGGTTGGGTCGGGTCAAACCGGGTCAGAAAGTAAAATTTTTCTAAAATAAAATAATAATACTTAATTAAGAGATTTTATTAATTAAAGATAATTAAACAATTAAAGTAATTATGAGTTAATACAAGTTGGACTTTAAAAGTCTAAGACTTATTTAACTTAAAGTATATTAAAAATTAAAATAATTTTAAATTGTTAAGTGATAACTAACTTATTATGTGACGCCCCCAAAATAGGTTCAATACTCAACCCATTCTGAGTCGCCAAATACATGGTACAGAATCCAAATACAATCTTTTATAACATACGGTCGTGCAAAATACGACCACACAAACTGTGAGTTTCAATACAAATCCTATATAATACGAAATATAAACACTCAAATTCAGTCCTCTTTTATTACAATTATTATCACACTATTTTACAAAAATAGTAAGGACAACTACTGCTCTACTCTGACCATCACACTGATCCCCGACTAGTTCCCGCAATATTCTCATTCTCTAAAGAGGACAATAGATGAAAAGGGTGAGCTCAACTAGTCCAGTAAAGAATATTATGACTAAGATAATGAAGAATAAATTATCGTTAGTTTTCAACAAATCAGATAAAATATTATGGACAATAAGTTTTAGATCAATAAATGCAGCAGAAATATCAATTCATTAGAAGAGTTACGTAGAGAATGAAGTTTACTATCTTCTATGATTTAAAAGTCCATCATTAATATTTTATCCTTATAACATCAATCAATATATATATCTCAAATCAAATATTCATCTTTGCACTACGGGCCAAAGATATTCATTTGTATCACCAGTGGTCATGTTCATCTCAACACCTGTCAATCTTTGCACTACGGGCCAAAGATATTCATCAGGTAATCATTCATCTTTGCTCTACAGGCCAAAGATATTCAGTTATATCACCATTTAGGACTGAGGATGATGAAAAATAATATAAATAACGAATCCAGTGATATAAAGGACAATGATTAGGGATTCGTAATTTAGTTTATTCAAGTTCAAGAATATTCTATAATAATACTTTGTGGAGCAAAATTCAAGAATAAAGATCAAAACTTGGATCCAATCAAAGATAAGACCCATAATAGCCAACTTGGACAAATAGAAGAAAATTTAATTTTTCTGTGAATAGTGTCGTATACGTGAATAGTGCCGTATACGTGAATAGTAACCCTGACAGAAAAAGTAAGAATTTCATAATAAAATCCATGCTAATATTTTGGTATAATGATATTGAAAAGAATAACATCATTTACGAAAGAAAATAACACCCCTTACCTTAACAGGAGAGTAGTTTTGACTGGAATATCGGATATTATGTGAACGAAAACTTGCACTGTTATCAACACTCAAAGTATATAAATACTCACAAGAAATACGCTCGATATTATAGAGAGATTTTTTTTGATTTTGGTGTGATTTTTATTTTTAACTAAGCACCCTATTTATAGAAAAATGCCAGAACACCAATGCTGACTTAACCTGCAACCGGAGGCTTTTACTCCTTTGAATTTGTACGCACCCAAACTTGAAATTTCAGTATTTTTCCACACAAGACAAAAGTGGAGCCCACCCATATTTTTAATAAAAATATTTATTCCGAAACTTCAATAATTCATAATAAATAGCCCTTTTATCAGGAAAATACGAACCTTATGTCCATTCCATATAAAATTTAATTCTCTACAACTTTGTAGAAGAAAGTTTTTCCAAATTTCGAACAAAAAAATTACCCAAATTTACATACGGATGATTTTTCCACACCCCCAATCTTTGAAAACCAAGCAGCCAACACAAATGACCAATAATTCTTCCAACCCACATGTTTATATATCGTGAATTTGTTGTAAAAAAAATATCATCACTATTATATTATTATATTATCACATTAGACACTTATAATGTAATATTATAATAATATATTTGAATAAATTATTTTATCAGAACAGATAAAATATCCATTCTCATAATTGCCACTTTTGCTAAAAATTCCTCCATTTAAATCCACATTGAGTAAATATTTTCTTATCATATATATCAATAATTAATTATTCATAAATAATATTGCAGAGCTATAATATTGACAACCAGATCGTTCCTAGGAAAGGGGGGGCCTTCCGATAAGGATTTCTCCGTACTGACGCGCAATTAACCAACCCCTTTCCTAGACAGAACTTTCTTAGACATTGCCAATAATGCTATCTAATAATATTATTCAAATAATATGAATTATTGATTTGACAATTTGAAATACTGTGCAATGACAATTATTGAATCAATAATATAAAATATCAACGTAGCAATTATGTAATTATCAATGTAGCAATTATTGAGTCAATAATATAAAATACTGAACAGTAATTACTGTAACAATTATTGAGTAGTGACTTCTTACGTAAGAATCAATAATTAGAATTACTGTGCAATACCGTGTGCTACTGTTCAACGCCGCGTATTACTGTATTTTAACCACCGGGTATTTCAACAGTTCTAACGGTAACAACTACGCCGTTATTTTTAGAAAACTCATTCTTGTCAGTTTTTTTCATTCGACAGTTATTCTGTTGTGGGGCCCACAAATGGCTGCGTCGTCGTACGAATATTTCCCGACAACAAGAATATTCCACGACCAAACGAATATTCCCCGACAACAATGAATATTTTATTACCACTTGCTAACTTTGAAAATTTTGCACATATCTCCCATAACTTATCACATCTATCAAATTAACACCTTACTATTTCAAAGTAATATATAAAGAAAATTAAATCTTTATTCATAAAATTTGGGGTCTTACATATTATTCCTAAATTATAAACAATTAAAACTAAATAAAGTTTTACTTGTGAAACGAATAAACAATTAAGATAGTATTTAATTGTAATACAATAAGACTTAGATAAATTGGTAATAGTAAAGACCATTTCTAATTGTGAAAATAATAGAGTATGAACAATTGAAGTGACAATGATAAACATTGTAATTATAGACAATTAAAGTTAATAATTACTTTAATTATAAATGTTATTGTTAAACGATTAAATACCTTTGAAGATTATTTAATTGTGGACTAATAAAACATAAGTAATTAGAAAAAGATATTTTTAATTATAAATAATTACTAACGAAGTAAGAATACTTTACAATATAAGGTGTGAAACCTTAAACGAATAATTAAGATAATAAAAGATTATCTTAGAATAAAAGAGATGATAACGAGAGAAATAATTAATTAAAACAAATTGTTTTGTGAAGTTTTAGTTGTCTTAAGGCTAGTAGTTAGATTTACTAAGATTTGTATTATTAATAGAGATTAACCGTTACGATAATAATAGGTTAATCAAAAGGATAAGAAGTCGAGGTCGGATTTAATCAACGACTCAGGCAAGTTCTTAACCCTACTTTTTATTGAGCTTGTACTATTATTGATCGTACGAGTAAACAATTGATAGCATGAATCTTGTCTTACGAATTAATGCTTCATAACTTAATTTAAAGTCTGTTTATATCCTCCAAACTATGTTGCGAGTATTGAACTTATAAATTGTTCGTATATACATTGAAAGAGCGGTCTATGCCACTTGATTCGGCTATACCTAAATCATAAATTTGAAAGCTATACAAACCAATTGACTTGGTGCAGAATCTTATAAATCTACTGAGATTAACAACCCTCATGGAAGGAGAAATTATATATAACTGTCGAAAAACCGACGTGTGCCCCCAAGTACGATTTAATGTTATGCATGACGTAGGGTACTTTAGGCTGATCATCTGTTGTACTTATTTTGTTGGATTACCAACATATTACTGTTAATTCAAGTAGAAGTTCATAGTCCTTAGTGACTGCTCAGTGTTGATTATTCTTGAACTTTGAAAAGGTTAATCCTTGAGTCTTATTGATATCTTTCTGTCCTTAGTGACTGTTATTGAGAACTATTGATACTTCTTGCTATTCTTAAACTATCATTCACTGTTGTACCATTGGGATTCAAAAACTATATTATTCACCCTTATTATTATATTACTTGCTTAGTAAACTTGTTGCTAATTCTTGCTTTCCCTAAAAATATTTCAGTTAAGGCAGAGCAAGGCAGACCCTCAGGCATTGACAAGGACAAGGGCAAGGGCAAGGCTACAGAGTAGCTTTGCACTTATTTAGAAATATTATGATGATATAATAAAACCTTATTCGTATTATGTATTAATTATGTTAAGTTATGTTTAAGCTATGTATGAGATGTAGTTACGAGACATTGGGACATGAATAATTATATTAAATAAATGTAATTTATTCTATCATTCCGTTGCATGAGATGTTATTATGTTATTAGTTATCTAGCAAGTGACGAACCGAATTCGAGAAGAGAGTGGTCCGAATTTTGGGGCGTCACAGATGCCCCTCTTTATCATGTTTATGCAATGTAGTGGAATGAACATGATAAAGATTTACTAGACACTTGAAATATGACAAGATATATTTTTAATGATGCAAATCGCAATGCAATGAATGTTCAAATATTTTTGCAAATCGTATTTCTCATATCGTATCGCAAATCGCATATCGTATCTCAAATCGCATATCGTATCTCAAATTGCATCGCAAATAGCATATTGCATCATATATCACATCGTAAATTGCTTACCCTTACCGGTGCCTGTATTGGGGCTGATCTCCATGGTTGACTTTTATCATTGATGCTGATGTCTATGCTGTTGTTGACTCCAACGGTTTGATTTCTATCGGTGTTGTCGATGCTTGTTTGATGAAGATAAACTGAAATGTTTTCTACATTTCTGCTGGGGATGATGTTCTGAAATCATCGGATCGTCTCGATGTTTATATTAGTAGTTTACAACAGTGCCTACCCTGTTGGTAGTTTGACAACGAAGCCTACCCTGCTGGTAGTTAACCATGGTGCCTACCCTGATGGTAGTTGACAACGGTGCCTACCCTGATGGTAGTTGACAACGAAGCCTACCCCGATGGTAGTTGACAACGGTTGATCACCAGACTGTCTAGATACTTACTCAAACGGTAGTTTACAAAGCTTTATCTCATCGAACTATCTCGATGCCTACTCGAACGATAGTTTTCAACAATAGAATTTTTCTCGAGTCTGGGTGTTTAATGCAAATGCATATTTAACTCTACTGGGTATGCATGCTTAAATTTTTAATGGAGATGTGCGCTGATATAGCGCTTATTGCACATGTGCAGACCAGGTATGACGTGATGATCTTAATTTATCTTAGGTTGATGCATATGCTTAATTGAATGGATGTAGAACCATACCTCATCCTTTCTGAGGTGATTTGGATTTTCTGTTTAGGTATGGATTTTGATAGGCCTATCAGCTTCAACTCCCGTGTGGCTCCTCTTGTTATTCACAGAGCAGATTCGGATGTTCCCTTTTCATATGTCGTCTTTGGTGGGGATCTCACAGAGGCTGCTATTTTTCTTTCTGAATTTGGATCTGGTGCTGGTACCTCTAGCGATTCAGACACTGATGGCTTTACTAGGAGGTATCCCGATATATTCGCTGAAGTAGTGTTCAACAGCTTATATCACCAGATCTTTCCCTGACGCCAACGGTTTGATCATTGATTATAAAAAGTGGTGAGCTCTTTACTTGCCACCCTGTTAAATTAGATACTAGCTTAGCTGATGACTCGGGTGTTACTAACGTCCTGGAGGATGTAGCCCGTTCTTTTATTGCCCAGATTTAAAATTCGACGTAGAGGCCTCGACTTGTGAGGACTTGGCCAGATTGTCATGTTTGATGATGTAGGTTTCATTTGCCAGACCTTTTATCATCGAGCATCTATTTTTTTTGAGTTAAGGATTCTCTTGAGAATTTTTCCTTTCTTTTGTCGGGACAAGCTTATGTCGCCTTAATTTCTTTCAGGAGTTCTTCCTCTTCCTTTTGATGAGAGGCTTGATCCCGCCTTGGACTCCTTCCATTTCCTGAAATTGAATGAAATGCCCCAGCATTTTCGCACGTTGTTACTGGGGTTTATGGAAGAAAATCGATTTGTTGATCACATTCAGTGTAAGCAATATTCTGCATATTAGATAAATAACAAAATATGCCAACAGCTTGACGGCTTGGGCCATCGGGATTATTATGATCTCGTGAATGAGGCATTTGAAGTTAAAGTTTATGAAATTGAATGTTTGTATTCACTGCACTTTCATCTTATCGCTAAAGATCGTGAAATTAATTATGAAAATGAATTTTTCCTAAGAAAATCGAAATTTTCATTTGACAAGTTATGAAATCGCAAGAAAACTTTTAAGCATCCATGGTTATTTTTCATGGGTAGGATCAGATTCAAAAGACTTATCTCCCGTTATCAAAGACACCTCATCTTTGCTCTATACACTGCTCTTCACAAAATTAAACATCATATAACATGTGCACTATGAGTGACGCAACTCTTAGCAGGGGTTTCTCTTCTATGACCTTAGATGATCTTATTTTTATCTTGCAAAATTTTTCCTGCTTTCCTCGCCTAACTTTGTCTCATTTTCTTAGGCTATTCAGGGTTACCCATGTAACTAGTTTTGGACCAATGACTCCTAAACCAGATGACTTTACGGTACTAGGTGTTAAGACACCCTTTCGGATTTACTGGCTCGAGTAACAAAGGCCACACTACGAGACAAGTCAGGTGGTCTACTCTATTTGATCCTTGCCAAATTACCCGTGTAGTGAGTGTTGGGCTGATGACTCCCAAACCAGACGGCTTTAAGGCACCAGGTGTAGAGACACCCCTCATACTTAATTACTCGAGTAACCTAGGCCACGATTTATATCTGCTCAGGTTTTGCCTTCTTCTTCTTGTAATGCTTATTTTCTTAGGCACTGAGTTACCCATGTAACGAGCGTTGAGCCGGTGACTCTAAAATAAGATGGCTTTAGGGCACTATGTGTAAAGACACCCCTCAAGCTTAATAACTCGAGTAACCCAGGCCATGATTCGAGACATTAGGCTGGCTACTAATTGTCATCCCATTCTCCATGGTTTTATACCCCACAACTAATAGTTAGGGCAATCGCAAAGTGCAGACATACATATGTGGTCAAGTTTATTCCAAAAGCGCTTTAAACTAGGATGTCGTGCCAAATCAAAAGGTTAAATTATCTTAATTCTCTAATCATTCCAGGGATTCTTGCTCCACGAACGCTTATCAGAATTAATCCAATTCATAACAAGTTAAGCAAAAATCTTCTCTTTTTAAAACCTTTTTCTAAGATTCTAACGCAAGATTTATCTATATTTAACATGTATACCATTGCCAATGCATGTAACTTGAAATTAAAAGCACATAAAGAGATGAAAGAGTTGTATGTTATTAGTGGATCACAATATTCTAAGAAAATTATGATCGAAAAAGACTGATTGATCATACTGGATAGCCAATAATGGAAGCTTTGATGATGACAGACCATGCTGATGGTGTCGACTGGTGCATTTTCATTGGTTGATAAATACCCCAGTGTTGAGCTGTTGTGATTTCTAAAATTGCCCCAGTCTTGTTGTAATAGCCCCAACATCGTGTTGTCGTCGATTCTGAAATTGCCCCGGTCTTGCTTATCACTTGGGGTGATTGCTTTGTTGTATGTTTGACAGATGGGCTGATAAGACGCCGAGATTGTAAGAGTCTTTTACCTCATAACCCACATTGTGAATATGTAGTGGATATGGGCCTTGATGTTTGGATGCCTCAATCATTATTTCTGACTTGTGGGCGCAATTGACTTTGATGGTTGATATCAAAAGGCCTACGAATTCCACTAAATTGGACTCAAGGGCTTGTGATGGTTGGTGATGTGATAGCTTTAACTGAATTTGGTTTGATCTGTGAGGTTTAATACGTGGCCTTTTGCTCAGGGACCAGATCATCGGGTATGAGATAGACTTTTTCATGACGGTCGCCCTATTCTTCTGTAGGTCAAAAGAGATCAAGTCTTCTCGTACTTCAGGAATGATGAGTTGCTGAAGGTTTGCATCTTAGGATGTATGCTATTTCATCACTGGGACTGGATGTCTTAATGCATCGCTACTTCTTCCTTTTGAGACTTGTTCTGAATTTGATGGAAAAACATTGAGGTGCCTTTGGGTCCTCTCAACATGGGTCATCGATCTTGAGTGTTTTTCTTGGATGTAGGCTTTTCAGGTTTGGCCTTCATGAGTTAACTCCTATGCTAGAGGAGCATGAGCGCCTCACAGGTTTGGCATTAGATCTGCGATGTGCCAGGATAGCTATTAGTGACATGAGACGACCTTTTATGACCATGACTGGTTTGAGATGCATAGTCATCACTGACGATCGATATTGCATTGGCTGCAGTTATCCAGTCAGCTCCGAGCATTGATTCAGACGAGTAGGAGCCTATGGAGGATCCTGACTCTCCTATGGAGGATAATTTATTTGCTGGTTTGATAGCATCTTTAGTCAGTGACCCCCCGAGCATTACGACCGGGACATATCCAGTTTTTATTGATTCACTAGCTCGAATGACCTTTGAGAGGGATCAGGTTAGAGCACTGATGTTGACAGCCCTTTCTAGCAGGGATGCCGCTTTTGCGGATATAGACAAGGCTCGAGCTACCTGGGATGCAGCATTTGTTGAGATTGAGGAGGCTTTAGTTGCCAGGGATGCTACTTTCATGGAGAGGGTTGAGGCCCTAGCTACCCGGGATGTTTATATTACCGATAGCATTGCACTCAGGTCATATACACACAACATCGTTGCCGATATGAATGCCTTCATAGATGGTCACAACAGTACTATGCATATGGCTGTGGATCTTCTTGCTCGTATGGAGACCGTGGGACATGAGCTTAAAGCTGCTTCTCCATCTTCTAAGAGGGATGCCAAGTTGGCACTGCTATCCCGTTTATTCACGAGTTCATAGACTAGCTTTCATTTTTCTACACATACTAGATCAGCCATTTTTGTCATATACATGATACAGTGTATATATCAAACAATATTATATAGCAGATAAATATATTTGGATTCACTTCCTTATTGGAGATGTATTGTCATTGCTGAGTGATTGTCTTGATGTATCATGAGTTTTTCCTTGATGGATTGACATTGAGATGTCGGGGAATACCTCAGCAGGGCTTGTTGACCAAAAAGGCTCGATAATATTTAGATTTTATAGGGTTTTGGTGTCTTAGGACTAGTTTTTATTGGCTTTTTATTTTTCTTTGATGGTCAAACCGCACCATGAATGGCTACATACGTACCCCTGGGTTGAGGGAGATTAGGTCATTCGTAGTTCGAGTTTTGTGTGAAAGGTTTGAGAATTGTTTCTTTTGGGTTTGAGTTTGGTTTGATGGGTTTTAAACTTTTTTTTTTGGTTTGGAGGGTTTTTGAATTTTTCGTTTGGTCTTACCGCACCAAGAATGGCTGCCTACATACTCCCGGGTGGAGGGAGATCAGGTCATTCGTAGTTCAGGCTTCTTGATTGATTTGATTTTTTGATTTTTTTGATTTTTTGATTTTAATATCTACATGCATGAAACATAAAAGGAATAACGCTAATAAGGTGATAACGTCCCAACATCTCCTGGAACTCGCAACTTTCCTCTGGATCTATGTCTTTCTTGCTAGCTGAGGCCTGATAGTCCAGTTGTGAAGGGTTATGTTGCCTTCGAGGCTCGTGATAGAGGTTACCTACTGGTTTTGAATATCTTCAATCATAGCATTAACTTGATCGTCTTCTGATTCAGTATATCCCTTAGGGAGGCTCAAATTGGACTTGTTGCAAAAAGGGATGAACTCTTGATTCCTCGATTGGTTGGCTTTCTTGAGAACTTCACCACCTTTTTCCTCATCTGTTCCTTCACCTTTCTCACAGGTTTGAGAGGATTTGAGTATGAAATCACTCTCGAACCGTTGTTGTATTTCTCGCAAGGAACTTTCCTTTTTGGCTTCTTCCATTTTGGAAAGGATCAATATTTCCTCCTCATCATCCAGGAGGGTAAAATCAGAAATGTGGTTGCTGGCTTTGGGCAACAAGATATTTGATGGTGGCGGATGAATTTCTTTAAAGGACTCTCTTGTCTCCTCTATCACTCCTAGCATTAACATCAGTTCACCTTGTGTTCTGCTAGGATTGGTGCTCACAGCCATCACCACCTTTGAACTGCCTGTTTCGAGTGGACATCTTAAGCTCTTTATTTCCCTTTTGCCTTTTCTGGTCATGGGGACTTCTATCTTCAGTTCTCCATTTTCAATGAGATTCTGGATTTTGTGTTTTAGAGACCATCATTCCTTAGTTGCATGTCCAGGTGAGTTAAAATGGTAGAGACATATCTTGGTGGCATCATAACTTTTCATCTCGGGTTTGGCAGGAGGCAACAACTCAGTAATCTTTCTCTACACAACCAACAATGCTAACACATTTTCCAATGAGTCCCCCAAAGGTGTGAATACCCTTCTCTGCCTATTCTCCCCGACTTTTGGTGTTGTAGCATTTTGAGGGTTTGCTAGTGCTTTGATCTTCTTTATTTAGCTGGCTGATCTTGGAGGGAGATAGGCTTACATTATGAATAACCTCCTTTTTCTCTTGGCTTTCTGATAGTTGAGTGAAAAGCTGCCTTGTATCCTGATGTTGGCACACTATCAGATTAGCCAACAAAGTTACTTGATGCTGGATCATATTCAATTTTTGCATCACTGTCATCCCCTTCTCTGAATGTTCCAACTTTAGGATATTTTGATGTTCCTTTGGGGGTTTTCCTCCATTCTTCGTATGTATTTATAATTTGGACACATTTTGACGCTTCCTGACCCGATCATGTTCACTTCCTCCGTATCATGCTGTAACAGAAGGTTGGCGTTGGCATTTGGATGATCAGGTTGTTGGGCAACAACTTCGCAGCTAATTTCGATCAAATTTTGGATTTTATGTTTTAAGGTCCAACAATCTTGTGTATCGTGTCCTGGAGACACTGAATGGTAAGCACATCTCTGGCTTGGATTGTATCTTTTGCTTCTTGGATCCAGAGGTGGAGCTAGTTCGGTAATTTTCTTGTGATCCATTAACATTACCAATACATTTTCTAGGGAATCGCCAAGTGGAGTGGACACCCGATTTTCTGTTCTTTCAAATTTTCTCTTTCAGTCCTAACATTGGTTGAATACGGCATGTTATTGAAAAGACAGATTGCCTTCCCTCTTCCAAATGGGGGGACTATGGTTGGTTCTCCTAGATTGCCCTTGTAAAATGAGGGATACATCTTCATCGCCTTTCTTGGGTACCCTCATGGGAGCTTTCGTATAAATGCCAGACTGTATGTGTTCGGCGGCTGCTTCCAAGGCATTGAGATCTTTAATCTTGCCTGCTTTCTGATGAGTTGCTTTATTACCTATGAATTGATGTTCGTTATAGCTTGATTCGTTGCTAACTTGAGTAGTTTTAGTATTATTTGACTCTATTTTGTTTTGTTGGTTGCAGGAAACGTAGTGGACGAAAATAAGGAATTAAGAGAAGAAATTCATCATTGCATGGCTTGAACACCCGCTGGGGCAGACTTCTATAGCATAAATACCCGCTGGGGCAGGGGTGTATCACTCAGGCGGACAGTAGCAACACTCGACGAGGCGTGTGTGTCAAGGCAGAAAACCTGCTGGGGCGGGTATGCACTGCTGGAAAGAGGAGCTTCCTTATTCAAGTAGGATTTGGACGGAAAGAAGGGCTAATTTTTGAGTTGCGAATAGGAGGCTATTTAAGGGTCAGAGAGGGGATTATATCAGATACACTTAGCTTTACACAAGCCCTAGTCCATGATATTGATACGTGAGGAGATTTGAAGCGAAGGGAACACAATGAACGCGAGGCGAACGTGGAGACGAGTAACGACATAATTTCAGATTCTACTTTCTCTCTTCATATTCATCTTGTATTCAGAATGTTATATACTTGGTGGATTATGGTTTTTATTTCATTCATGATGAACTAAATTTATATTTAAGCCTATAACGGATCTTATTATGTAACGAAGGATTGATTTGCTTTTAGTTTAGTTTATGAATATTATTTCCAGGTTATTTGCTATGGTTTGTGCATAACTTATATATTTGCTTGATCACCAATTATCTATTCTTCCATATGAATTCGAGAGATGACATATGGGATTAAAACTGACCATAGTGACGTATGTTTGTGATTTCTACAGTAGTTGGGATTCATAATTCATGTGTAGCATCATACGTAATCTGAAAAGAACTTGATATTAAATCGTTTTCAATTATAATTCACGTAGAGATATAGTGAGTTAGTTGATTAAGGTGTCTTACTTAAGTCTATCAATCGTGGATTTGAGTGAGTATGGATGTAATGCATTGAGAGATGGTTATATCCACTTTTGTGTTCTTGGTTAATAGTCTAAAATAATTGATATAAACTAAAGGAAAGTATGTTATCCGAAGTGAAATAATAAGTGAAGTAGTAGGCTTAATTCTCCAAAACTTGTTAAAATCTTGAATTAGTGTTAATTTTAGTCTAAGTAGTAGTTATTATAAAAATCATCAGTTAATCATTGGTTTAATAAAGCTGAAATAATACAAAATTGGTACTTGTTTGAATAAAATGGAATTATTGTCTCTGTGGGTACGATACTTGATCTTATTATTGTATTATTTGTTGACCACGTACACTTGTGTGAAGCGCGTATAGATTTTACCCAACAAGTTTTTGGCGCCGTTGCTGGGTACAGTAATTACGTTTATTACTTACAACATCAGTTTAATTAGATCAGTTTTAGTTAAACATATATATATATATATATATATATATATATATATATAATCTTAATTTTTGTTGTTTATTGGCTATTTCAGGTAATCTCGAGTAGTGCATGCAAACTCGATCAAAGAAGCTAGAATTGTTGCCTCTCTAGGACGACATCGACAAACGGTTTCAACGGTTAAGTAAGTAGATTCAGAAAACTAGAGAAGAACTTGAAACACCCAAAGACAACATGGCTGAATAGGAAGAGAAAGCACTACAGGATTATGCTAAACCGCTGATTACAGAGATTCAGTCAAGTATCACCAGGCCGAAGATTAATGCAAATAACTTTGAGATCAAGTCGAGATCGATACAGATGGTGCAGAATAATTACCAGTTTGGGGGTCTCCCGAATGATGACCCGAATGAGCACATTGTCAATTTCATAGAGATATGTGATACCTTCAAGTGCAATGGGGTTTCAGACGATGCTATCAGATTGAGATTATTTCAGTTCACGCTTAGAGATAAGGCAAAGGGTTGGATCCATTCTTTACCACCAGGGTCAATCACCACATGGAACGATTTGGCACAGAAATTTCTAGCTAAATTCTTCCCGCCTTCAAAAACACATAAATTGAGGATGGAGATTTCTTCATTTGTATAGCAGCAGGGAGAACCATTATATGAAGCGTGGGAAAGGTACAAAGAGCTTTTGAGAAAATGTCCACACAATGGATTCCCACATTGGATGCAGATGAATACATTTTACAACGGGTTAAGGAGTCATATACGGACTAGCGTCGATGCAGCCTCAGGTGGAGCTTTTCTGGCAAAGAAATTTTAGGAGGCATGGAACTTGATAGAAATAATGGCTGTAAACTGCTATCAGTGGCTGACTGAGAAAATGACTCAACCCAAAGCAGCATGTATTTTGGAAGTAGACACTATGACAGCTCTATCTGCACAAATAACAGCGTTATAGAAGAAGATGGATGCCATGTCGACGGGAAACGTGCAGCAGGTAGCATTTGTATGTGAGCTTTGCACAGGTGAGCATCCGACAGAATAGTGTGCGATCAACCCAGCTTCATTACAGTTTGTTGGTAGCTATAACAGGCCACCTAACACATATCAGAATGCATATAATCAGGGGGCAAGGAACCATCCGAATTTCTCATGGAGCAACAACCAGAATCAAAATCAGTAGTAGGCTCCACAACCATCATATTCCTCTGGTTTTCAAAATCAACAGGCAGCTCCGCATCAATAGAAAAAAATAGATTTAGAGGAGCTACTGGCAAAATACATAACAGGAAATGAAGCGGCGATGAAAACTCAGGCGGCTGCAATAAAAAATTTAGAAACTCAGATGGGACAGATCGCTAGTGCATTGAATAGTAGACCCCAAGGAACCTTGCCAAGTGACACCGAGAATAATCCAAGGGGAAGTCATGAACAATGTCAAGCTGTTACACTTTGGAGTGGAAAACAGTTAGCCGAGAAAAATTCAGAGGAGCCGACGGCGAATAAGCAGATTGAAACAAGTGTGGAAGAAATAGTGGAAGGGAAAGAAGGAGAAAAATATGCGGTAAAGGAACAGGTTGTTACACCAATAGTTTACCCACCACCACCCTTTAAACAACGGATCTGAAAACAGAAATTAGAGAAATAGTTCACCAAGTTTTTGGAGGTGTTTAAAAAGCTACACATCAACATTTCTTTCGCGGAGGCATTAGAGCAGATGCCTAGTTATAACAAGTTTATGAAGGATATTTTGTCAAAGAAAAAGAAATTAGAGGACTTCAAAACTATGGCACTAACGGAGGAATGTAGTGCGATATTGCAAAAGAAGCTTCCACTAAAATTGAAAGATCCGGGAAATTTCACCATCCCATGCAAAATAGGGAGCTTGGCCTTCAACAAATGTCTGTGTAACTTAGGTATAAGTATAAACCTCATGCCACTTTTAGTTTATACTCATTTAGGTTTACCGGCACCTAAACCAACGAACATCTCCCTAGAGCTGGCAGACAGATCGGTAACATATCCACGGGGAATTATTGAGGATATTTTGGTAAAAGTGGACAAATTCATATTCCCAGCAGATTTCATCATCTTAGACTATGAAGAAGATAAGGATATTCCAATAATCCTTGGGCGACCATTTTTTGGCAACCGATAGGACTCTCATTGATGTTCAGAAAGGAGAGTTAACCATGAGGGTTCAAGACTAAGATGTAACCTTCAACGTGTTTAAGGACATGAACTTCCCCAAAGAGGATGAGGAGTGTTTTTGGGTGGATATAATCGACAAGGTGGTGGGTGATGAACAACATCAGATATTGAGTACCGACCCGTTAGAATCAACATTGATGGAAGACTATGATGGAGATGATCCAAATTTGATAGAGTATCTGCAACTGTTAGAGGCACATCCTAGAGTGAGCAGATTCAAATTACCATTTGAGCCATTGGAAGCAGCAGAAACTTCATCAGTAAAGATGAAACCATCTCTAGAAGAACCACCTGCACTAGAACTCAAACCCTTACCCAATCACCTCAGGTATGCTTATTTGGGTAATTCATCTACTTTACCTGTTATTATTGCATCTGCGCTTGACGAATTGTAGAAAAGTAAGCTGTTAAGAGTTTTGAGGGAATACAAGTCTGCTATTGGATGGACTATCGCCGACATCAAAGGAATCAGCCCTTCATTATGTATGCACAAGATTCTGATGGAGGTGGATGGCAAGTCAATAGTGGAACAACAAAGGAGGCTCAACCCAATGAGGTAGTGAAGAAGGAAATCCTGAAATGGCTAGATGCTGGAATTATCTACCCAATTTCAGATACTGCATGGTTGAGTCCGATTCAATGTGTCCCAAAGAAAGGTGGTATGACAGTAGTGAAGAATAAAAACAATGAACTATTATCGACAAGGACAGTGACCGGTTGGAGGGTTTGCATGGACTACAGAAAGCTGAATAAGGCAACCAGAAAAGATCATTTTCCCTTGTCGTTTATTGATCAGATGTTGGATAGACTAGCTGGACATGAGTACTACTTCTTGCTAGATGGGTATTCAGGATACAACCAGATCGTGATTGCACCGGAGGATCGAGAGAAAATGACGTTCACATGCCCATATGGCACCTTTGCCTTTAGAAGGATGTCATTCGGACTATGTAACTCACCTCGACCTTTCAGTGTTACATGATGACAATCTTTTCAGATATGGTGGAGTGTAGTGTTGAAGTATTTGTGGATAATTTTTCAGTGTTTGGGGAATCTTTTGACAGGTGCCTCAAAAATATAATCATGGTGCTGAAAAGATGTGTTGAAACAAATCTGGTGCTCAACTGGGAAAAATGCCATTTTATGGTCCAAGAAGGGATAATACTTGGGCATAAAGTGTCAGGAAAATGTTTGGAAGTTGATCTGGCTAAATTAGAGACAATAGAGAATCTGCCACCGCCAACTTCAGTAAAGGGTATTCAGAGCTTTCTTGGTCATGTTGGATTCTATAGCCGATTCATCAAAGACTTCTCCAAAATCACAAAGCCACTATGCAGTCTCTTGGAAAAGGATGTACCGTTCAAGTTTGATGAATATTGTCTAGCGGCGCTTGAGTAATTAAAGAAGAAACTAACCACAACCCCAGTGATTATTACACCGGATTGAACAATGCCATTCGAACTAATGTGTGATGCCAGTGACGATGCAGTAGGAGCTATGCTTGGACAACGTCGGGAGAAAATCTTTCATGCCATCTATTATGCGAGCAAGACATTGACCGATGCACAGTTGAACTATACAACCATCGAAAAGGAATTACTTGCGGTTGTGTACGCCTTTAATAAATTTTGCTCGTACTTGGTGGAGACGAAGGTGGTGGTTTACACAGATCATTCGGCCATCCGGTATCTAGTTGCAAAGAAGGACGCAAAGCCGAGACTGATTCGCTGGATTTTTCTCCTCCAAGAGTTTGATTTAGAGATTAAAGATCGAAAGGGGATAGAAAATCAGGTGGTTGATCACCTGTCATGATTGGAAAACCCGAATCAGGACGAGACAGACAAGGTAGTGATCAACGAGTCTTTTCCCGATGAACAATTATTTTTGATCCACGGTGAGTTTCCTTGGAATGCGGATTTCGCGAATTATTTGGTAAGCAACATTTTCCCACCAGATTTGACTCGCTAGCAAAAGAAGAAATTTTTACACGACGTGAAGTGGTATATGTGGGATGAACCGTATCTATTTCGACAGTGTGCTGATAGAATGATTTGGCGATGTGTGCCGGAAAGGGAAGTAGAAAGCATATTACAGGCATGTCACGCCTCATTATATGGGGGACACTATGGGAGTGAGAGAACGGCTGTGAAAGTTCTCTAAGTAGGTTTCTAGTGGCCCACATTGTTCAAAGACGCACATCAGTGCGTGAAAAACTGTGACAGATGTCAACGAGTGGGAAATATTTCTAAGAGGAATGAGATGCCACTAAACATGATTTTAGAAGTTGAGGTGTTTGATGTTTGGGGAATCGACTTCATGGGACCATTTTCGTCATCATTTAGCAATTTATATATCATGTTGGCAGTCGACTATGTGTCGAAGTGTGTTGAGGCAGTCCCATTACTAACGAATGATGCCAAGGTGGTACTGAAATTCTTGTAAAAGAACATTTTCACACAATTCGGCACTATGAGGGCAATTATCAATTTTGAGGGGAGCCCTTTCTGTAATAAGTACTTCACCGCTATTTTAACTAAGTATGGGGTCAACCACAGAATCGCCACGAGCTATCACCCCCAGACGAGTGGCCAAGTCGAAGTGTCTAACAGGGAGGTGAAAAGAATCCTGGAAAAGGTCGTCAATTAAAATCTAAAAGATTGGTCATTGAAACTAGATGACGCTCTTTGGGCATATCGGACTAGCGTATAAGACCTCGATAGGCATGTCTCCTTACCAGTTGATCTATGACAAGGGCTGTCACCTTCCGGTGGAAATTGAGCATAAAGCTTATTGGGCCATCAAGAAACTCAACTTTGACCTATCAGCAGCTGGGGAGAAAAGATTGTTGCAGATCAATGAGTTAGATGAATTCCGCCTGCAGGCTTACGAGAATTCAAAGTTATACAAAGAAAAGGTCAACAAATGGCATGATCAGAAGATAATGGACAGAAAGTTTGAACTAGGTCAGTCTGTGCTATTATTCAACTCTCAGTTGAAACTATTTCCCTGGAAACTAAAATCTAGGTGGTCAGGGCCATTCACTATAAACACTGCATTTCCACACGGCGCCGTTGAGCTCCATGGCCAGGATCCTACGAAAATATTTAAAATGAACGGCCAACGGCTGAAGCATTATTGAGGAGGCAACATCGATCTTCAGGCAACCTCGGTCAACCTTACCGAGCCGGTGTGAACCAGGGAATAGTCAGGTTGAACGACTTAAAATAAAGCGCTCGATGGGAGGCAACCCATCTTTTACGTTCATGTGTAGTATATCTATATATATTAGTTATAATAATGCTTAATAAGTATAATTTGATTCCTTTTAATTGCATGTTCTGATAGTTAACATGGTATTTAATGCATGTATGGGCCAAGTCTAAGGACTTTCCAATCAAATCAGCATGGGGTAACTTCAATACAATAAAGGGATCATATGAAAGTTCTACTCCAGCACCAAAACTCAGAAAAGGGCAGCAAAAAAATTTCAGAGATCCGCCCAGGTCGATTTTCAGGCATAAATTATCTGCCCCAACGGACTTGGTCGAGTTAAGGGATCCGCCCCTGCGGGCTTGCCAGCCTTAAAATGTCCGCCCTGGCGGGGGGTCGGTAGTTTGGTTTTTTCAAACTCACTCAACACTCAATTGGAATCATAACACAATACAACCTCAAGCTCTAACTTGTCGAGAACCATTCTCCAAAGTCCCTTGTCGATCAAAACACCTTCAAATCCAAAGCTCATATCACTTGGTAATTCAAATCACTCATAAATCTAGCAACTTGGACCAACAATTTCAACATCCACTCATCATCCAAACATCAATTTCAAAACTCCAATCTTTACTCAAAGGGCTTGTGAGCAATCAAAGGCAATTGGGTACAACTCGAATTCAAGCAAGCCATATGCAAGCATCACACCACTCCTATTGGTAAGCATCACTACACCAATTAGTCCTGTGATTGATTTGGTAACTAGAGAATTGATGAGTTAGGGAAATCAAATGCACAAAGAAAAAAATTGGTATATATGTGTTTGTGGGATTCTGAGTGCTAAGCAAATCTGTTGAAATTGATTGTTATATTTAGGATATTGATTTCTTGAGATTGGTTGTGTGACGAAATTTAGGGAAAGAACAAGAACTAAACATCACCAACATCACACTCCTTTGGCAGTGCACGCCAACTGTTCGACAAAAGGTTACAACCAAACTTCTCAAAGAAACAGTTGTTGTTGGGTTGAAAAATCATGCCACCACGACCATAAAAGGGACAAAAAGGTGAGGGTTCATCCACATCCACTAGACAGTATGACCGTAGGAAATTTTGAAGTGCTTTCACTGCCGATCGATTTGACTATTTGATGGGAAAGTCACTAGTACCAGAACGGGGCCTTAAATATGATGCTTTAGATGGAGATATGAAGGTACAAATCATAGAACGGGGCTGAGACACCTTCACGGATTAGCTCGATGCGGTAGTGGTAGCCGTGGTCAAGGAGTTCTATGCAAACGCAGAGGACATAGCTTCGTTTATAGCATTCGTCTGAAGCAAATTGGTGGATTCAAGTGCAGAGGCAATAAACAATTTCTACAATATACGACAACCGGTGGTTTGTCAATACACTGAGTTTAGAGATAGCAAGATCGATTATGATCGAATCCTCACCGAAATATGCAAACCTGACACCGCTTGGGAAAAGGGCAGAAGAGGAGGCATGTTAATCATGAGTTCAAGTTTGAGTAAGTATGGGAAGATATGGTATTCTTTCCTTTGTGCCAAGCTGCTGCCATCAACACATACGAGCGAGATTACCAAAGAAAAAAAAAACTCACTATTGTATGCGATCGTCAACGATTTCAACATCAATATTGGAATGATCATCAGTTTCTCAATTCGCCGGTGTTTGAGAGGACTCATATCGGGAGGATTACCACATCCATCTCTGATCACTGGGCTGTCCAAGCAAGCAGGTGTCAGGTGGGCAGATGATGAGCCGTTTCAGCCACCATTGCAGCTTCTGAACAAGGGGATGATCGCTCGATTCAGCTACTAGAAGGAGGCACCATCACATCCCCGCGGTCTAGGCTTTATTTTTCCTCCAGACTCGGATGAGGAGGAGGACGAGGTCATGGATGCAAATTATGTGATGCCTGAGGAGGATGAGTTGGAGGATGACCAACTGTATGAAGAGGGGGACGCCATTACGTCGGGAACTTCTCGCTTGACAAAGTTTATATTTAGTTCACAGTTCCGAACTCTTCAGCAGCAGTTGGACGAACCTCACAGGTTGGACAACAGGAAGAAAAATAGACTGGCGTCAAGACAAAGCCACATGTTTGACACTCAGAACAATTTTAACCCCACTGTCGCTGAGGCCTTTGTGCGACTCAACACATCCTCCGACCAGTTTCAGTTCCCAACTCCGCAGCCACTTCTCAGTTATCCACCTTCGGATTCTGATGTGGATGTGGTCGAGCCGGACACATGAATATTCAGGGAAGTCCTCTAAGCTTAAGTTCTTTATTTTCATAATGAGGACATTGCGATAGTTAAGTTTGGGGGTGTGTATTATGTATCATGATATTGTCAGAACCTTATATAGTAGTTTATCATTTGCATTTAGTTTAACATTGCATATTAGCATAGGTTGTTTTTGCATTTACATTAGTTAGTATTTTATTTAAGTGTTTTTATGCTTATATAAAAAAAATAAAAGATCAAAAAATATCAAAAAGAGTCGTTAATTAGGATTGCATGAGTCGAGTATGTCAGTAAGTGTGAAGATACCTTAGCAAGTGATGAGATTGGACTTACATAGAACTTGAACAATAATGGCAACCAGGACATAGATGTAATTTCAGACTATAACACGAATCTTTGCCTGTTTGACACTGTTGTACCGGTTAGCACGATAGGATGGCATGTAGTCCAACTTGGGTCGAATAGTCACATAATTGACATCTTGAATGAAATTGGGCTTTAATGACAGAAATTCAGTGAACTGATAGTGATGACTAAGATTAGGCAGAAACCTAAGTTTGGG
Organism: Panax stipuleanatus; assembly: GCA_020205555.1. Taxonomy (NCBI): domain Eukaryota; kingdom Viridiplantae; phylum Streptophyta; class Magnoliopsida; order Apiales; family Araliaceae; genus Panax; species Panax stipuleanatus. The sequence goes on along the minus strand of CM035120.1, from coordinate 60,184,838 downwards.
GGAAAATGTGGGAGCTATCTAAAAGAAAAGAAAAGAAAATGAAATTTTTATATTTTTGGAAAAGATGAAAAAGAGAAAAAGAAACTTGTGAATAAACACCGTGACTCGTTTAGTTTCGTGGCCTTTGATACTAGAGTAAGTACACCCTAGGGGATGTTTTTACACCCGGCGCTCTAAAGCCATCTGGCTTGGGAGTCGTTGGTCGAAAACTCGATACACGGGTATCATTGAAAAGCCTAAGGGAACTAGACGTTGCACAGTCATGAATAAAGTAGAAATACGAGAAAACGAGCAAAATGCCCCGTAAATGAATAAAGATAGAAAGTCTCCCATATTGACTTCCGACTTGGTTGATGTTGAGTCGTGGTTGCATTATCTTGTTTACGTGATTTCTTGAGTTAAAACTGTATTTTCTTTCTAAGACACGTATTATGTGATATATTTGAACTATAGTTGGTCACATTGTTGTTGAGCACACACACACTATATTGGTGTTAACAGGTATTGATTCATTAGATTGGTTTAAACTGCGGAAATGTCTTTGGTTAGATTTGTTGTTTATATCTGTGTGATTTCTCTAAGGCATTATTGGTTAGCTTGATACGCTCTGACAGTTGTATTTGTATTCATCTTAGTTAGTTCATATGTATTGTTTTGCTTGAGGACAATCAAAGTCTCAAGTTTGGGGGTATTTAATGAGTTGGTTTTATACTTACAAATCGATGTCCGTTATAGCTTGATTCGTTGCTAACTTGAGTAGTTTTAGTATTATTTGACTCTACTTTATTTTGTTGGTTGTAGGAAACATAGTGGACGAAAATAAGGAATTAAGAGAGGAAATGCATCATTGTATGGCTTGAACACCCGCTGGGGCGGACTTCTATAGCATAAATACCCGCTGGGGCGAGGGTGTATCACTCGATCGGACAGTAGCAACACCCGACGGGGTGGGTATGTCAAGGCAGAAAACCTGCTGGGGCGGGTATGCGCGGCTGAAAAGAGGAGCTTCCTTATTCAAGTAGGATTTGGACGTAAAGAAGGGCTACGATTTAGGTTGCGAATAGGAGGCTATTTAAGGGTCAGAGAGGGGAATATATCAGATACACTTAGCTTTACACAAGCCCTAGTCCATGATATTGATACGTGAGGAGATTTGAAGCGAAGGGAACACAACGAACGCGAGGCAAACGTGGAGACAAGTAACGACATAATTTCAGATTCTACTTTCTCTCTTCATATTCATCTTGTATTCAGAATGTTATATACTTGGTGGATTATGGTATTTATTTCATTCATGATGAACTAAATTTATATTTAAGCCTATAACGGATCTTATTATGTAATGAAGGATTGATTTGCTTTTAGTTTAGTTTATGAATATTATTTCCAGGTTATTTGCTATGGTTTGTGCATAACTTATATATTTGCTTGATCACCAATTATCTATTATTCCATATGAATTCGAGAGATGACATATGGGATTAGAACTGACCATAGTGACGTATGTTTGTGATTTTTACAGTAGTTGGGATTCATAATTTATGTGTAGGACAGAGATATCTATGCATCATACGTAATCTGAAAAGAACTTGATATTAAATCATTTTCAATTATAATTCACGTAGAGATATAGTGAGTTAGTTGATTAAGGTGTCTTTCTTAAGTCTATCAATCTTGGATTTGAGTGAGTATGGATGTAATGCATTGAGAGATGGTTATATCTACTTTTGTGTTCTTGGTTAATAGTCTAAAATAATTGATATAAACTAAAGGAAAGTATGTTATCCTAAGTGAAATAATAATGTGAAGTTGTAGGCTTAATTCTCCAAAACTTGTTAAAATCTTGAATTAGTGTTAATTTAAGTCTAAGTAGTAGTTATTGTAAAAATCAACAGTTAATCATTGGTTTAATAAAGCTGAAATAATATAAAATTTATACTTGATTAAATAAATTTGAATTATTATCTCTGTGGGTACGATACTTGATCTTATCATTGTATTACTTGTTGACCACGTACACTTGCGTGAAGCGCATATAGGTTTTACCCAACACTTTCAGGCCCATCTCTGCCATTTCGTTGTGTCTGATCATCTCTGAGAAAGGCTTTCCTATTCCAGCTAGGATCCTCTCATAGTAAGGTGCCTCTTGGATGTCTATGAAAGTCATCACCATTTCAATTTCTGTCATGCAGGCTGACCAGACGCCTCCATCTTTGGGCATACTCACGGAAAGACCTAGTACTCTGCTTTTTGACTTTAGTCACTTGTTATCGATTCGGTGCCATTTGTGACTAAAAACTAAACTGATTTAGGAAGGCATGGGCTAACTCTTCTTAGCTGTGAATTTTGGCATTGTCAAGTCGAGTGTACCATGTCCTAGCCTCTCTAGTGAGACTCTTTTGGAAAAGCTGCATTCTGAGGCTTTCATCTTCAGCATAAGACCCTAGATCGCCAATGTATACATTCAAGTGCGTATAGGGATCTCCTGCCCCATTATACTTTTCAAACTTTGGGACTTGGAATTTGTCAGGATGTCTAGCCCCTGGGAATATGCAGAGATCTGAATAGGTGACACTTCCAAGGTTTCCAGTCCCTTTGATTGCCCTGATGGTTTCTTCCATTTGCTGGACTTTCCTTCGGATATCGCCAGTTTCTCGATCTTCCCTGAGATTTGTGATTTATGGGTTTTGTTGGTTCTTTCACTGGATCGAGGTTCATGGATTTACATTTCCCCCTTTTTATTAGCGCTTTGACTGCTACCCTGTGAGGAGGACTCTGTTTGATTGGGAATTGCCTGGCCCTGAGTTCTTTTACTTTGCCCTTTTAGGAGGATAGCCAACTTTGTAATTTGATTCTTAAGTCCCTCAAACTCCTTTCAAGATATGGAACCTGATTTATGTTGGACACTTTCCTCCATGTCGGTGGATAGGCTTTGTGCTTTCTTAGATATAGTAATGGGACTACTCTTACGTATGAGATTAGTAGGTAGTTTAGTCTTGATAAGCATTAACAGTAGGTATGCTATGCAATGTGTTTATTTTTGAGGTTTTTTACTCTAATCCTGTAAAACAAAGGTCAGTTGTTTTGATGGCAGGATATTATGACAGGATTCATAATGAAATGTGTATTTATATATTTTTTTTTGAAATTTACATTGAATTGAAAGTAGAAGGCATGATGAGGCTTCCCTTGGGATTCGGTTAATCAGAGGCTGACCTATCTTAGGCTACTCTCACGATTTTTCAGCATGAAGGTCCCCAGATCTTCGCAATCTACTAGAGAGGAAATTAATCCGATCTTTCAATTGGAGCGGATCTGAGTGGTGCCTTTCCTGAGCCTCACAGGATTAGCCTCCTTTGAGTCCAATAATCAAACACCGACAGGTTCGCCTTTTGGTGGAGGAATCACAAAGCATACATTCACATACATCGTGTCTCACCATATGAAATGATGACATTTGTGTGAAGCACTAATATAAAGCAGTAAATCATTCATTCACATCCATTCAATGTAAAACGCAACATCCATACATACGCAGATATAAAAGGAAATTTTGAAAAGATTTGAACGGGGCCAAAGCCCTCTACTGTCCCTAGCAGAGTCGCCACCTATCGATGTCGAGAAAAAATTCGGTCAACTTTGGAGCTGATCTTTCTCTCTTCCTAAGTTTTGTTGTTTTCTACCCTTGTTTGTTTCATCTGTTTTATGAAAGGATGAACTTTTTTAAGGAAAAGGCCAACATGTATCATGTAGACGATTTGAACGATTTACAGAGTCGATTTACAGAGTCGCCAGTTGGTAGATTTGAAATGGTTGTACTAACTCAACCGAATTTTGTTTGTAAGTAGGCCCAATTACTGGAAATGTTTAAACTTGATCTTGAAACCAAAATTCTTAAGTTCGGGGGCTTGGTTAAGCTTGGGGAAGGTGTTAGGCACCCCCCGACTCCCATTGAAAACATGGTACCACATCTTTTCAATATTTTCCTTTTTATTTGCAATGTGTATATGGATGATGGAAGTAATTGAGCCTACGTTTGATTGATTTGAAAGTAGTGCCTTGCTTCGCTGAACCTATATACGAAGATTTTGATTTGATTTGCAGAAGTCCTTTTTTAGACAAGATATGAAAATGATGTTTTGAAAAGGTGGTTTTCAAGCCCTTACGCTTGCATAGGACTAGAATTCTGTTGATACTTCTACTTTGCTCTTTTCAGCCTTTGGCTCGATTTAAATGGTGATTGTCGGGCTGCGAAGCATCCTCGACCTCAAAATATATACAAATACCGGTCTTCTCGTGGGCATGACAACTATCGGAGTGACTCTGGCACTACAAATCATATTTCATTATGTTTGAGACCTTTAACCTGGATAACCGTTTTAAGGTCTTTCGGATGTACATTTTTACAGAAAAACTGGCAGGGTACATTTGTAATGTGGAGTTTTGTCCATCATGGGAATCAGATTCTGATCAGTTTGATCATGAATCCCATGATTCCTAGGCTCTTAGGAGGAAGCCAAGTAAACCTACACAGCACAGATATTCACAAAGAATGTATATTTATATCTAGACGTCACAAAAACAAAGGATTCATCTGTCAAATCCTTGTATACGCATAGCCAAAGCTCCTCGTTCCCACTAGATAGCGATCTAAGGGTCGTAAGGTTACTTTAATATTTAACAAAACTAGAAAGAAAGCTAGATTTAAATAAATCTTAGCCATTCTAGCTTTTCGGTTCCGTTTGGACCTATTTTGAACCATTTGAAAGATAGAAAGAGCTAGATTCAAAGAAATCTAAACCTCCAAATTTATATTAAAACAAATTCATATCAAATGAATAATTGAAACAAATATTTAATCACAATGAATAAAGAATATATATAAAAGCTGTAAAGGGCGGCGAATTTCTAATCTTAGGCCCGGACAGAAATGTATATATATATATATATATATATATATATATATATATATATATATATATATATATAAACTGTAAAAGGCGACGAATTTCCAATCTCAGGCTCGGACAGAAAATGTAAATATATATATAAAAGCTGTAAAAGAGCCACGGAGTAATTCAGACTTGACAGAAAAGTATATATATATATATATATATATATATATATATATATATATATATATATTTATAAAAGCTGTAAAAGTGCCACGGAGTAATCCAGGCTTGACAGAATGTAAATATATATATAAGCGGTTAAAAGGCCACAGATTTCCAATCCAGGCCAAAGTAAAATGTAAATGTTAATATATACAGTTAGTATATATATATATTAAAGCAATAAAGGCCACAGATTAGCAATCTAGGCCAAACGAAGTCAGAAAAATTTATATATATATAGTTATATATAAAAAGCACTAACTGCCATAGATTTGCAATCCGGGCTTGACAGAATTGAAAATTAGTATATATATAGTTAGTTATATATAGAATAAAGCTAAAAAGGCTACGAATCAGTGATCCAGGCCGAACAAGTTAGTACACACACATACACACACACACACACACACACACACACACACACACACACATATATATATATATATATATATATATATATATATATATATAAAAGCAAGTAAAAGCCACGGATCAGCGATCCAGGCTGTGCAAATGCAAAAAAATGTATATATGTACTAAAATATACTAAAAAGTAAGCAAAAATAGCCACGGAACTGAGTTCCGAGCAAAATCAAAAGATGAAACTTTACGTGCACGTGCAAATATACGTAATGAAATAGGAAACTAGTTCTGATCGTAAAAATACTTACAATGGACTGCTACAAGGGCTTTTTGCCACTTAGTAGTCTTCAAATGGACGTTTCCACCGGTTAATTTTTGGTATATTGTAGAATATACGTATACAAATGTATTAGAGTAATAAAATCTAAGTTTGGAGTATTAGAAGTCGGGCTAGGAAACAAAATGGGCGGAGTTTCAGAGCGTTTTTTATTATTTTTTCTTTTTTTGCCAAGGGTGGGGGTTTTTATTTATAGACCTGATGGTAGTAGGTCTACCCGCATCAGCAGCGGGTCTACCTGTGACTGTTTATGGTGGGCCCCATCTGGTGGGTCCCGTTGTCTCAAAGTACGTGCGCTCTGACCAATACGCAGTGTGCTTGAACTTTCGAAACTTTTGATCCAGGAGTCCGTTTGAGGCGTGCTATACCTTTCCAGAAAGCCCTTTCCGAGAGCGTCACAATGACATGGGACTTGACCTTTTTTGGATCCAGGAAGATTAGTTTATGACTAGATCTTCATTTTTCCGCAGTTTATCTATTGAGCTCTGTTGTGCTGTTTTCACTCGGGATAGATGTTATGGCTCTTTCTGACCTTCATTGCATCAATTTGGCTTGATTTTGACTTTATTTGATGTTAAATCAGTAAAATGACCATTTTGCCCCTCCAGGGGTTTCCTCAAGGATTGACATAATTTTTGACTGTTTATCGGGATCGTCTCCGAGGTTTTGATTACAGTCGACTCTGTTCTTCCTCTAGGTTATCTCTGAGATTGACTTGTTCTCTCAGGTTTATCTTTGGGGATGATTTGATGCTTTGGGGCTATTACTGAAGGTTGACTGTACCTCCCAGGGTTGTTGCCGGGGCTACTATTCCTCCTGGGGTTGTTGCCGGGGCTTCACTTGACATCCTGGTATTGTCGGGGTTTAACTTGACATCCCGGTGTTGTGACCGGGGTTGAGCTTGACATTCTAGGGTTCCGGGGCTACTATACCTCCTGGGGTTGTTCTTTAGAGTGGAAAAAGATGCGTTTGCCCTCCTGTATGGTTACTAACAGGAAACCAAAATTTTGAGTGTCTACAACGATTATGCCATTACCTTCTTAAATAATTATTCTTCCTTTTATGGTGTGACCCTTTAGGTTTTTCATATTAAACCGGTTGTGAATAAATTAATTAGAACAATTCTAATCTTATTTAAATAAATAAATTAAACTAATAATCTATTTAAATAAATAATATTTATTCTACAATAGGGATAAGCCTCCCTAGCGATCAACGACTTTCCAGATAATATAAATGTCAACATTAATCATAAAAGAACCTGTGAGTAAATAGTTACCGTACAATTTAATCCTTCCACCATACAATGTCCCAATTAAATATAAGATATGGAATTACTGTCAGGTCTTATTTTATTTAATTATATATATCTCGATTAGAAAATGCACAACTCCAAATAATACAAATTATAAACTCCTTTCTAATTTTATTCTGCCTTTGCCAAGGACTACTGGGTTGTCATTTAACGAATCACATAGGAAATATATCTTTTTTTACTAGAAATGGTAGATTCTTTATTGATCATTCATTATCTCCATATGTAACTTATTACACCCAATCATACCCTTTGATATACCCTAAGGGTGTTAAGGAATAAGTCAAAGTATAATTCATTACACACAAGATACTATGATGATCTCAAGTCCAAGGATCACTTGTACTACTATCAGATTTGGAATTCCTATTAACAGGCGAGTAAAACTCCATTAGGTATTCCTTAGTGAGTCACGTTCAATGTACTTATTCTCCAATAAGCACCTACATACTTGCTTTAGTGTCTCCACACAAATGATCATGAGATCAATCATCCTCATCCAATGAGCAAGCAACATATGTACCAATCTATCCGGATTTACTAATCCCTTTTTAGTAATCCAATGAGTGGGAACTATTTTAATTTTAAGCTTTCTAAGAATTTAGATCTCATTAGCATAATCAATATCATGATTCTAAAAGCATTGCTTAAAACTATGGGTTATTTACATATTATAAAAACAACATCATGTAGATAATTAAACTCCTTTAATAAATGAATACTTTTATTAATAAATAAATAAGATCATTTACAAAGTATATGCTTTATCATCATACATGATTGGCTTGTATGCATATTACTTTCAATCTCCCACTTGCTTTAAAGCCAATCTCCATGGTATCTCATACCCATCTTCTCTAAGTGACGATTAAATTGCTATTGTGTTAAAGCTTTAGTAAATGGATCTGCAATGTTGGCTTGAGAGTCTACACTCTCCAAGGTGACGTCTCTTCTTTTAATGATCTCCTTGATTAAGTGAAATCGCCGCAACATGTGTTTGGATTTCTGATGAGACCTGGGTTCCTTAGCTTGTGCAACAGCTCCGGTGTTGTCACAGTACAAGGGGAATGCTCCTCCAATGCTAGGAACCACACCAAGTTCTTTTATGAACTTCGTCATCCAAACATCCTCCTTTACAGATTCACTTGCAGCTATGTACTCTGCCGCTGTCACTAAATCAGTAACTATTTACTACTTGGAACTCTTCCAACTAACTACGCCTCCGTTAAAGGTAAATACATACCCCAAAATAGATTTACTGTCATCTTTGTCCGTTTGAAAACTTGAGTCTGTGAAGCCCTCGAGTTTTAATTCAGATCCACCGTAAACAAGAAATACATCCTTAGTCCTTCGTAAGTACTTTAGGATATTTTTCACTGCCTTCAAGTGCTCTTCTCATGGATTCGACTGATATCTGCTCGTTACACTAAGTGTAAGAGAGACATCCAATCTAGTACATATTATACTGTATATGATAGATCCTATCGCTAAAGCATAAGGAATCTTACTCATATGGTCTCTCTCTTCAGGTGTCTTTGGGGCCTGTTTCTTGGAGAGATGTATTCTATGTCTCATCGGCATGAGACCTCTTTTGGAATCTTCCATGCTAAACCCCTTTAGCATTGAGTCAATGTACGTTCCTTGGGATAAGCCAAGCATCCTTTTAGATCTATCTCTATAGATCTTTATCCATAAAATATAGGATGTTTCTCCCAAGTCCTTCATGGAGAAGTGTTTAGATAACCAGATTTTAATCAATTGTAGCATAGGAATGTCATTCCCTATTAGTAATATATCATCAACATATAATACAAGGAATGAAACATCACTCCCACTAACCTTCTTGTACACACATGGTTCATCCTCGTTTTTGATAAAATCAAACTCTTTGATTGTCTCATCAAAATCGGATGTTCCACCTACGAGAAGCTTGCTTCAATAACTTGATTTGTTCTAACCTTTGAAACAAATCCCTCTGGCTGTGTCATATACACATCCTCCTCAAGTTTCCCATTGAGGAAGGCCGTTTTCACGTCCATTTGCAAGATCTCATAGTCGTAATAAGCTGCAATCGCAAGTAAAATCCGAATGGACTTGAGCATAGCTACTGGTGAGAAGGTTTCATCATAGTCAACTCCTTGTCTTTATTTGAAACCTTTTGCAACCAGTTGGGCTTTATAGGTTTATACCTTGCCGTCCGCTCCAGTCTTTCTTTTAAAGACCCATTTACACCCAATAGGCTTAATGCCTTTAGGTGGTGAAACCAAAGTCCATACTTGGTTCTCATCTATGGAGTCCATCTTGGATTTCATAGCTTCAAGCCATTTCCCTGAGTCTTTATTACTCATAGCCTGTTCATAATTCAATGGATCATCATCATTAATGACGTGTACCTCATCTTCATCCTCTATGACGAATCCATACCTATCAAGTATCTTTGGTACTCTTCTACATTTATGAATTGGGTGTTGTACAGAAGGTGTCTCTACTTGGACAGGTTCATCCATTTGATCTGTAGTGGTTTGTGGCTCTTGAATTTTTCAAGATCTATTTTCCTCCCACTAGCCCCTTCAAGGATAAACTCTTTTTCCAAGAAGGCAGCATGTTTCGCAACAAACACTTTTTTCTCAGTAGGATTGTAGAAATAGTATCCCAAATTTTCTTTAGGATATCCCATAAACGTGCACTTATCAGATCTTGTCTCAAGCTTATCATTTTGATACCTTTTCACATAAGCTAGACATCCCCAAATCTTAACATGCTTAAGACCAGGTTTACTCCTTGTCCACATCTTATATGGAGTTTTAGGGACGGATTTTGAGGGGACCTTATTTAGTAGATATGCAGCCACTTCTCGGGCATAACCCCAGAATGATACTGGAAGATCTGTAAAACTCATTATGGATCGAACCATATCCAACAATGTTCAATTTCTCCTTTCAGGTACACCATTTAATTATGGTGTTCCTGGTGGAGTCCATTGTGAGATTATACCATTTTCTTTGAGACAATCGAGAAACTCACCGCTTAAGTATTCACCACCTCGATCTGATCAAAGAATCTTAATACTTTTGCCAGTTTATTTCTCTACTTCACTTCTAAACTCTTTTAACCTTTCAAATAATTTAGATTTATATTTCATTAAATACACATATCCAAATCTTGAGTGATCATCAGTGAAAGTAATAAAATAAGAATACCCTCCCCGTGCATTCTGTCGACGTCGGGAAAAAATACGGGTCGAGTTGGACCCGAATCTTTCTCTCTTCCTAAGTTTTTATTTTCTACCCTTATTTTATCTTGCCTATTTTAATGAAGGGTGAAGGTTTTTAGGAAAAGGCTAACATGTATCATGTCGACGATTTGAACGGTTTACAGAGTTGCCAGTTGGTAGATTTGAAATAGTTGTATCAACTCAAACGAGTTTTGTTTGAAAGTAGGCTCAATTGCTGGACACTGTCAAAACTTGATATTTGAAATCAAAGTTCTAAGCTCGAAGCCTTGGTTAAGTGGGGGGAAGGTGTTAGGCACCCCCCCAACTCCCGTGAAAACACGGTACCACATATTTTCAATATTTCCCTTTTTATTTGCAATATGTGTGTGAATGCTGGAAGAAATTGGGCCTACGTTTGATTCATTTGAAAGTATGGACGTGCTTCGTTGAACCTATATACGAAAAAGGGTTTAATTTAATTTGCAAAAGTCCTTTTTAGACAAGATATAAAAATGATGTTTTGAAAAGCAGGTCTTCAAACCCTCACGCTCACGTAGGAGCATGTTGATACTTTCATTTTTTTATCTTTTCAGCCTTTCGGCTCAATTTTTAATGGTGATTGCCAGGCTGCGAAGCATCCTTAACCACAAAATATATACAAGTGCTAGTTTTCTCATGGCCATGACAGCCATCGAAGTGACTCTGGCACAATAAACCATTATTTCATTATGTTTGAGACCTTAAACTCGGATAACCGTTTAAGGTTTTTCGGATGTACATTTTTACAGAAAAACTTGCAGGGTACATTTGTAATGTGGAGTTTGTCCATTGTGGGAATCAGATTCTGATCAATTTGATCATGAATCCCACGATTCCTAGGCTCACATGAGGAGGCCAAGAAAACCTGCACAACACAGATATTTACAGAAAATGGATATTTACATCCAGACATCGCAAAAACTAAGGATTCATCAGTCAAATTATGGCCTGTGCATATCCAAAGTTTCTCGTTCCCAATAGATAGCAATCTAAGGGTCGCGATGTTACTTTCAAATGAATAAAATTAAACAGAAAGCTAGATTTAAATAAATTTTAGCCATTCTAGCTTCCCGGTTCCAGTTGGATCTATTTTGAACCGTTTGAAAGGTAGAAAAGGCTAGATTTAAAGAAATCTAATTTACCAGAATTGGTATTTTAAACAAAATTCATATCAAATGAATATTTACAGCAAATATAATCATAATGAATAAAGCATATATATATATATATATAATTATATATATACGAAAGTTGTAAAGGGTGATGAGTTTTCACTCCTATGCCCGGACTGGAATGAATATATATATATTTATAAAAGCTGTAAAAAGCCACGGAGTAATCCAGGCTTGACATAATGGAAATATATATATATATATATATATATATATATATATATATATATATATATATATATATATATATATATAAAAGCAATAAAGGGCGACGAATTTCAAATCCTATGCCCGGACATAAATATAAATATATATATATATATAGATATATATATTTATAAAAGCTGTATAATAGCCACGGAATGATCTAGGCTTGACAGAATGTAAATATATATATATATATATATAAGTTGTAAAAAGCCACGGAATGATCCAGGCTTGACTGAATGTAAATATATATATATATATATAAAAGCAATAAAAGCCACAAAATATTCCAGGCTTGACAGAATGGAAATATATATATGTATAAAAGCGGTAAGAAGGCCACAGATTTTCAATCCAGGCCAAACTGAAATATAAATGTTAATATATACAGTTAGTATATATATATATATATTAAAGCAATAAAAAGGCCACGAAGTCAAAATCCAGGCCAAATGAAGTCAGAAAAATAAATATATATAGTTATATATATAAAAGTAGTAACTACCACGGATTTGCCATCCGGGCTTGACGGAATTGAAAAGTTAGTATATATATAGTTAAATATATACATAATAAAGCCAAAAAGAACACGAGTCAATGACCCAGTCTGCAAAAGTTGATATATATATATATATATATATATATATATATATATATATAAGCGATTAAAAGCCGCGGATCGACTATCCGGGCTGTGCAAATGCTAAAAAACGTATAAATGTACTAAAATGTACTAAAACATAAGCAAAAACAGCCACAGAACTGAGTTCTGGGCAAAACTAGAAAATGAAACTTAACGTGCACGTGTATAAATGCACAATGAAGTAGTAAGAACTTCCTGATCTTAAAAATACTCACAATGGACTGCTACACGGGCTTTTTACCACTTTGTAGGCTTCAAACGGGCGTTTCTACCAGTTAATTTTTGATATGTGGTAGTATATGAGTATACTTATGTGTTATAGTAATAAAATCTGGATTTGTAGTACTAGAAGTCGGGCTAAGAAACGAAATGGGCGGAATTTCAGAGCGTTTTTTATTTGTTTCTCCTTTTTTTTGGCTTAGGGGTGCACTTGTATTTAAAGACCCGATGGAAGCGGGCCTACCCACGGTAGCCGCGAGTCTACCTGCGGTGCCACATGGCAAGGCCCACTCAGTGGGGTTTGTTGTCTCGAAGTACGTGCACTCCAAGCAACGCGATGTTTGGTTCAAACTTTATAACTTTTGATCGGAGCGTTCGTTTGAGGTGTGCTATACCTTTTTGGAAATCCCTCGCCCAGAGCGTCACAATAACATGGGACTAAACCTTTTTCGAGTCCAAGAAGACGGGTTCATAACCGGGTCTTCGTTTCTTCATAGTTTATCCGTTGAGCTGTCTTGCGCTGTTTTCACTCGCGATTAGTGTTATGGTTCTTTCTTACCTTGATGGCATCAATTCGGCTTGATTTTGACTAGATTGGGTTCAAGTTGGTAAAATTACCATTTTACCCCTTCAGAGGTTGTCTCCTGTACTAGCACAGTCTTCGACTGTCTTCCCAGGGCTGTCTCTAAGGCTTTGATCCTAGTAGATTATGTTTATCCTCAGAGTTATCTCCGAGGTTGACTTGGTTTACCTAGGTTATCTCTGGGGATGATGTGATACTTCGGAGTTGTCTCCAAAGTTGATTTGGCCTCCCAGGTTGTGATCGGGGCTTGACCTGACCTCCCGAATTATGACCGGGTCGGAACTGGATCTCCCGGTGTTGTCGCCGGGGTTACTGTACCTCCCGATTTGTGACTGGGGCTGAGTTGACATCTCGGGATTGTCGCCGAGGTTGAGTTAACATCCTAGTATTGAGATTAGGGCTGAGTTGACATCCCAGTATTGAGGCCGAGGCTGAGTTAGTATCCTGGTATTAAGATCGGGGCTGAGTTGACATCCCGATATTGAGAACGGGGCTCTGTTGACATCTCAGTATTGAGACCGGGGATGAGTTGGCATCCCGGTATTGAGACCAGGGCTGAGTTGACATTTCGGTACTGAGACCGGGGCTGAGTTTGCATCTTGGTATTTAGACCGGGGTTGAGTTGACATCTTGGTATTAAGATCGGGGCTGAGTTGACATCCCGGGGTTGTCGCCGGGACCGAGTTAACATCCCGGTATTGAGACCGAGGCCGAGTTGACATCCCGATTTGAGACCGGGGCTGAGTTGACATCCCAGGATTGAGACCGGGGTTGTGTTGACAATCTGGTAATGAGACCGGGGCTAACTTGGCAACCCGGTATTGAGATCGTGGCTGAGTTGGCATCCCGGTATTGAGACCAGGGCTGAGTTGACATCCTGATATTGAGATCAGGGTTGAGTTGATAACTCGATATTGAGATCGGGGCTGAGTTGGCATCCCGATATTAAGACCGGGGATGAGTTGGCATCCCGGTATTGAGACTAGGGCTGGGTTGGCATCCCGGTATTGAGACCGGGGCTGAGTTGACATCCCGGTATTGAGACCGTGGCTGAGTTAGCATCCCGGTATTGAGACCGAGGCTGAGTTGACATCTCGGTATTGAGACCGGGGCTGAGGTGACATCCCAGTATTAAGACCGGGGCTGAGTTAACATCCTGGGGTCATCGTTGGGAGGCAAAAGATGGTTATACCCTCCTGCAGGGTTAGTAACAGAAATGCAAAATTTTGAGTGTCTATAGATGCCCCTCTTTATTATGTTTATGCAATGCAATGGAATAAGCAAGATAAAGATTGCTAGACACTGGAAATATGATTGATGCAAATGTAATGCAACGCATTGCATGATATGTTATGAATGTTAGATACCTCCGAGGGAGTAGGGTTCTCACTGGTGCATTACGTTATTTTCTGCTGGGGATAACGTTATCCGTGATAACCCTTGGTGCCAGGCTATCATTTTCTGTTTATGCCATTTTCCGTTGGGGATGACATCATTCAGGATAGCCTTTGGTGAATTCTCTTTGACGCTTACACGAATGACATCTTGTAAAGTCTCGATCACCACCGAATCTTTCTCGATGCCCCCTCTAGGGATTTGTATAACAGATTCCATCATTTGTCCTCTGTGAGGTTAAACTGATATACTGTTTTCGCCACTAACTCATTCCTGATGCTTCGCTGGAGTTGTCGCCAACGGCTGAACTGTTAGAACCTTTGACCTTCGCTAAAGTTGCCTTCAACGACTGATATCACTGGACCGTTCCCGATGCTTTGTTGGGGTTGTCGCCAACGGCTGATATTATCAGGCAATCTGACCTTTGCTAAAGTGGCCTTCAACGGCTGATATCACCGGACCATTCCTGATGCTTCGCTGGGGTTTTCACTAGCGGTTGATATGTCAGGCAATCTGACCTTTGCTGAAGTAGCCTCTAACGGCTGATATCATCAGACCGTTCCCGATGCATCTCTGGGGTTGTCGCCAGCGGTTGATAGTGTCAGGCAATCTGACCTTCGCTAAGGTAGCCTTCACCGGCTGATATCACCGAATCGTTCCCAATACTTCGTTGGGGTTGTCGCCAACGGCTGATAGTGTCACGCAATCTGACCTTCAATGAAGTGGCCTTCAATGACTGATATCACCAGACCGTTCCCGATGGTTCGCTGGGGTTGTCGCCATCGATTGATAGTGTCAGGCAATCTGACCTTCGCTGAAGTGGCCTTCAACGGCTGATATCATAGGACCGTTCCCGATGCTTCGTTGGGGTTGTTGCCAACGGCTGATAGTGTCAGACAATCTGACCTTCGCTAAAGTGGCCTTCAACGACTGATATCACCGGATCGTTCCTGATGCTTCGCTGGGGTTTTTGCCAGCGGTTGAAATGTTAGGCAATCTGACCAATCTCAACGTGGGGGTACTATTTCTGACAAATCTTACCCTCAGATCAATCTAAATGCCTTGATACAGTCAGAACCTGCCATTCATACCGTCGGACCTTCCTAATGCTCTGACAGTGGTAGTTTTTCGCAGTTCTCATCATTGATCACCGGATATCCCTTCGGGATGATAACCAATGGTTTACATAAAGTTCTTATCTTTGTCAGGCCCTCGCCACTTAAACGAAGGATTTCAGGCCAATCCGCTCAATCGCGTAGCAGTTTTTTTTCTTCTGGATTTGACTTTTTAGCTCCTGTAAACTCCATTTCCACTCAAACTGAACCGATCCGGAGGGGGTGGGGCCCACCTTAGGGAGCCATAGGTAGATGTACAGCAGCTGTAGGTGGGCCTGCTCCCTCCTGCGAGTTTAAGATGGGCATTAGGGGCCTTTCAGATTCATTTTTAGTTTTGAATTCCAAAGGAAATCCGATTTTTTTTCTTAGATCTACGGAGTTCGGGCAGATTTTTTCAGATTTTGTCAGTGCACAAACGTTCTGCACATCTCAGGTAACGTTTACATCCTTTATTTTCCAGTTTTGACCATTAGAATATTGTAAACCACGTAGTGTGCTTTCAAATGCAATGTATCAAAAATGTATGCTTATATGACTTGATAAAATTTTTAGACTTCATAAGTATGTATATTTTACTGTGATGCACGTTTTGATGTAAGAAAATTTGAATTCTGAGATAGTCAATTGACGTCCTTTTTGATTAGTTTACTCATCCTTTTTGCGGCCCAGTGAGCCTGGATTTTTAACTAAAAAATGTCCATGGTAATTTAGCTACCATGTGAAGTTTACTTTTGATTGTTTTTAATAAATATGAAATGTTTCTGATTTTGGGTAAGTGTGCTATTGAATGGCCACCTAGTCAGGCCTGTGTGCATGGGGATAGTCCATTTTACAAAGGAGACTCTGGCGATTTTTTTTCCAAAAGACTGAGTATTTAATAAACATGCAATTTTGACTCTACTGGGGATTTTGACTGACCCATGCATGTTTTAGGACTTAAAAATGCATAAAGTAAGGCTTTAATTTAATAAGTCATAGGTTTAGTCTTACCTCACCCTTTGTGAGGTGTTTTGGAGACTTTGTCCAGGTTATGGATCCATATAGACCCTGGTAGTGCTAATAGGGTCGTTCCAGGAGTTAGACGGAGGAGAGTCTCTGATGTTTCTCAGCCACGGCCAGCCCGGCCGCCTCGCAGATTGGTTGAGTCAGTAATTCGTCCTATCCGGGTTGATCCGCCGGTTGATGTGGACGATGAGGATGTATCTTTTATTGATTCTGTCCCAGGTCAGGCTCCACATGCGGAGCTTCCAGGCATTGTGGTTCCACTCTAGGAGCTGTTGAGAGATTTGAAGCGCCATCCCCCGAGATTCCTTCACGCCAACGAGGTGACTGAAGTTTTCCTTCTGGATTCTCTTCCTTTCTTTCTTTTGCCATTTTAGGGCACATGTTTCATCTTTCCTTTTCCTTTACTTGTTGACGGTACGTCAACATTCTTGGTCTCAACTGCAAGGGGTGGTAAAACATGCAAGGGGTGGTAAAACATGCAAGAGTGAGCAAACAAAAGCTCACTTGAAATGCAACGGTGATAAGTCATAGAAGTAAGTTAGCTAAATAAACGGGGCATGAAAACTCAACAAGCAAAAACCAACTTTTCTAGACAGCAAGGGTTCCCTCTGGGGCGGGTCCCATAGGCACAAAACACCCGCTGGGGCGGGTCACCCCTGGAGGAAACCCCAGTTCGCGAATTGGCGAGAAATAAGCCAGTTTGGCTTATTTCTTCACACCGAATTTGATTTTTCCCAACATGAGCAACATGAAACTTACTAACAACAATATTTTGGACTTATTAACATGATTATAACATATATAATTCTTCTAACACATAATCAAAACTAAGGTTTTTTCATGATTTTTGAAGAAAACACAAAATCAAGCGTTCTTGACGAAAATTATTACTACGAATTCGTTTTTAAAACAATTCATAAAATTCCAATTGTAATAACTTCTATTCTTAACATACTAACATAATACATGATCAATTTCAACAATAACCCATAATTAAACACCAATTTAATAGTTTCAAAAGCTATTTTTTAGAAATTGATTTTAGAAAATCACTATGAACACAATTCTTCTTGTTTATCAAAATTTCATGAATTGAATTGTTAAAACAACCATATAATTCATATATAATCATGCTATATCATATATTACTCTTAAATTTATACTTACACCAATCTCTTTGATGATTTAAGAACTATTTTCAAAATAACTTCATAATAAAACACTATGAACATGATTTCTCCATGTTCATCATAGCTTTGTGAATTAAAACACTTAAACAATTATAAAAATCATATGTAAACATATATATATATCTATATTATATATATATATATATATATATATATATATATATATATATATATATGTACACATCCCATACATATATTAAAATCAAAAACTTTCACATAAAATTTTTTAAAGAAAATTCTAAAACCATGAAAACATAGAAGACAAGATTACAACTTATAGAGTTCTAAGTTTATACCTTTTATAGTTTGAATTAAGAGAAGAGATGGAGATGATGATGTTCTTCTCTTGCTTCCTCAAGCTTCTCTTCTTCTTCTTCTTCTTCTTCTTCTTCTCTGACAATTCTCTCTATCCCTTTCTCTCTGTTTCTTTCTTTCTTTGTTTCTAAAAACTAACGTACTAACTTGTAGTATATACATATAATACATATATAATATATATGTAACCTGTATTATTATTAAAAGTAATAAATAAAATACTAATTACCATAATAATTGCTACTTATTACATAGGTTACAATCATTTGAAAGGTTAGGCCATGTTTGGCAACTCTTAAATAAAATAATTCTTTTATTAGCTAAAGTCATGTTTGGTAAAATAAATTTAATAGAAAAGTAAGGCCTTGTTTGATAGAATCACTTTAAAACCCTTTTCCATTTTTTTAATAAATCTTTAACCCATAAGTTAGTTGCTACACTTATTTAATTAAATTACAACATCCTAATTCAATTAAATAAAAACTAACACTCATTAATTAATAAAACATATAATACCAAATTGTTACACCATTGTAATTCCTTAGTTAAATATAATTCATGTAACAAATTATTATCAACACTTAGCACATAACATTAAATCTAATTTAACTATTCTTAATTAAATTAGAATTATGCTACACCATTATTAACACATCAATTTAATTAATTCTATTGTGCTTAATTAAATTACCCACAACATTCCACAATTTATAAATCACATAAGTTATTTATTTAGCTCAATAAATAAATCACATACAATATTTATTTAACTCAATAAATATTTAAAATTATTATATAAAATCTCAATCGTTACAATCTTCCCTTCTTAAAAGGATTCTGTCGCCAGAATCACAACATTAAAAAAATTCTCATAAAAAAATTTCTCGTAAAATTCTCATATGTTACATTCTTCCCCCCTTAAAAGGATTCTGTCCCCAGAATCGATATATAAGTGGTTACAAAATTTAATTAAGCAAATAGTTGAGGATACGATTTCCTCATTACATCCTCGAGTTCCCACGTGGCTTCATCAGAATTGTGGTTCCTCCATATTACCTTAACAAAAGGTATCACTTTATTCCTAAGTACTTGCTCCTTTCTATCAATTATTTGAACAGGCACTTCTTTATAAGTTAAGTCTTTATCAAATTGTAAAGGCTCGTATTCTATTATATATTTATAGTCGTGTTTGTAAGGTCGTAACACAAAAATGTGAAAGACGTTATGTATATTCTCGAGCTCCGGAGGTAATGCTACCTCGTAAGCAACCTCGCCCACCTTTCGTTGTACTTCAAAAGGTCCACTAAATCGGGGACTCAGCTTCCCTTTCTTGCCAAATTGAATCTTCCCCTTTCAGGGAGATACTTTCAGGAAAACAAAGCTCCCTGATAAGAATTCTCGGTTCTGACGATGTTGATCGGTATATTTCTTTTGTCTATCTTGAGCAGCAACCAATCTTGTTCTAATCAGCTTCACAATTTCAGCAGTTTGTTATTCTAATTTCGGTCCCAATAGTTCACGTTCACCGACTTCATCCCAGCACAAAGGAGTTTTGCACTTCCTACCGTATAATACTTCGTAAGGCGGCATGCCGATACTCGTGCGGTAATTGTTGTTGTAGCGAACTCCACCAACGGTAGATGATCATCCCAGCTTCCCTTGAAATCCAACACACATGCTCTCAGCATATCTTCAAGCGTCTGAATTGTTCTCTTGCTCTGACCATCGGTCTGAGGATGATATGTTGTACTCATTCGCAATTGCGTTCCCAGACACTCTTGCAATCGCTTCCAAAAATTCGACGTAAATCGTTGATCTCTGTCGGACACAATCGACACCGGAACACCGTGTCGAGAAATAATTTCCTTAATGTACAATTTAGCCAATTGTTCCAAGTTGTACTTAATTCTGATCGGTAGAAAGTGGGCTGACTTCATCAGTCGATCCACAATGACCAATATCGCATCGAAAACCTTCTGAGTCGCTGGAAGACCAACCATGAAATCCATCGTGATATACTCCCACTTCCATTCTGGAATTTCTAACGATTGTAGCAATCCGCTAGGTGTCTGGTGTTCTGCCTTGACTTTCTGGCAAGTTAGACATTTCGCAACGCATTCAGCAACATCCCTTTTCATATTTGGCCACCAGAAATAGTGCCTAAGATCCTTGTACATCTTCTTACTCCCAGGGAGAATTGAATATTTCGAACTATGAGTTTCGCTCAAAATCTCCTCCTTAACTTTTGGTACTGGCGGTACCCAAATTCTACCTTTAAATCGTAGTAATCCCTCACTGTCAATCTTGAATTTGAACTCTTCACCATCTGCTATTCTTTTTCGAACCTTTTTGCATCTTCATCGTGAAGTTGTATTTCTTTCACCTTGTCTACTAGAGTAGAACCAGTAGTTACTTGAAACAACTTCTCATCCGATTCCTTTGGAAACTTCACTTCCAGCTCTAATCTAGCCATCTATTTTATCAACTGATCCTGATCAGCAGCTTCTCCCGACCTTTTCTACTCAAAGCGTCGACGACAACGTTAGCTTTACCCGGATGGTAAAGTATTTCGAAGTCGTAGTCTTTGATCAGTTCCAACCATCTCCTTTGGCGCATGTTTAAATCCTTCTGGATAAAAATATACTTCAGACTCTTGTGATCTGTGAATATTTCACACTTCTCTCCAGATAAGTAGTGTCTCCAAATCTTTAGAGCAAACACTACTGCCACCAATTCTAAGTCATGGGTCAGATACCCCTTCTCGTAATCCTTCAGCTGACGTGATGCATAAGTAATGACCTTGCCGCTCTGCATCAACACACAACCTAAACCCTTATGTGAGGCATCACTATATACCATGAAATTCCCCGTATTATCCGGTAAGGACAACACCGGCACAGTACTCAACCTCTTCTTCAACTCCTAAAAACTTTTCTCACACTTTTTTGTCCAAACAAACTTAACTATTTTACGAGTTAAATTCGTCAATGGAGTTGCGATCTTGAAAAAATCTTGAATAAATCTCCGATAAAAACCTGCCAATCCGAAGAAACTCCTCACCTCAGACGGCATTTTTGGCTGATCCCAATTCATTACCGCTTCAACCTTCGACGGATCTACCGAAATACCATCCTTATCGATCATGTGACAAGAAATTGCACACGTTCCAACCAGAATTTGCACTTTGAGAATTTCGCTTAAAGCTTCTCTCGTCTCAGCGATTCTAAGGTTAGCCTTAAATGTTCAGCGTGTTCCTCCTCGGTCTTGGAATAAACTAGGATGTCATCTATGAACACCACTACGAACTTATCTTAGAATGGTTTACACACCCTGTTCATTAGGTCCATAAATGCAGCTGGGGCATTTGTTAGACTAAATGACATCACCAAGAACTCGTAATGACCATACCGAGTCCTAAAAGTCATTTTCGGTATATCCTCCTTCCTGACCTTTAATTGATGATACCCGCTTCTTAAATCAATTTTTGAGAAGTATTTAGCACCTTTCAGTTGGTCAAACAAGTCATCGATCCTA
Source organism: Panax stipuleanatus (assembly GCA_020205555.1). Classification (NCBI taxonomy): domain Eukaryota; kingdom Viridiplantae; phylum Streptophyta; class Magnoliopsida; order Apiales; family Araliaceae; genus Panax; species Panax stipuleanatus. Next base: position 60,163,075 of record CM035120.1, on the reverse strand, counting down.
GGTAAGGGATACCTATTCTTGATCATAACTTTGTTGAACTCCCTATAATCAATGCAAAGACGCATGGATCCATCATTCTTCTTCACGAATAACACTAGCGCTCCCCACGGCGAAATGTTCGACTGAATATACTTCTTGTCTAATAATTCTTGTAATTGAACCATCAGTTCCTTCATCTCAACTGGAGTGATTCGGTATGGAGCCTTCAAAATTAGAGCAGTTCCCGGCGCTAAGTCTATCACGAACTCTATCTCCCTATCTAGCGGAAGTCCTGGAAAGTCACTCGAAAACACGTCCACAAACTCTTTAACCATCGATATCTCCTCCATTTTCGGGCTTTCCTTACGCGTATCTACTATGTAGGCTAGATATCCTACACAGCCTTGCGTCAAAAGTTTCTTGGCTTGCATCACCGTCAGATAACTCGCTTGTCTAGGCAATTTACTACCATTGAACACTACCTTTAATGGAGTCATAAGGTTTATCGACTTCTTCTGACAGTCGATTACCACCCCATGGTTGAACAACCAGTCCATCCTCAATATGACATCGAATTCCCCAAGTTTTATCAGAATCAAGTCTACCCTCAGCTCCTGACCCTTAATATCCAATCTATAGTTCTTGTATACAAACCTAACCGGAATGACTTCCCTATTCGCAATTTCTATGTTCAAGGGGTAAGCTAACTCCTCTATAGGTAAGTCCTAGGGTTTTAACAAAATCGTCAGATACGAATGAACAAGTAGCACCCGAATCAAATAATACATATGAATTTATACTATTGATTCGAATAATATCTGCCACCATATCTTTTGATTGCACCGCGTCTTGCACCGTCATGTTGAATGTGCGGGCAGTGGGTCGAACGGCTTGCAGTGGTGACGGTTTGACAATAGTCAGAGTGCTGCCACTGCCATTTCTTCCATTCCCTGTTGACCATGCCGCTGGCTTCTTAGGGCAGTTACGAGCTATGTGATCCTTGGATCCACATGTATAGCAAGCTCCCTTCTTTGGGTTGGGCAATTCGGCACGATGTGGCCTTCCTGACCACAGTTATAGCACACACGTTTCCCTTTCATGCACACTCCAGTGTGAGACTTCCCGCATATAGCACATGCTTCGAGCTTCCTCTCTGTTGGCCTCCCTGCTGACTTCCAGTAGAGGTACTGTCGTTCCACTTCCTTTTTTGATGGATAGCCTAGCTACCCCCAGCCTTGTTTTTTGTCTCATTCTTCTTCTTCTTGTCTTGGTTGAATTTAGTCAAGGCTTCGCTCCCTCCTTCAGCTAGAATGGCCTTTTCCAGTATAGCTGTAAACGTGTTCAGCTAGAACATAGAGACCTTACTGTAGAGCCAGGGTTTCAGTCTCTGCTCAAACCTTCTCTCCTTCCTAGCGTCCGTGCTGACCTGGTATGTAGCGAACCTGACCAACTCGTTGAACTTTGCGGCGTATTCCAACACTGTCATCACAGGGAAGTATATTTCAAAGAACATCTCTTTGAAACGTTCCCACGTTATAACTCCTTCACCTTCTCTGGTCTTATTCACCTGCCACCAGAAGCTAGCAACTGACTTCAACATAAAAGTTGCGAATGCCGTTTTTTGGTCTTCACCGACCTTAGCCACGTCAAAGACCTTCTCCATTTCCATAACCCACGCCTGTGCATCTATCGGGTTTGTCGATCCCTTGAATTCAGGAGGCCCTACTGCCTTAAATTCCTTAAATGTAGTACCCTACACTTGCGACCGATTTGCCATTGCTCCTGTCAGTAGGTTCACTAACTGCTGAATCGAGTTAGGGTTTGTTCCATCAATATTATTGTTGTTGTTCGTCGAACCCTCGGGGTTTTGACGTGTTGGTCTTCTTCTCGGAGGCATTTTCTGTTAAGAAAATATTATTATTATATCCTTTATTTGATTCTTAAGTATTCATGTTCAACTTAAACATTTACATAACTCAGTTCATATATGAACACATAGCACATCAATAAACTTCTTTTATTCATTACTCAAAATTTGAAAAACATAGGATAGCTAGCATTCTTGCTATTTACATCATTTTTCCTGAACCGAAACAAGTTACAGGACTACATCATCATTTTATCCCATCATTATCTTAAATTATGGGATTTACATTTATTTATTACAAAAGGAAAAACATAATTTAAAAGCTCTAATGTCTAGGCATATTAAAACATCCTCTCTACGTTCTTCCTCTATCACCCTAAACGCTGTCCTTCGGTCCACCACATACCATGGTAAACCTTGGAACTGAGATGGATAATAAAAGATACGGTCCTGGGCCCTATCTATGACCGTATGGAAAGCGTATTCTGTTTCCCTTAGCTTGGCTCTCTTAGTTTCTGCCTCGTTCCCAGCTCGATCGGCTCATTGAGTAGCCCTCAAGCTTGTTTCCTCAGCTCTGGCACGCTTTGTCGACTCCTCCTGGATGTCTTGCTTCAGCTTTGCTAGCTCAGCTCGAGCCTCATATCGATCATTCTCAACGTATATTAGGTTCCACTGTGCTTCTCCTAGGTCACTAGCCATATCCTCGATAGTCTCGTCCCGCTGCTGGATGGTTTCCTTGAGCTCTCCGGCTCGACCATGAAGCTCCACGTTACTGTCGTAAATTGCCTCGTACATCTCAACACTAACAGAGTGAGGTAGGAATTCCTCTTCGGGATCCTCTTCCTCATCTTCCTCCTCTTTAGACTCGTCCTCGTCCTCTTCCATTGGAATAAATGTCAGCTCATGCTCCCGACCAGCTACGGTGATCACTGGAGATGGCTCTCTCCTAACCAGCTGCTCTCAAACAACATAGATGTCTCGGGGCTCTTCCTCTTTAGGCACCTGAGGTAGATCCTCTTTAGCCTGACTGGATTCTCTAATGTTCGTCATCCTGACAAAAGAATTTTAAAGTTTATTATTACATGATATCGAGTCGTCACTTTTCAAATACCTAAACATAAACACAGAGCACATAAGGTAGTTTATTATCTTTACCTATCACCACTATTCTTTCGATCTTACTATAAGGCTACTACCTAAGGTTTTTGTCCCACCTAAGGTTCATAACCTACTGCTTTGATACCAACATGTGACGCCCCCAAATCCAGGTACTTCGTTTCCACATGATTTGGTGTTCACTTTCTAATTAAAACATACATCTACCCAATAATAAAGAATTGTAACGTAAATTACAACCTTCATAAACTTAAATAAAATCTTCCTTGATAAAGAATTACAACTTGTCCAAATACAATCTCAGGTTAACTAAACCTTAACATCAATCAAACAAATGCGGAAATATAAAACATTGTCAACTAAGACTTATTGTGACGCCCCTGAATCCGGGTCCTCTGACCCCGGTCCGGTCGTCACAATACAATATAAACATCCACCTCTAAACAACATACGATAACTAAATGCGGAATATAATAAACGTACATCGTTCATTCAAAAGGTGTTACTAGTCCCAAGATTCGATAACCTTAATACAACTATACAGATATACCCTAGAATAGTCATTAGGGTTCAAATTACATTAATCGTAATTACAATAAGCATAAAGTAAATTCTGCTCCTTGCAAACTAATCCTACATCTTTCCTTTACCCTTGTCCTTCCCTAAAGTTTCGGGCTTAACTGCAATATAAGTCATAATATAGCAAGAATGAGCAACAAGTTTGCTCAGCAAGTTTAAATACAATAATAAAGGATATATCATGATGAAAGGAATATATCTGACAATGAATTCAACAATATGAATATCGGAAGCAAGAATAACAATTACTTTTAGAATAACTGATAGTCAAGTAGACTTTGAATATAAAACTCCAATGGAATCAATAGCTTATTGACCCTTTAGTTACTGGCCACATAATAAGTACTTGAGGGGATCAGCCTCGCGTACGCTATGTATATGCATAACATTTAACTCTGCTGTTTGTATCTTATATTAGATACCTGGGTACTCCCCTATATATAAGGGGTGTTCTTTTTAGTCTAAGAATCCATACCATCAATTGGTCTGGATAGCTTTTATAAAACTTCATACAATTGTCTGACCGAACAAGGGTTCAGACTCTATTTGACGCAGTTCAAGAATTATAGAACTTTAAATAAGGTACAAGTCCAAGACTGTACGAACTCAAGTGCACCAAGTGCGAATATCAATAACTTCGATGTGGAATAATTGTAAAGAAATTAAACCACCTAATGGATGCTTGGAAATAAAGTTCAAGCTTAAATAAACAACTTTTAATTCAACAATAATCCTGCTCAAGACAATATGAGAAGGATATGAAACTTGCACAATAAAGAGTTTGTGTAAGTTATAGAACTTGCAGATAATAATACAAGAACGAATTCAAAAGAACTTGCTCACAAGATTTATCGAATAAAGTAATGCAAGGTTTTAGAATACTTGCAACATAATAAAAGTAGGGTTCGGATACTTGCCTGTTTGCTCAGCTACAATTAAGTTCTAGCTTTAATTAAATATCGTTGAAATGACCTAACATTAACTAGTCGGTCTTTCAATTAGTATTGTGTAAACTAGCATAAGTTCATACATACAAGAATCTAGTCATCAGGTAAGTCTATCACATAAGACCACAATTTGTATCAAACAGACCATTTTTAATATGTTATAGGTCATTATATGTTAACTGTCAAAAACCAGATTTCATAGACTGTCCAGACTTGGCAGTGGCCTGGAGCAGCTGCGCAGGTTTAAGCTTTAAAAGTGGCGCAGCTGCGCTACTCACTGGTCAGTCCAGGAATGAAATTCCATTCTGCTGGACAACCCGAGCTATCTCCGTTTTTATACCAGTTACTGATATTAAACTTGCACATGCTCTATGGGTATAAATTTCAAGTCCAAAACTTAGCATGCTCATTCTAATCCAATTTAAAGTCATGTGTTTTCATGCGGGTAAGTCACATATCTTAAGCTAATCAATTCATGTTACAAGGGTTAGCTACATAGTCATATTACCACATCACGAGGCTAACAATACTTAGTAAGCATGCTTGTGCGTATACTACTCATGTATACTTAAATCACATAGTTCTTGCCATAGAAATTCATTTTCTATGAATAAGCGTGCATATGTGAAATTCATACTTTAACCAAATGATGCTCAAGTCAACATATCTATAGGCGTAATGAGATCCTAATATATATGCTTGCATGATCATAATATACTTCACGTGGTAATTGATGTTATTAGCTTCCAAATCCTATGTTTTCTTTGAAAAGTACACTAAGTCAACTTAGGTAACTTAGTATAAGCAAAGTATCTTGTAGCCATGACTCCCATATATTAGAACACACATATAAGTTACATACACGTAGTCAAATGGTTAGAATCTAAAAGATATAAGTCTTGATCAAATTTGTTTTCAAAGTTCTTAAGTCTTTCTTTGAAATCGTTTGAATCTTTCAATCAAGTATGCTAGTGTATGATTAACACTTTAAACATGCATTTTATGTCAGTATAAACGATACGATCATATTTAAAATATCAGAATATGCACATGTTACGTATGTGTCTAAGTTCACAATCGAAACTATAAGTTTCATTTCAAAACATACGTTTTCCTTCCCTAATATATGCTAGCATGGTCACAAATATGTATGTTGCATTAAAGAACACATACACGAGAATTAAACCAGTATTCATGCCTGTTCAAAGTGGTACAACTAAGTTAGCATGATCAGATATGAAACAGAAAATAAAAGTCAAGAACAGGCCCTGGCGCAGCTGTGCCGCTGGCCAGTACAATATTGGCGCAGCTGCGCAGGCTGTCGGCCAGTTTAGAAGCTAAACTGCTTCGGCAGTTTTGACAACCCATCTCAAAAATTTCGCTAGAATTCTATTCTATTGAAGCTACATTACATAACTAACATGATTATAACTTTACATAATAATTAACAAACATATTCCAACCACTTAATAAATCAATCATGATCAATTTAATAATCCATAACTTATAAATTTACAAAATGAAGAGCAAGAATAGAAATGATATACCTCTGTAATGGAAAATGAACTTGCTGGTAAACTAATTCCTCACTGATAACTCTCACAGAACTTACCCACTATTCTATACTTATATGAAATTCTCAGCAATTCAAAATGAGAAGGAGAAGAGCTCTTATATAGGCAATTGAAATACTAAACAACTCAATTACCTTCAATATTAAATCAAAGGATTGCAAGAATGTTCAATGGATAAGAGAGAATTGGTGATTTCACTCATGAATCCCACTCCCCATCTATTCATTAGCTATATATTACTGAGATTGAGGGAATGAGTAGAGTAGCTAGCCATGTGTTCACGTGAGAAGAATGAAATGAGCTCATATTATGGGACAAGCCAAACTCAGCATCTAGCAACTAGCAATATAACTTACTAATGTTATATATGTATACATGTAGTATATACTTGGGCTATATGTATTACTTCCATATACATTTAAATGAGTGCTACAATGTTATTTCTAATGAGCAAATAATGATATAATGTATCAAGCAGGGTATATACATATAATTCATGTACATTTTCCTTAATACCAACTTTAATTTAATTGGGTATTATCATTGTTCATAACAGTTATTATTACTATTATAATAACTTTATAGAATTCAATATTAATTAACAATTGAACTTACTATATGCCAATAGGGTGTACATTAAGGTCACATCATGTTACATAAGCAAAATATTATGTAACTTACATAATGTCATTAATCTTACTATATAGTCTCTAAATATAATATATAGACATATTAATGTGTCACCATGTACTATATATAATTTATAGTTAACTACCATATATTAATGGTTTAATATATCGCATGCTTGCACAAACTAATTAATCAAGTAAATATAATCTTATTATATTTATTAATCCTTTGCTTATTAGTATATTATTCTCAACAATAATAAATTCATACATTATCGATTAATCATTCAAAATATCAATTAATCAAACACGTTTAAAATCTCTTCACTATATTCAAGTAAATTAAATATTTAATTAATAACAATTCTTTCAATTCTCTGATATAAAAGTCTCAGGGCTAGCCCACTAATTTAAATAAACCATTAGTGATTTCCTTTAAATATTCCTAGCAATTATTTGCATAGGCTCTAATCACATAACCACATAAGGTTTAAATAAACTCACAAAACTAACACATTAAAATTTAAATCACATATTAAATTAATAATGGAGTTTAAAAATTCACGGTCATTACACTTATTACAAAAGAAACTTGAAACCACAAGCCTTCACTTGCTCATCTTTCCTTTTCCTTTATTTGTTGATGGTACGTCAACATTCTTGGTCTCAACTGCAAGGGGTGGTAAAACATGCAAGAGTGAGCAAACAAAAGCTCACTTGAAATGCAACGGTGATATGACATAAGTGAATAGTTTCAAAAGAGTTTGAATAACGTTACTTTCATCAAAATAAAGAATTGAACAGTAATTCTTTTATTATCTTTAAAGTTCGAATATAGAATTTAACTGAGGGTCATACGACCTTGAACCATGTCCTAGTTTATAAATATTTCTATTTAAACCTTTAAAAGTCGTTAAAACTATGGACCTTCAGCTCGTACTTAGGGCGATCAGCCCTTTGTACCATGTATTGTGCACAAACATTTAACGCTTTCGCATAAATATCCCCTAATAAATAGGGTTGTTCATTCTCAGTAATTGAATACAAGTCCGCACCAAAGAAAGTTTAGTTTGGATAGATAAGGGAACTTTGGAGTTTCAACTATCATCAACTAGGAGTAGTTGAATCGACTCACAGTACTTTAACAGTTCGATAACAATAGAATCATGAACCAATTATCAGATATGCTAATAAACTACATAATAAGTAGGCATGCTTTAGAAATAACTTAAAGCAACTGAAAGAATAAGTAGATCTTGCTTGAATAACTAAGTTAAGATCATAATACCTCAATAATACTTCAATACTTATGCATTATGAACATTAGAATACAATAGCTTGTACAATACGTAATAAGTTAAGAATCGAAAATAAACTTGCATGATATAATGGGCAAGGTTTAGGAAACTTGCACGATGAAAATATCAATGAATAGGCTTACATAGCATACAAGAGTAGTTTAGAAAGCTTGTACAAAGTAAATAACAAGTTTGAAATATAAACTTGCTTAACGTAAGAGAATAAGGATAAGAGAACTTGCACAATATAAATAACAAGTTTAGAGATAGAAAACTTGCCTCAAGCGCAAGCTACACTTTAATAACTATAACCACTTCCACAATTACTCTACACATTTATATTACGTTCAAAATATCTATTTGTACCCAACTACAACATTTAAACTGTTGAACTTCTTACTTAAGTCCAACTCACAACGTTGTTTACAACATAGGTTGCTAACTAGCCATATACGTGAGTCTATACTCACGTCATACATTTCATAAACTTCTAACGCACTAAATTATGTTGTGTACCTTATGAAAGTAATACACCCATACACATGTAACACATTCACATAACAATTCAATCTATCTTGAACACATCAAAAACATGTTATCTTATTACCTATTACATTTATCAAGTCATAGAAGTAAGTTAGCTAAACAAACGGGGCATGAAAACTCAACAAGCAAAAACCAACTTTTTCGGACAGCAAGTGTACCCACTGGGGCAGGTCCCATAGGCCCAAAACACCCGTTGGGGCGGGTCACCCCCTATTGGAAACCCCAGTTCGCTAATTGGTAGAGAAATAAGCCAATTTGGCTTATTTCTTCACACCGAATTCGATTTTCCCAACATAAAACTTACTAACAACAATATTTTGGACTCTTTAACATGATTACAACATATATAATTCTTATAACACATAATCAAAACTAAGGTTTTTTCATGATTTTTAAAGAAAACACAAAATCAAGCGTTCTTGACGAAAATTGTTACTATGAATTCATTTTTACACCAATTCATGAAATTTCAATTGTAATAACTTCTATTATTAACATACTAACATAATACATGATCAATTTCAACAATAACCCATAATTAAACACCAATTTAATAGTTTCAAAAGTCATTTTTCAGAAATTGATTTACAGAAAATCACTATGAACACAATTCTTCTTGTTTATCAAAATTTCATGAATTGAATTGTTAAAACAACCATATAACTCATATATAATCATGCTATATCACTTATTACTCATAACTTTATGCTTCCACCAATCTCTTTGATGATTTAAGAACTATTTTCAAAATAACTTCATAATAAAACACTATGAACATGATTTCTCCATGTTCATCATATCTTTGTGAATTAAAACACTTAAACAATTATAAAAATCATATGTAAACATATATATATATATATATATATATAAATATATATGTACACATCCCATACATATATCAAAATCAGAAACTTTCACACAAAGATTTTTATAAAAAATTCTAAAACCATAAAAACATAGAAGACATGATTACAACTTATAGAGTTCTATGTTTATACCTTTTCTAGTTTGAATTAAGAGAAGAGATGGAGATGATGATGTTCTTCTCTTGCTTCTTCTTCTTCTTCTTCTCTGACGATCCTCTCTAACCCTTTCTCTCTGTTTCTTTCTTTCTTTGTTTGTAAAAACTAACGTACTAACTTGTAGTATATACATATAATACATATATAATATATATGTAACCTATATTATTATTAAAAGTAATAAGTAATATACTAATTACCATAATAATTGCTACTAATTACATAGGTTACAATCATTTGAAAGGTTAGGCCATGTTTGGCAACTCTTAAATAAAACAACTCTTTTATTAGCTAAAGTCATGTTTGGTAAAATAAATTTAAAAGAAAAGTAAGGCCTTGTTTGATAGATTCACTTTAAAACTCTTTTCCATTCTTTTAATAAATCTTTAACCCATAAGTTAGTTGCTACACTTATTTAATTAAATTACAACATCCTAATTCAATTAAATAAAAACTAACATTCATTAATTAATAAAACACATAATACCAAATTGTTACACCATTGTAATTCCTTAGTTAAACATAATTCATGTAACAAATTATTATCAACACTTAGCACATAACATTAAATCTAATTTAAATATTCTTAATTAAATTAGAATTATGCTACACCATTATTAACACATCAATTTAATTAATTCTATTGTACTTAATTAAATTACCCACAACCATTCCACTAATTTATAAATCACATAATTTATTTATTTAGCTTAATAAATAAATCACATACAATATTTATTTAACTCAATAAATATTTAAAATTATTATATAAAATCTCAATCGTTACAGTGTGACAGAGGCTTGGTTAGGGTTTTACCCATTCTTGCTTGTGAGTACATCTCTCTTATACCTTTTTGATATCCTCATTTATATATGTCTATCTTGATCACCGAGGTCTTTTGATATTTGCATGACCAGTTTTGGGCATATGAGAGGCTTCGTTGCCTCGTCCTGCCACTACTCTGGGCTTGGAGACCTATCCTCGGGGACGACGCTGGCATCACTCCACATTAACGGAGGTCCCTATAGCCAAGGGATTCACCCACTCCCGCCTGCAGCTCGAGCTATTGACGGCAGGGTCGATCTCGTGGGTCCCGTATACATTAGACTTTTTGACAGTCAGGTTTGAGGGCAATTTTCCCACTAGCCGGGAGTTTGCATTATCCACCGCCAAGTTTAATTTAGGAGAGCGTGCTATTAGGAGCACCACGGGAGAGATCCGTATTCCTTTTGTTCCTCCTGCTTGGCATCATTGGACACTAGCTTAGCCACTCACAAGCATTCCTATGGTGGGTATAGATGGCTTTACCCTGTCAGAGGGTTCTTACAGCCAGGAGGCATTTCACAGCTGGTGGAGTCCTCGTACCATTGGGGCTCAGACTCGTGCTACCCAATTTATGGCAAATATAGTGCCGGGTTCTGTGATGATGACAGACTGGATAGCTTGCCTCCGAGATTTGACTCATCTAGATCAGATCACAGGATTGACCCAGCAGTTGGAGAGGGCATATTTTTTTATCAGGCACCTTGGCTGAGAGCCATCTGAGGCAGATTCTTTTGCTCCTTCCAGCTCTGGAGCGGGCCTATCCACAGGTCCATTTTTTAGCAGCTTTGTAGGTGCTGATCCTCCCTTGTATCGACCGAACATTCCCACTGGCCGAGATTTTATGACTCAAGAGGAGCTGGAGCAGGTTAATAGCCTGGATGCAGACATTCTTGATCTCTTTGGATAGCTTTTCTTGCTATATCTTTTGATAGGCCTCTATTTTATCTATTGGGCGGCTGTGCCCCATTTCTTGCTATATCTTTTGATAGGCCTCTGTTAGTAGTTAGGCGGTTGTGCCCCAACTCCCTGTACTTTTTATTTTATATTTTATTAGCAGACAGAGATGATGCTTATAGTAGATAGTTTATTCTAGATATGCATGATATTTCCTATCTATTTCATTATGTTTATCATTGTCATTATGCATATATTATGCCATGGATATGCACTTAGACAAGTGAGTTTAGATTTGTCCCCTGGATGGTCTTATGATACAGTGATACAGATGTCGTCATCTACGGACAGTCGCATTGAGCATTCACCACCATCCTTGGTAGCATCCTCAATGAGGGATAGTAGATCAGATGCTGGGGCAATCCTTGGCCCTTCTAGATTTCCAGGTTCCATACGGATTTGTAGAAGACGTTTTATCCTGCTGGATACCTGAGATGCAGGTTTTTCGCTTTGGACTGCACGAGTTGACCCCGACCCTAGAGGAGTATGAGCGACTTACAGGTTTAGCACTGGACCTACCTTGCGCTCGCACAGCTATTAGTGACATGAGGAGACCATTCGTGCATACGTCGGGTCTAAGACATAGAGTAGTCACTGATGAGATCATTTCAGGATATTGATCTCTATCGAGTTTTTGATCGATCGCTTTGGCCAGCCAGATAGCTACGATCGACACTCTGGCCGGGGATTTTATCATTTCGATAGATGAGTGGCATTTGCCCCGGGTAGACGTCTTGTTGATGTGCGTCACGGCCTACGTATACATGCCCTTATATTTGGAACATTTAGATATTGGTTTGATGGTCTTGGTTCGTGCCCTTAGACAGGGTAGTACTATTATACCGATGATACTGGCCGAGACTGTAACGACCACAAAATTCATACAATATAATCCTCATCCTCGATCGTTAACAATACATCTTTATTCTATCTTTACATCATTATTCGATATTAAAATCACTAGAAATGCAAAATATTTAAAAATTTTATAAATTCTTTCTTTATTGCCCTGAATCGCAACCTTTACATTACATCTCTTCGATTCCAAATCTATATCATGAATCTTTACAACAAAATGACTATACAAAGTCTTACATCATAAAGCAATATCCATATACATTGGGTAACTCCACTTATAATTCAACAACATGTTACATTCAAAACATTAAATACATTTCTCATAAAACATAAGTATTCTTCGTGAATATGGATCTCTATAATTCACTTAGCACGTATCTTTACCTTGAAATCTCAACCTGCAAAAATTATTATTTGCAAGAGTGAGCTCGACAGCTCAGCAAGTTCTAACAGTTTTCATGCATCACATAGCACACAATAATATGCTCAACATACATATCATAATAATTAACGTAACATGGCATACATGCTTCAACTCACATAACAAATATAAAGATTGGGTTCCTTACTCAATCAACATTATTTAACCAAAATAATGTAGTCATAAATTGACTTTAACATTTCATGATTACAACATGTATAACATATCATGCTTGCTTACAACATATATAATATATCATGCAATTTAAAACAGTTCATCAAGTTCACGTAGAAAAATAGGAACCGAAAGACTTGACTTGATCGTTGTTTACCAATAACAGATTAACAGCTTACAGCTATCTGCACTTCACGTGCCCTACACAATTATATATAATCATGCACATCAACTATTAATCACATAGTAACACATAGTAGTTGTAATGTAAACTCTACTCTACATCTCATAACTCTTCCTACTATCAATACACAATGTTCAATTTGATTGTGTTAACTTTCGACTTATATCTCACTATATCTCTTTTAAATAATATTCAAAATTCATTCAAGTGTCTAAGTCTTGCTAGGACTACTTATTGGTTTTATAGTAACCCCATTTCATATCTTATAATGTTCATTCCATTAGAATCAGAAAACTATTTAAGTGTATTAACACATTACACGGCGTTTCGACGTTTATACGTCACACACCTAATTTGCCTCTTTTGCATACGCTTAGCATGGTCCTATGTTGGGTTACATTACTCTATAATGTTTCATTCTTATTAGAAACATAATATTAAACAAGGTTATACACACTCGTTACGGCGTTGCGACGCTTGCACGTCCGTACGCCAAACTTGCCTATTCAAACGTCCAAATGACACGCATTTGCGCACGCATAACACGCCCATACGAATTGTCTAATACTCAATGGTTAATGTCAAGTATCATTATAATACATAATAGTCATGTTATAAAAGTTAGAACATCATTTTACATGGTCGGGAGCATTACATGTGCATACGTGCATGCCCGAAGCCCCCCGATTACCTCCAAAAACACATCAGTCATAAAGATGACCATTTTGACCCCTGATAACGACCTCAAACCAAAAATGTTAAAGAAAAAAAGTTGTAGGTCTACTCGTGCTCGTTCCGGATCCTCTTGAATCTCCTCAATTAGAGTTCGTATGAAAATGTTATGGCCGTTTTACTACAGGAGGTCAAAGCAATTTTGCATTACAACACTTAAACCATTTCAGACAGCATGGTTACCCGCTAGGGTGGGTCCCCCCAAGGCCAAAAGCCCCACTGGGGCGGGGCACCCTGCTGTTGGGCTCCCCGGCTCTGGAACTTGCAAAGAAATAAGCCAATTTGGCTTATTTCTTCACACCAAAGTCCGATTTTAACTAACACAATGTATATAAAACTTTATACAAACAAAATCCTACACTTCTAACATAATTTTAACATATAAAATCCATACAACACATAATCAAAACAAAGGTTTTCATAATTTTTGAAGAAAAACACAATATTAAGCGTTCTTGACAAAATTTGATATTACGAATTCGTTTTTCAATCAATTCAAGTAATTCCAATTGTAATAGTGCTTACTCTTAACATACTAACATAATACATGATCAAGTTAAACAATAACCCATAATCAAACATCAATTTGATAGTTTCAAAAGCCATTTTTCAAAAATTAATTCACAAAAAATTATTATAAACACAATTCTTCTTATTTATCAAAAATACATGGATTGAATTGCTAAAACAATAATATAACTCATATATAATCATCAATATATACATATACATCACATATATACATCATGATCAAGTAATTTACACGAAAAGCTTTTTACAGAGAAGTTTTAAACTAAGAAATATTGAAGAACATAGTTTAAAACTTGTTTTTAAGACGATTGAATCCGAAGACTACTTTCATGGCATACAATTACTATGAAGAACATATGAATACCATATATACATATAAAATTCATGATTATACAATTTTCATAAAAACCTAATTTGACAGAGAGAGAATACAATAAGTATACAAATTGATTCTATAATTATAAGGGTTAAGATTGTAACCTTACTAGTTTGGATTAAGAGATGGCGATGATGATGATGTTCTTCTTTTGCTTTCTCAAGCTTCTCTTCTTCTTCTTTGTATTCTCTCTCCTCTGCTCTTCTTTCTTCTTTGTTCTTAGTTTTAGACTTAGGCTAAACTAACGTAGTTTTACTTAACGTAGTGAACATATATAACTGATATATTAATATATGTATACTAATTACAATTAATAATATTATTAATATAGCTATTATAGAATTTCAAAAGCCACTAGGCTAGTTTGACAAAACATTTTATAAAACATATTATTAGTACTAAGGCTTGTTTGGTTAGAATAGGTTTAAAAGTAGTGCAAGGGCCCTGTTTGGCAAAAGCCTTTTAAAACAAAAGTAAAGGCCTTGTTTGGTTAAAAATCATTTAAAAACTCTTTTATTTATTTTTATAAATTATTTTAACACATACGTTAATGTCACACTTTAATTAATTAAATCTTTAACATTCTTATTTAATTAATTAAAATCTAACATCAATAAATCACATAAAATGATCACATAATTATAATTACTAGCTAACTATAATTTTGTGTAACAATTATCACATAACTTCATCTAATTTAATTATCCCAATTAAATTAGAACTATAACATAAAATCATTACGTATTAATTAAATTAAATATTAAATAATCATTTAATTAATATAATACACTTAATTACATTACTCCATATTAATCACATAATTATTTATTTAACTCAATAAATATTCAATTAAAATATTTATTTTAATTCAATAGATATTAAAATTAATATCTAAAATCTTCTTCACATCAATTCACATATTTCACAATATATGACACCTATACACATACTCAAACTCAAAACATCAGATAATAAGAATTTTATTTATTAAATTCTCATTTATAAATTCTTAAAAATCTGGGATGTCATAGAGACCTTGAGGTCGGCTACCTTTTGCAGCACATTTAGAGGGGTTTTTTTGAGGTAGCTCTGTCTTACTATATGTATGGCTCAAGACATATTTGCGTCCAATTGGCACTGTCAATGTCGGTTAAAAAATCCGCGGGTCGGGTCACAACCTGGGTCTTTTATCTCTTCCTAAGTTATCTCTACCCTCACTCTTTTTATTGCGAAAAATGTTTTGAAGGGTTTTTTAGGAAAAGGCCAACATGTATCATGTCGACGATTTGAACATTTTACAAAGTCGCCAGTTGGTAGATTTGAAATGGTTTTACCAACTCAATCGAGTTTTATTTGAAAGAGGCCCAATTGCTGGACACTGTCGAAACTTGATCTTTGAAAATAAAGTTTTGGGCCTATGTTTGATTGATTGAAAGTAGTGCTTTGCTTTGTTGAACCTATATACGAAGGGTTTGATTTGATTTGCAAAAGGTCTTTGATTTGATTTGTAAAAGTGTTTAATTTGATTTGCACAAGCTTTTTCTTTTGATTGAATTGAAAATGATGTTTTGAAAGCTGGTTATTAAACCTTTACGCTCACATAGGAATTGAAGCCTGTTGATACTTCCTTTTTTATCTTTTCAGCCTTAAGGCATAGTTTGAATGGTGATTGTTGGGCTGCGAAGCATCCTCGACCACAAAAATAAATATAAATGTCGGTCTCCTCATGGGCATAACAGCCATCAGAGAGACTCTGACACGACAAACTATATTTTTCACTATGTTGAGACCTTAAATCCGGATAACCGTTTTAAGGTTTTTGTATGTACATTCCTACAAAAAATCTAGTAGGGTACATTCGTAAAGTGGAGTTTGTCCATCGTGGAATTAGATTCTGATCAGTTTGATCTTGAATCCCACGATTCATAGGCTCACATATGAGTAGCCAATAAACCTGCACAGTTTAAATTTGTACAGAAATAAATATATATCCCAAGATTGCCAGAACCGAGGATTCATTCAGTAAATCCCGATTCGCACGGCCGAAGCGTCTCGTTCCAACTAGATAGCGATCTAAGGGACGCGAGGTTGCTTTTGTAACTGAAAAATGCTGATTCATATTAAATGAATATTTAAAGCATCAATTTAATAAAAAGCAAGTAATAGCAATATATATACATAGTTATATATAAAAAGCTGTAAAGGGCAATGAGTTTTCACGTCGGTGCCCGGACTGGAATTGAAATTGATAAAAAAAGTAGTCAACTAAGACTGGGAAGAAAACCCAGTGATGGTGAAGTCTGCTTATATATACATAAATATATATAAAAGCAGTAAAAAGGCCACAGAATAATCCTGGCCGAACAGAAATGTAAATGTACAGAAAAGTAGTCAACTAGGGACTCGGAAGATAACCCAGTATTGGTGAAGAGTGCAAAAAATAGTAAAAAGGTCACAGAATAATCCAGGCCGAACTGAAATGTAAATTTACATAAAAGTAGTCAACTAGGGACTAGGAAGATAACCCAGTAATGGTGAAGTGTGCAAAAGCAATAAACATGCCACAGAATAATCTAGGCCAGACTGAAATATATAAATATATAAATATATTAATAGAAATGTAGTCAACCAAGACTGGGAAGAGAACCTAGTGGTGGTGAAGGCTGCTTATATATGCATAAATATATATAAAAGCAGTAAACTATCTCGAATTTGACATTCGAGCTTGACAGAATTGAAAGTTAGTATATATACAGTTGAATAAAAACAAAAAAAAACAAATCCAGACTAGAAAGATAACCCAGTCCGGCAAAGTTACTTAAAACGAAGGTGCTAGTGCACTAGAGCTGTTAGAGCTAACAGATCGTTAATTCGAGTTGTAAAAATGCCAGAAATTGAGTTTATGTACAAAAATATACCAAATTTTGACGAAAACGGCCACGAAACTATGTTCCGGGCATATTTATAAAACGAAACTTAATGTGAAAGTGTATAAAAGTACGAAGAAGTAATATAAACTAACTGATCATAAAAATACTCACAATGGACTGTTACACGAGTTTTTTGCCAAATCGTAGGCTCTATACGTCCAAATCTACCGGTTATTTTCTGATATGTAGTAATTTGTGGGTATATCTACGTGTTAGAGTGAAAAAATTTGGGTTTAGAAGAGGTGAAAAAGTCAGAAAATCAAATGGGAAGAAGTTCGCTGCGTTTTAGAATTCTTGAAAATGAGGGGGGCACGTTTATTTATAGGCCAAGGAGCCTCAGCTCTACCTGCTGCTGCTGCAGGTAGAGGTGCGGCTCCCCTGGTGGGGTCCATGTGTTTGGCTGAGTCCTCTTGAAGTACGTGCACTCTGAGCAACGCGAGGTCGAAGTCAAAACATTCTAACTTTTGATCGGAGCGTCCGTTTGAGGCGTGCTATACCTTTTCGGAAAGCCCTCGCCGAGAGTGTCACAATGACATGGGATAAAATATTTTTTGGGTCCTAGAAGACGAGTTTATAACCAGGTCTTTGATTCCTCGTAGTTTGTCCATTGAGCTATCTTGCGCTGTTTGCACTCGGGATCGTCGTTAAGGTTCGTTCTGACCTTGGTGGCATCAATTCAGCTTGAGTTTGACTGAATTGGCTGAGGGTTGGTAAAATGACCATTTTTTCCCTCCCGGGGTTACCCTTAGTGTCGGCATGGCCTTTAGTTGTCTTGCGGGAGTTGTTTCCAAGACTTGGATCCCATTCGGGTCTGTTTGTCCTCAGTTTAGTCTTCGAGGTTGAGTTGGTCATTCCAAGTTTCCTCCTGGAGATGTTTTGGAGCTTTAGGTTTGTTCTCGAAGTTGATTTGACTTCCCGGGTTGAGACCGGGGCTGATCTGTACCTCCCAGATTGAGACCTGGGTTGATCTATACCTTCCGGGTTGATGATCGAGGATGTGGTTGTCCCGGTATTGATGGTTAAGATTGAGTTGATATCTCAATATTGAGACCGAGGATGATTTGAAGGCCTGATCTGGCGATCGGGGTTGATTTGATGGCCCGATATTGAGGTCGGGGTTGATCTGACAGTTCGATTGGAGATCAGAGTTGATTTGATGACCTAATATTAAGATTGGGGCTGATCTGACGGTCTGATTGGTGATTGGAGTTGATTTAATGGCCCGATATTGAGATCAAGGTTGATCTAACTGTCTGATTAGAGATCGGAGTTGATTTAATGGCCAGATATTGAGATCGGGGCTGATCTGACTGTCGAATTGGAGATCGGAGTTGATTTGATGGCTCGATATTGAGATCGTGGCTGATCTGACGGTCCGATTGGAGTTCGGAGTTGATTTGATGGCCCGATATTGAGATCAGGGCTGATATGACGGTTCAATTAGAGATCAGAGTTGTTTTGATGGCCCAATATTGAGACCGGGGCTGATCTGACCGTTCGATTGGAGATCAGAGTTGATTTGATCGCCCGATATTGAGATCGGGGCTGATCTGACGGTCCGATTAGAGATCAGAGTTGATTTAATGACTCGATATTGAGATCGGGGTTGATCTGACTGTTTGATTGGAGATTATAGTTGATTTGATGGCCCGATATTGAGATAGGGGTTGATTTGACGTTCCGATTAAAGATCGGAGTTGATTTGATGGCCCGATATTATGATCGGGGCTGATCTGACGGTCCAATTGGATATCGAAGTTGATTTGATGGCCCTATATTAAGATCGGGGTTGATCTTACGGCCCGATTAGAGATCAGAGCTGATTTGATGGCCCGATTTTGAGATCGGGGCTGATCTGACGGTCCGATTGGAGATCAGAGTTGATTTGATGGCCCGCTTAGCCTTCCTATAGTGTTAGTAATAGGGAAAGAAAATTTCGAGTGTCTACAGATGCCCCTCTTTATCATGCTCATGCAATGTAATGGAATGAGCAGGATAAAGATTGCTAGACACTTGAAATGCAAAGATATTAATGATGCAATGCAATGAGTGCTGAAATGGTTTCGTAGATCGCAGGCCGCACTTCGCATCGCCAATCGCATCGCAAATCGCTTTGTTAATCGCATCGCAAATTACTTCTCAAATCCCATCACAAATTATTTACCTTTATCGGTTCTTGTGTTGGGGCTGATACCAACGGTTTGATTCACATTGGTGTTGTCGATGTTTGTTTGATGATGATAAACTGAAATGTTTTCTACATTTCTAATGGGGATGTCAATACTAGGCTATTGCGAACTATTTTCATCACTTTCTGCTGAGGATGACGTCATTCTTGATAGCCTAGGGTGGTCGTTGTCAGACGACTACTGGTAGTGGAACCATTGACGTGTTGGTCAGAGATGAGTTATCACAGATTGTTCTCGTCCTGCTCTACTGGGATGACGTCCTCTGTGATAGCTTCGAAGATTTTGATGAGGTTGATATTATTGATACTACCTTGGTTTGAGACCAATGGTTTCTCTGTCTGGCAGCACTCTGAGACCAATGGTTTCTAGAGTGTCCCCCTTTCTGTCAGAATTACGCTGCTAAAATGCAGGATTTCAGGACAATCCGCTCAATCGCGTAGCGATTTTTCTTCAAATTTGACTTGGCAGCGCATGGAAACTTAGTTTTAACCTGAACTGAACCGAGCCCGGGGGAGTGGGACCCACCCTATGGAGTCATAGGTAGAGGTGCGGCAGCCGCAGGTGGGCCGGCTTCCACCTGGGCTTTAAATTGGGCTGCGGGATTTCATTTTTTCAAAGTTTTAATTCGAGTTCCAAATGGGTTCTGATCTTCTTTTTCAGATCTACGGAGCTTGGATAGCTGTTTTTTGATTTCGTCAGTTCCTACACGTTCAGTGCAGCGCAGGTAACATTTTACGTCCTTTTTTCGCATGTTTTGACCGTTAAAAGCAAGTGAACCACGTAGGGGATTTTTAGACATAATGTATGAAAAATGTATGCCTATATGATCACACCGTTTCTGATTACATATGTATGCATATCTTACTGTAATGCACGTTTGGATGTAACAAAATTTAGATTCTGAGACATTCAATTTTTGCTCTGTTTGATCAGTTTACTCATCCTTTTTGAGGCCTATTGAGCCTGGATTTTTAACTAAAAAATGTCCATGGTGATTTGGCTACCATGTGAGATTATTTTTTTGATTTTATTTCATAAATATGAACTGTTCTTATTTTTGAGAAGGTGTGCTACTGAATGGCCACCTAGTCATGCTTATGTGCCTGCGGACAATCCATTTTACAAAGGAGACTCTGGCAAAAAATTTTCAAAACCAAAGCATTTAATAAACATGCAATTTTGACTCTACTGGGGATTTTTGACTGACCCATGCATGTTTTTAGGATTTATCTTTTGAAAAAAAAACCCATGCAGTTTTGGCTTTACTGGGTATTTTTAACTGACCCATGTATGTTTTAGGACTTATAGATGCATAGAGTACTGATTTAAATAATAAGCCACAAGTTTTAGGCTTACCACACCGTTTCTGAGGTGGTTTGGAGACTCTGTACAGGTGATGGACTGTGATAGACCCGGTAGTGCTAGCAGGGTATCTTAAGATATTAGATGGAGGAGGGCTTCTGATGATCCTCAGCCACGTCCAGCTAGACTGCCTCGCAGATTGGCAGAGTCGGTGATTCGTCCAGCTCAAAATGAACCGTCGATTGACATTGATGATGAGCAGGCTACTTTTGCTGCTCCAGCACCGGCTCAGGCTCCACGGGCGGAGGTTCCAGACATTATTGTGCCTACACAGGAGCTGCAGGGCGACTTGAGTTGCCATCCTTTGAGATATCTTCATGCAAATGAGGTGACTTGAAGTTTTTCTCTTCTTAGATTCTTTCCTTTCTTTTGCCATTCTCGGGGCACAGGTTTTTAACATGGGTTGGTTTTTGATGCTGGTTCCCGACTTTATACAGCCTCGAGGGAACTAGTTCAATGTGTATTCCCTTATAACACTCTACACGAGGATTACAAAAATATTATTGATGGCTTGGGGTTTCAGGCGTTCTTTTCCATTCTTCCCCGTCACTGCCCCTGGGGGTTATATGAGGGCTTTGTCTGAGTGCTGGTTCCACCATACTCAGTCCCTTCATCTGCTAGACTGTGAGGTGATGATGACCCCTATGGTCTGGAGGTTCATCACCGACATTGAGTTTGAGGGTGAGCCAGTGCCTGTCGTGGCTGACATCACTCCTACTGCCGTTAGGTCCTTGCTGGGAGTTTTCGCGGCGGCGCTCAAGGGTCGGTCAGTCCGATCTGGTCCCTTGAGTATAGATGCCCAGAATGAGACTTTGCTGGAGCCTCCTCCCGATGACCAGAGGGTTAGAGATCGCATTCTGACGTGATTATTTCTAGTGATTATCAGGGGTTATTTTATGGCGAACAACTCATCTATTGTGACCTTCGCCTTGATTAGCCCCACCCGGCATGTAGAGCGCCTCATGGACTTTGATTAGGGTTCCTACACCTTTGCCTATTTTCTCTGGGGCATGCGCATGCTTTCGGAGGGTTCGACGGAGGCTTGGTTTGGATTCTACCCATTTCTACTGGTGAGTACATCTTTCTTGTACCTTTTTAATTTTAGCATTTATATTTGTCTGTCTTGATCACTGAGGACTTTTGATATTGACATGGCCAGTTCTGGGCATTTAAGAGGCTTCCTTGCCTACGACCCGTCACTGCTTTAGGTCTAGAGACCTATCCTCGAGGACGGCGTTGGTGTGAGAACCTGAATTTTCAAGAATTATTATTAATAAGAATTTAATAAATAAAATTTTTAAGGCACGAGATAGGTTCGAATAAGAATATATATATATATATATATATATATATATCTGTGTGTGTGTGTGTCTGTGTTATATCTTAAAGTATGTGGTTTGATAAGAAGGAATTCTATATATATGAGATTTTATAGTTGAATAACTATTAAAGGAAAATAGAGTTTGAACTTGAAGTTTAATCTCTAAATCATTGAAGAAGGTTGTGATAGATGTTAGTTAACTGGTATAGCAAGTTAGTAATTTAAAAGCATGAAGTATTTATGAATTGAGACTATGGTTTTGCTCAAGCAGAACTTGTCTGCATCTAAACCTGAGGTGGCACTAGCTGCGCCACTTCTAAGCCTTAGACCAGCACAGCTGCGCCGGTCTGCAGAAAATTCTGAGTGAGTTTATGAAATCTGAACTTACAATATATATATATGAATGATTAATATGTGTCATAATTAGTGATCAAACTGTCCGAGAATGGATTAAGATAGCAAAGCGTGAATTGAATAAATACTTATTATGGAAGTAAATTAACCTAGAATAAATACTGTAACGATTGAGATTTTATATAATAATTTTAAATATTTATTGGGTTAAATAAATATTGTATGTGATTTATTTATTGAGCTAAATAAATAAATTATATGATTTTATGGATTGATTTAATTAAGAGTAATATTTAATTAAATTGATATGTTGTAGCATAATTCTAATTTAGTTGAGAATAATTCAATTAGATTTAATGTTATGTGCTAAGTGTTAATAATAATTTGTTACATGAATTATGTTTAATAAAGGAATTACAATTGTGTAATAATTTGGTATTATATGTTTTTATTAATTAGTGAATGTTAGTTTTTATTTAATTGAATTGGAATGTTGTAATTTAATTAAATAAGTGTTTTATTTAATCTATGGATTAAGGATTTATTAAAATAATGAAAAGGGTTTTAAATTGGTTTTACCAAACGAGACCCTTGTACTTGTTTAAAATTTATTCTACCAAACATGGCCTTATTTACTATTAATCTGTTTTTAAATATAATGTTGTTTTGGCCAAACAAGCCTTAGGGGTTTTCAAATTCAAAACTTGTAACTTATGTGATTAATTGTATTTATGATAATTATTATAGAGTAATTATATTGTATAAGTTATATATTATATGTATATACAATGTGTTAAGTTAAAAGAGTTAGTACATTAGTATTTACAAAGAAAAAAAGAAACAGAGAGAAAGGGTTAGAGAGAATTGTCAAAGAAGAAGAAGAGGAAGAAGAAGAATAAGGGAAACCTTGAGAAAAGAAGAGGAGGGCATTCATCATCTCCATCTCTTCTCCTAATTCAAACTAGAAAAAGGTATAAACCTAGAACTCTATAAGTTGTAATCATGTTCTTCTATGTTTCTATTGTTTTAGAATTTTCTGTAAAAAAATCTTTGTGTGAAAGTTTTTTTTTGATATATGTATGGGATGTGAACATATATATATATATATATATATATATATATATGTTTACATATGATTTTTATAATTGTTTAAGTGTTTTTATTCACAAAGATATGATGAACATGGAGAAATCATGTTCACAGTGGTTTCTTATGAAGTTATTTTGAAAATAGTTCTTAAATTGTCAAAGAAATTGATGAAGCATGAAGTTATGTGTAATATGTGATATAACATGATTATATATGAGTTATATGGTTGTTTTAACAATTTAATTCATGAAATTTTGATAAATAAGAAGAATGGTGTTTGTAGTGATTTTCTGTGAATTAATTTCTTAAAAATGGCTCTTGAAACTATCAAATTGATGTTTAATTTTGAGTTGTTATTAAAATTGATCATGTATTATGTTAATATGTTAAGAATAGAATTTATTACAATTGGAATTACTTGAATTGATTGAAAAACGAATTCGTAATAGCAATTTCCGTCAAGAACGCTTAATATTGTGTTTTTCTTCGAAAATCATGAAATCTTTGTTTTGATTATGTGATGAATGAATTTTACATGTTATAATCATGTTAAAGAGTTTAAAATATTGTTTGTATCAAGTTTCATGTTTATCATATTGGGAAAAATAGAATTCGGTGTGAAGGAATAAGCCAAATTGGCTTATTTCTCCACCAGTTCTCGAACCAGCCCCTGTGCCAAAGGGAGGACCCTCCCCAGCGGGGCTTTTGCCCTTGGGGGACCTGCCCCAGCGAGGTATGTTGCTGTCCGAAAAAGTTAGTTTTTGGTTTTTGAGTTTTCGTGCCCCGTTTGTTTAGCTAACTTATTTCTATGACTTGGAAAGTGAAATAGGTAATAAGATAACATGTTTTTGATGTGTTTAAGATGGATTGAAGTTGTATATGAATGTGTTACATATGTGTGGGTGTGTTACTTTCTTAAGGTACACAACACGATTGATAGCGTTATAAGCTTACGAATGTATGCCGTGAGTATAGACTCACGTACTTGACTAGTTAGCAACCAATGTGGTAAATTACATTGTGAGTTGGACTTGGATATGAAGTTCGACAGTTTGAACGTTGTAGTTGGATGCTAATAGACGTTTTAAACGTAATGTAATGTGTAGGGTAATTGTGGAAGTGACTGTAGTTATTAAAGTGTAGCTTGCGCTTGAGACAAGTTTCCTATCTCTAAACTTATTATTGTGCAAGTTTTCTAATCCTTATTCTCTTACGTTAAGCAAGTTTCCATTTCGAACTTGTGGTTTACTTTGTACAAGCTTTGTTGTATTCTAATATTCTTATTGCACAAGTATTAAAATATTATTGAAGCATTGTGATCTTGACTTAGTTGTTCAAGCAAGATCTACTTATTCTTTCAGTTGCTTTGAGTTACTTCTAAAGCATGCCTATCTATTATGTAGATTTGTTCTATATCTTGCAATTGGTTCATGATTCTTATATTATCGAACTGTTATAGTACTATAAGTCGGTTCAACTACTCCTAGTTGATGATAGTTGAAACTCTAAAGTTCCCTTATCTATCCAAACCAAACTTTCTTTGGTGCGGACTTGTATTCAAATACTGAGAATGAACAACCCTAATTACTAGGGGACATTTATGCGAAAGCGTTAAGTTGGTTGTGCACAATTCATGGTACAAAGGGTTGATCCCCCTAAGTACGAGTTAAAGGTCCATAGTCTTATTGACTGTTGAAGGTTTAAATAGAAATATTTATAACCTAGGACATAGTTCAAGGTCTTATGACTCTCAGATGATTCTATATTCGAATTCTACGTATTGATGAAAGAATTATAATTCAATTCTTTATATTGATGAAAGTAAAGTTATTCAAACTCTTTTGAAATTATTCATTTATGTCATATCACTGTTGTATTTCCAAGTGTGCTTTTGTTTGCTCACTCTTGCATGTTTTATCACCACTTGCAGTTGAAACCAAGAATGTTGACATACCATCAACAAGTAAAGGAAAAGGAAAGATAAACAAGTGAAGGCTTGTTGTTTCAAGTTTTGTTTGTAATAAGACTTAGTTTTTTATGTTTTATTTTCGCATTTATTTGATAAATGTTAAGGTTTAGTTAACCTTGGGATTTTATTTGGACAAGTTATAATCCTTTATCAAGGAAGATTTTATTTAAGTATTACGAAGGCTGTAATTTACTTTGCAATTTTTTATTATTGGGTAGATGTATGTTTTAGTTAGAAGTTGTAACGATTGAGAATTTTAAATGTTAATTGAAAATATTTATTGAATTAAATAAATATTTTATTGAGTTTAATTGTGAAGATAAATAAATAAATTGTGCGATTGTTGTGGATAATTTAATTAAGTGCTATATGATTAATTAAATTGATATGTTAGCAATGGTGTAGCATCATTTTAATTTAATTGGGAATAATTTAATTAGATTTAATGTTATGTGCTAAGTGATAATAATTTGTACACGAATTATGTTTAATAAAGGAAATTCAATTGTGTGACAATTTGGGATTATGTGAATGTTAGTTTATTTAATTGAATTAGAGTATTGTAATTTAGTTAAATAAGTGTAATATTTAATCTATGGATTTAAAGAGTTATTAAAATACTAGAAAAGGATTTTAAAGTGTTTTACCAAACAAGGCCTTAGCACTAAAAACCTATTTTTCTAAGAGGTTGCCAAACGTGGCCTTACTCTTTTCAAATTCTATAACCTATGTAATTAATAATACTTATTATGGTTATAAATATTATACTTATTATTTATAAGTTACATATATGTATATGATTATATGTATAATATTATATATGTTAAGTTAAAAACAAAGTTACGTTAGTTTTACAAAACAAAGAAAGAAAAGAAGAAGAGGGTTAGAGAGAATTGTCAGAGAATTCTCAGAGAAGAAGTAGAAGAAGAAGAAGGCAAAGCAAGCCCAAGTTCATCTCTCTCTTAACCCAAAATTAGTAAGGTTATAATCTTAACCCTAGAACTAATTCTTATGTGTTGTGTTTTCTTCTTTGCCAAATTAGGTCTTTACAATCATGAAATTATATGTGTTACATGATGTTATATGTTTTCATATGAAATTGTATGCCATGAAAGGGTTTCAAAATACAATTGTTGTAAAACAAGTTTTTAAAGCATATTCTTTTATGTTTTCATGGTTTTAGAACTCTATGTGAAAGTCTCTTTGTGAAAGCTATTTATTTTGATATGTGAATGGGATATGTATGTATATATATATATATATATATATATTTTTTTACATGAGAGTTTCATAGTTGTTTAAGAATTTCAATTCACAAGTATATGATGAACACTATGAAATTCATGTTCATAGTGTTAGATTATGAAGTTTTGTTGAAAATTTCCTTAAATCCTTCAGGTGAGCATGAATTATGTGTAATATGTGATATAACATGATTATACATGAGTTATATGATGATTCTAGCAATTCAATCCATGAATTTTTGATAGACAATAAGAAGCATGTTCATAGTGATTTTTGGTGAAACTATTTCTGAAAACGGCTTTTGAAACTATCAAATTGATGTTTGATTTTGACTTATTGTTAAAATTGATCATGTATTATGTTAATGTATTAAGAATATGAGTTATCACAATTGGAATCACTTGAATTGGATGAAAAACGAATTCGTAGTAGCAATTTTCGTCAAGAACACTTAAAATTGTATTTTTCTTTGAAAATCATGAAATCTTGTTTTGGATTATGTGTTTTATGGATTATATATGTTATGAGCATGATAATAAGTTTAAAATATTGCTAGTATCAAGTTTTATGTTTATCATGTTGGGAAAAATCGAATTCGGTGTGAAGGAATAAGCCAAATTGGCTTAATTCTCCACCAGTTCACAAGCCGGGCGTTGTGGCAGGGGGAACACCCGCCCCAGCGGCTGTTTTGTACTGGGAGGACCCGCCCCAGCGGGTGAGGTTGCTGCCCGGAAATTCTGGATTTTGGTTTTTGAGTTTTTATGCCCCGTTTGTTAAGCTAACTTGTTTCTAAGACTTGGAAAGTGAAATGTATAATAAGATAACATGTTTTTGATGTGTTTAAGTTAGATTGAAGTATATTATGAATATGTTACATGTGTGTGTTTGTGTGTTGCTTCCACGAGGCACACAACACGATTCATTGAAGTATAGGCTTATTAATGCATGCCGTGAGTATAGACTCACATACTTGACTAATTAGTAACCAATGTGGTAAATTATACTATGAGTTGGACTTGGATATGAAGTTCAATGGTTTAAATGTTGTAATTGGATACTAATAGATGGTTTGAATGCAATATAAATGTGTAGGGTGTTTGTGAAGTGCGTATAGTTGTTAAAGTGTAGCTTGCGCTTAAGGCAAGTTCTCTTACCCTTATTCTCTTATGTTAAACAAGTTTCTAAACTTGTTATTTATATTGTGCAAGTTCTTTAATCTACTCTTGAATGCTATACAAGCCTATTCATTGTATATTTTCATTGTGCAAGTTTCCTAACCCTTGCTCAATAAATCATGAAAGTTCATTCACTTGTTATATGTGGTACAAGTTATACCATACTCATAAAGCGTAAGTATTAAAGCGTTATTTTAGTAATATGATCTTGACTTAGTTGTTCAAGAAAGATCTACTTAGTCTATCGAATGCTTTAAGTTATTTCTAAAAGCATGCCTATCTATTATAAGTTTATTGTTATATTTTGAAATTGGTTCATGATTCTTATATTATTGAACTGTAAAGGACTGTAAGTCGATTCAACTACTCCTAGTTGATGACAGTTGAACTCTAAAGCTCCCTTATCTATCCAAACCAAACTTTCTTTGGTGCGTACTTGTATTCAATTTCTGAGAAGGAACAACCCTATTAATTAGGGGAAATTTCTGCGAAAGCGTTAAATGGTTGTGCACAATTCATGGTACAAAGGTTTGATCCCCCTGAGTACGAGTTAAGGGTCCATAGTCTTATTGACTGTTAAAGGTTTAAATAGAAATATTTATAACCTAGGACAATGGTTCAAGGTCTTATGACCCTTAGATGATTTCATATTCGAATCATATATATTAATGAAAGAATTATATTTCAATTCTTTATATTGATGAAAGTAAAGTTATTCAAACTCTTTTGAAATGATTCACTTATGTCATATCACTGTTGTATATCCAAGTGAGCTTTTGTTTGCTCACTCTTGCCTGCTTTACCACCATTTGCAGTTGAGACCAAGAATGTTGACATACCATCAACAAGTAAAGGAAAAGGAAAGATGAATAAGTGAAGGCTTGTGACGTCAAGTTGCTTTTGTAATAAGACTTAGTTGGTTATGTTTATATTTCCGCATTTACGTTATTTGAATGATGTTAAGGTTTAGATAACCCTGGGATTTTTGTTGAACAAGTTGCCATTCTTTCTAGAGGAAGATTTTATTAAGGTTTTATGAAGGTTGTAATTAGTTTGAAATTTTATTTGGGTAGATGTATGTTTAATTAGAAAGTGAACACCAAATCATGTGGAAACGAAGTACCCGGATTTGGGGGAGTCACAGGTTGGTATCAAAGCCATAGGTTATGAAACCTTAGGTGGGGAAAAACCTTAGGTAGTAGCCTTATGGTAAGATCGAAAAGATAGATGTGATAGGTAAAGATAATAAACTACCTTATGTGTTATGTGTTTACGTTTAGGTATTCGAAGAGTGACGACTCGATATCACGTAATAATAAACTTTAAAATTCTTTTGTCAGGATGACAAACATTGGAGAATCTAGTCAGGCTAGAGAGGTTGTACCTCAGGTGCCTAGAGAGGAGGAACCCCGTGACATACATGTTGTCTGGGAGCAGCTGGTTAGGAGAGAGCCATCTCCAGTGATCACCATAGCTGGTCTGGAGCGTGAGCTGACACCTATTCCAGAGGACGAGGACGAGTCTGAAGAGGAGGAAGAGGAGGAAGAGGATCCCGAAGAGGAATTCCCACCTCACTCTACTAGTGTTGAGATGTACAAGGCATTCTACGATAGCAACGTGGAGCTTCATGGACGAGTAGGAGATCTCGAGAAAACTATCCAGCAACGAGACAATACGATCGAGGAAATTGCAAGTGACCTGGGAGATGCACAGTGGAACTTGATACATATGGAAGTTGAAAGAGATACTGCTCGATTTGAACTGGCAAAGCTAAAGCAAGACATCCAGGAGGAGTCGAGGAAGCGTGCCAGGGCTGAAGAGTCAAGCTTGAGGGCTAATCAACGAGCTGATCGAGCTGAAGATGAAGCTGAAGCCAAGAGGGCCAAGCTGAGGGAAACGGAATATGCTTTTCATACAGCGATAGAAAGAGCTCAGGACCGTATTTTCTACTACCCAGCTCAGTTCCAAGGTTTACCGTGGTATGTGGTGGACCGAAGAACGACATTATGGGTAATGGAAGAGGAACGCAGAGAGGCTGTACGATGTATTAATATGCCTAGGCAGTAACGGCAATAGCAGTAATAGTAGTAGTAGCAGTAGTAGTAGAGCTTTTATTTATGTGTTGCTTTTGAAATAGATCAACTAAATCCCATAATTGAGATAAGAATGGGATAAGTTAATAATGTAATCCTGCAACTTTTTCAGTTCAGGAAGGATGATGTAAATGGCAGAAATGCTATATGGTTGATGTGTTTTTTACTACGACTAAGGAATAAAAGAAGTTTATGGACGTGCTTTGTGTTCTATGTGAACTGAGATATTTAAACCTTTAAGTGTGAACTTGAATACTTAAGATTTGAATAAAGGATCTAATAATAATATTTTCTTATCAGAAAATGCCTCCTAGAAGAAGAGTAACACGTCAAAACCCCGAGGGTTCAACAAACAACAACAATAACGATGCAACAAACCCTAATGCAGTTCAGGAATTAGTAAACCTGCTGGCAGGAGCAGTGGAAAATCAGCCGCAAGTGCAAGCCATGTCGTTTAAAGAGTTTAAGGCAGTAGGACTGCCGGAATTTAAGGGATTGACAAACCCTATAGATGCTCAGACGTGGATTATGGAAATAGAAAAGGTATTTGACGTGGCTAGGGTCAGTGAAGACCAGAAAACAGCATTTGCGACTTTTATGTTGAAGGCAGATGCTAGCTTCTGGTGGCAGGCGAATAAGACTAGAGAGGGAGAAGGAGTCATAACGTGGGAACGTTTCAAAGAGATGTTCTACGAGATGTACTTCCCAGTGGGTTCACAAGATCAGATGGAGGTCCAATTCTTAGAGCTGAAGCAGGGAACGATGTCAGTATCGGAATACACGGCAAAGTTTAATGAACTGGCCAGGTTCGCTACTTACCAGGTCAGCACAGATGTTAGAAAGGCGAGGAGGTTTCAGCGGGGACTGAAACCCTGGCTTTACAGCAAGGTCTCTATGTTCCAGCTTAACACATTTGCAGCCGTGCTGGAAAAGGCTATTCTAGCTGAAGGGGGAAGCGAAGCGGTGAATAAATTCAACCAAGATAAGAAGAAGAAGAATGAAACGGAAATTAAGGCTAGTGGTAGCGGGGCTATTCATCAGAAAAGGAAGTGGAATGACAATAACTCTGCTGGGAGTCAGCAGGGAGGCCATCAGAAGAGGAAGCTTGAAGAGTGTGCTACATGCGGAAAGATTCACACTAGAGTGTGCATGAAAGGGAAACGCATATGCTACAAATGTGGTCAGGAAGGCCACATCGCGCCATATTGCCCAACCCTCAAGAAAGGAGCTTGTTATACATGTGGATCCAAGGATCACATGGCTAGTAATTGCCCTAAGAAGCCAGCGGCAGGGTCAATAGGGAATGGAGGAAAGGACAATGACAAAACTATGACTCTTGCCGGACCTTCGCCACTACAGGCCGTTCGACCCACTGCCCGCACATTCAACATGACGGTGCAAGATGCGGTGCAATCAAAAGACGTGGTGGCAGGTATTATTCCGATCAATAGTATAAATGCATATGTATTATTTGATTCGGGTGCTACTTGTTCATTCATATCTGATGATTTTGCTAAAACCCTAGACTTACCAGTAGAGGAGTTAGTTTACCCTTTGAACAAAGAAATTGCGAATAGGGAGATTATTCCTGTTAGGAGTGTTTATAGGAATTGTAGACTGGACATTAAAGGTCAGGAGCTTAGAGTAGATTTAATTCCGATTAAACTTGGGGAATTCGATGTCATATTGGGTATGGACTGGTTGTTCAACCATGGGGCGGTAATCGACTGTCAGAAAAAGTCGATAAACCTTACGACTCCGTCGAAAGTAGTGTTCTATGGCAGTAAATCGCCTAGAAAAGCAAATTGTCTGACGGTGATGCAAGCCAATAAACTTTTGATGCAAGGCTGTGTAGGATATTTAGCCTACATAGTAGATACGCGTAAGGAGAGCCCGAAGGTAGAAGAGATATCGGTAGTTAAGGAGTTTGTGGACGTTTTTTCGAGCGATTTGCCAGGACTTCCGCCAAATAGGGAGACAGAGTTCGTGATCGATTTAGCGCCGGGAACTGCTCCAATTTCAAAGGCTCTATATCGAATGGCTCCAGTCGAGATGAAGGAACTGATGGTTCAACTGCAGGAACTGTTAGACAAGAAGTATATCCAACCGAGCGTTTCGCCGTGGGGAGCGCCTGTTTTATTCGTGAAGAAAAAGGACGGATCGATGCGTCTTTGCATTGATTATAGGGAGTTAAATAAAGTTACGATCAAGAATAGGTATCCTTTACCTAGGATCGATGACTTATTTGATCAACTGAAGGGTGCGAGGTATTTCTCAAAAATTGATTTGAGAAGCGGGTATCATCAGTTGAAGATGAGGAAGGAAGATATACCGAAAACTGCTTTTAGGACTCGGTATGGTCATTACGAGTTTTTGGTGATGTCATTTGGTCTCACGAATGCCCCAGTTGCATTTATGGACCTAATGAACAGGGTGTTCAAACCATTTCTGGATAAGTTCGTGGTAGTATTTATAGATGACATCCTGGTTTATTCCAAGACCGAGGAGGAGCATGCTGAACATTTAAGACTAACCTTAGAAGCACTGAGACGAGAAAAGCTTTACGCTAAATTCTCAAAATGCGAATTTTGGTTGGAATGTGTGCAATTTCTTGGCCACGTGATCGACAAGGAGGGTATTTCAGTAGATCCGTCGAAGGTTGAAGCGGTAATGAATTGGGATCAGCCGAAGACGCCGTCTGAAGTGAGGAGTTTCTTGGGATTGGCTGGTTATTACCAAAGATTTATCCAAGAATTTTCTAAAATTGCAACTCCGTTGACGAATTTGACTCGTAAAACAGTTACGTTTGTTTGGACCGAGAAGTGTGAGGAGAGTTTTCAAGAGTTGAAGAAGAGGTTGAGTACTGCACCTGTATTATCTTTGCCAGATAGTTCGGGGAATTTCGTGGTATATAGTGATGCCTCACATAAAGGATTAGGCTGTGTGTTGATGCAGAGCGACAAAGTCATTGCCTATGCGTCACGTCAGCTGAAGGACTATGAGAAGGGGTATCCGACCCATGACTTGGAATTGGCGACAGTAGTGTTTGCTCTAAAGATTTGGAGACACTACTTATATGGAGAGAAGTGTGAAATATACACAGATCACAAGAGTCTGAAGTATATCTTTACCCAGAAGGATTTGAACATGCGCCAAAGGAGATGGTTGGAACTGATCAAGGACTACGACTGTGAAATACTTTACCATCCGGGTAAAGCTAATGTTGTCGCCGACGCTTTGAGCAGGAAAGGTCGGGAGAAGCTGAATATGTTAACTGATCAGGATCGGTTAATAGAGCAGATGGCTAGATTAGAGCTGGAAGTAAAGTTTCCAAAGGAATTGCATGAGAAGTTGTTTCAAGTAACCACTGGTTCTACTATTGTGGACAAGGTAAAAGAAGCTCAACTTCACGATGAAGAATGCGAGAAGATTCAGAAGAGAATAGCTGATGGCGAAGAGTTTAAATTCAAGATCGACAGTGAGAAACTGCTACGATTTGAAGGTAGAATCTGGGTACCGCCAGTACCGGAAGTTAAGGAGGAAATCTTGAGCGAAGCTCACAGCTCGAAATATTCAATTCACCCTGGGAGTACGAAGATGTACCAGGATCTCAGGCATCATTTTTGGTGGAAGAATATGAAGAGGGACGTTGCTGAATGCGTTGCGAAATGCTTAACGTGCCAGAAAGTCAAGGCAGAACACCAGAGACCTAGCGGATTGCTGCAACCATTAGAAATTCTAGAGTGGAAATGGGAGCATATCACGATGGATTTCGTGGTGGGTCTTCCAGCGACTCAGAAAGGTTTCGATGCGATATGGGTTATTGTGGATCGACTGACGAAGTCAGCCCACTTTTTACCAATCAGGATTAAATATAACTTGGAACAATTAGCTAAATTATACGTTAAGGAGATCATTTCTCGACATGGTGTTCCAGGGTCGATTGTGTCAGACAGAGATCCGCGTTTTACGTCAAATTTCTGGAAGCGTTTACAAGAATGTTTGGGAACGCAGTTGCGAATGAGTACAGCGTACCATCCTCAAACCGATGGTCAGAGCGAGAGAATAATTCAAACGCTTGAGGATATGCTGAGAGCATGTGTGATGGACTTCAAAAGGAGCTGGGATGATCATCTACCGTTGGTAGAGTTCGCCTACAATAATAGTCATCATGCGAGTATTGGCATGCCGCCTTACGAAGCGTTATACGGCAGAAAGTGCAGGACTCCTCTATACTGGGATGAAGTTGGTGAACGTCAGCTGTTGGGACCGGAATTGGTACAACAAACTGCGGAAATTGTGAAGCTGATCAGAACAAGATTGGTTGCTGCTCAGGACAGACAGAAGAAATATGCCGATCAACATCGACAGAACCGAGAATTCTTACCAGGAAGCTTCGTTTTCCTGAAGGTATCTCCCTGGAAGGGAAAGATTAGATTTGGCAAGAAGGGGAAGCTGAGTCCCCAATTTATTGGACCTTTTGAGGTATTACGAAAAGTTGGCGAGGTAGCTTACAAAGTGGCATTACCTCCGGAACTCGAGAATATACATAACGTATTTCATATTTCCGTGTTACGGCCTTACAAACACGACTATAAACATGTAATAGAATACGAGCCTTTACAATTTGATAAAGACTTAACGTATGAAGAAGTGCCTGTTCAAATTATTGATAGAAAAGAACAAGTATTTAGGAATAAAGTGATACCTTCTGTTAAGGTAATTTGGAGGAACCACAGTGCTGAAGAAGCTACGAGGCAACTCGAAGATGTTATGATGAAGTCTTATCCTCAATTATTTGCTTAATTGAAGTGTGTAACCCCTTAGATATCGATTCTGGGGACAGAATCCTTTTAAGGGGGGGAAGAATGTAACAGATGAGAATTTTTATGAGGTGAGAATTTTTATGAGATTTTTTTATGTTGTGATTCTGGGGACAGAATCCTTTTAAGGAGGGAAGACTGTATCGATTGAGAATTTTAAATATTAATTGAAAATATTTATTGAATTAAATAAATATTTTATTGAGTTTAATTGTGAAGATAAATAAATAAATTGTGCGATTGTTGTGGATAATTTAATTAAGTGCTATATGATTATTAAATTGATATGTTAGCAATGGTGTAGCATCATTTTAATTTAATTGGGAATAATTTAATTAGATTTAATGTTATGTGCTAAGTAATAATAATTTGTACACGAATTATGTTTAATAAAGGAAATTCAATTGTGTGACAATTTGGGATTATGTGAATGTTAGTTTATTTAATTGAATTAGAGTGTTGTAATTTAATTAAATAAGTGTAATATTTAATCTATGGATTTAAAGAGTTATTAAAATACTAGAAAAGGATTTTCAAGTGTTTTACCAAACAAGGCCTTAGCACTAAAAACCTATTTTTCTAAGAGGTTGCCAAACGTGGCCTTACTCTTTTCAAATTCTATAACCTATGTAATTAATAATACTTATTATGGTTATAAATATTATACTTATTATTTATAAGTTACATATATGTATATGATTATATGTATAATATTATATATGTTAAGTTAAAAACAAAGTTACGTTAGTTTTACAAAACAAAGAAAGAAAAGAAGAAGAGGGTTAGAGAGAATTGTTAGAGAATTCTCAAAGAAGAAGAAGAAGAAGAAGAAGGCAAAGCAAGCCCAAGTTCATCTCTCTCTTAACCCAAAACTAGTAAGGTTATAATCTTAACCCTAGAACTAATTCTTATGTGTTGTGTTTTCTTCTTTGCCAAATTAGGTCTTTACAATCATGAAATTATATATGTTATATGATGTTATATGTTTTCATATGAAATTGTATGCCATGAAAGGGTTTCAAAATACAATTGTTGTAAAACAAGTTTTCAAAGCATATTCTTTTATGTTTTCATGGTTTTAGAACTCTAAGTGAAAGTCTCTTTGTGAAAGCTATTTATTATGATATGTGAATGGGATATGTATGTATATATATATATATATATATATGTTTACATGAGAGTTTCATAGTTGTTTAAGAATTTCAATTCACAAGTATATGATGAACACTATGAAATTCATGTTCATAGTGTTAGATTATGAAGTTATGTTGAAAATTTCCTTAAATCCTTCAGGTGAGCATGAATTATGTGTAATATGTGATATCACATGATTATATATGAGTTATATGATGATTCTAGCAATTCAATCCATGAATTTTTGATAAACAATAAGAAGCATGTTCATAGTGATTTTTGGTGAAACTATTTCTGAAAACGGCTTTTGAAACTATCAAATTGATGTTTGATTTTGACTTATTGTTAAAATTGATCATGTATTATGTCAATGTATTAATAATATGAGTTATCACAATTGGAATCACTTGAATTGGATGAAAAACGAATTCGTAGTAGCAATTTTCGTCAAGAACGCTTAAAATTGTATTTTTCTTTGAAAATCATGAAATCTTGTTTTGGATTATGTGTTTTATTGATTATATATGTTATGAGCATGATAATAAGTTTAAAATATTGCTAGTATCAAGTTTTATGTTTATCATGTTTGGAAAAATCGAATTCGGTGTGAAGGAATAAGCCAAATTGGCTTAATTCTCCACCAGTTCGCAAGCCGGGCGTTGTGGCAGGGGGAACACCCGCCCCAGCGGGTGTTTTGTACTGGGAGGACCCGCCCCAGCGGGTGAGGTTGCTGCCCGGAAATTCTGGATTTTGGTTTTTGAGTTTTTATGCCCCGTTTGTTAAGCTAACTTGTTTCTAAGACTTGGAAAGTGAAATGTATAATAAGATAACATGTTTTTGATGTGTTTAAGTTAGATTGAAGTATATTATGAATATGTTACATGTGTGTGTTTGTGTGTTGCTTCCACGAGGCACACAACACGATTCATTGAAGTATAGGCTTATTAATGCATGCCGTGAGTATAGACTCACATACTTGACTAATTAGTAACCAATGTGGTAAATTATACTATGAGTTGGACTTGGATATGAAGTTCAATGGTTTAAATGTTGTAATTGGATACTAATAGATGGTTTGAATGCAATATAAATGTGTAGGGTGTTTGTGAAGTGCGTATAGTTGTTAAAGTGTAGCTTGCGCTTAAGGCAAGTTCTCTTACCCTTATTCTCTTATGTTAAACAAGTTTCTAAACTTGTTATTTATATTGTGCAAGTTCTTTAATCTACTCTTGAATGCTATACAAGCCTATTCATTGTATATTTTCATTGTGCAAGTTTCCTAACCCTTGCTCAATAAATCATGAAAGTTCATTCACTTGTTATATATGGTACAAGTTATACCATACTCATAAAGCGTAAGTATTAAAGCGTTATTTTAGTAATATGATCTTGACTTAGTTGTTCAAGCAAGATCTACTTAGTCTATCGAATGCTTTAAGTTATTTCTAAAAGCATGCCTATCTATTATAAGTTTATTGTTATATTTTGAAATTGGTTCATGATTCTTATATTATTGAACTGTAAAGGACTGTAAGTCGATTCAACTACTCCTAGTTGATGACAGTTGAACTCTAAAGTTCCCTTATCTATCCAAACCAAACTTTCTTTGGTGCGTACTTGTATTCAATTTCTGAGAAGGAACAACCCTATTAATTAGGGGAAATTTATGCGAAAGCGTTAAATGGTTGTGCACAATTCATGGTACAAAGGGTTGATCCCCCTGAGTACGAGTTAAGGGTCCATAGTCTTATTGACTGTTAAAGGTTTAAATAGAAATATTTATAACCTAGGACAATGGTTCAAGGTCTTATGACCCTCAGATGATTTCATATTCGAATCATATATATTGATGAAAGAATTATATTTCAATTCTTTATATTGATGAAAGTAAAGTTATTCAAACTCTTTTGAAACGATTCACTTATGTCATATCACTGTTGTATATCCAAGTGAGCTTTTGTTTGCTCACTCTTGCCTGCTTTACCACCATTTGCAGTTGAGACCAAGAATGTTGACATACCATCAACAAGTAAAGGAAAAGAAAAGATGAATAAGTGAAGGCTTGTGACGTCAAGTTGCTTTTATAATAAGACTTAGTTGGTTATGTTTATATTTCCGCATTTACGTTATTTGAATGATGTTAAGATTTAGATAACCCTGGGATTTTTGTTGAACAAGTTGCCATTCTTTCTAGAGGAAGATTTTATTAAGGTTTTTATGAAGGTTGTAATTAGTTTGAAATTTTATTTGGGTAGATGTATGTTTAATTAGAAAGTGAACACCAAATCATGTGGAAACGAAGTACCCGGATTTGGGGGTGTCACAGAAGTGAACACCAAATCATGTGGAAACGAAGTACCCGAATTTGGGGTGTCACAGGTTAGTATCAAAGCTATAGGTTATGAACCTTAGGTAGGGGAAAAACCTTAGGTAATAGCCTTATAGGAAGATCAAAAAGATAGTGGTGATATGTAAAGATAATAAACTACCTTATGTGCTATGTGTTTACGTTTAGGTATTCGAAGAGTGACGATTCGATATCATGTAATAATAAACATTAAAATTCTTTTGTCAGGATGGCGAACATTGGAGAATCCAGTCAGACTAGAGAGGATATACCTCAGGTGCCTAGAGAGGAAGAGCCCCGAGACATCCATGTTGTCTTGGAGCAGCTGGTTAGGAAAGATCCATCTCCAGTGATCACCGTAGTTGGTCGGGAGTGTGAGCTGACACCTATTCCAGAGGAAGAGGACGAGTACGAGTCTGAATAGCAGGAAGAGGAGGAAGAGTATACCGAAGAGGAATTTCCACCTCACTCTGTTAGTGCTGAGATATTCGAGGTAGTTTATGACAGTAATGTGGAGCTTCATGGTTGAGTCGGAGAGCTTGAGGAAACCATCCAGCAGCGGGACGAGACTATCGAGGATATGGCTAGTGACCTAGGAGAAGCACAATAGAACCTAATACACGCAGAGAATGATCAAGATAAGGCACGAGCCGAGCTAGCAAACCTGAAGCAAGATATCCAAGACTAGTTGATGAAGTGTGCCAGAGCTGAGGAAACAAGCTTGAGGTCTACTCAACGAGCCGATCGAGCTGAGAACGAGGCTGAAACCATGAGAGCCAAGCTAAGGGAAATAGAATACACTTTCATACGGCCATAGATAGGGCCCA
Organism: Panax stipuleanatus; assembly: GCA_020205555.1. Lineage (NCBI taxonomy): Eukaryota > Viridiplantae > Streptophyta > Magnoliopsida > Apiales > Araliaceae > Panax > Panax stipuleanatus. Next base: position 60,123,601 of record CM035120.1, on the reverse strand, counting down.
GGACCGTATCTTTTATTAACCAGCTCAGTTCCAAGGGTTACCACGGTATGTGGTGGACCGAAGGACAGCGTTTCGGGTGATGGAGGAAGAACGTAGAGAGGCTATGCGACGTCTTAATATGCCTAGACATTAGAACTTTTAAATTATGTGTTTCCTTTTGTAATAAATGTAAATCCCATAATTTGAGATAATAATGGGATAAAGTGATGATGTAGTCCTGTAACATGTTCTAGTTCAGGAAAGATGATGTAAATAGCAGAAATGCTATCTATCCGATGTTTTTTTTAAAACTTCGAGTAATGAATAAAAGAAGTTTATTGATGTGCTATGTGTTCATATATGAACTGAGTTATTTGATTATTTAAGTTTAACTTGAATACTTAAGAATTGAATAAAGGAGCTTATACTAATTTTTTATTAACAAAAAATGCCTCCTAGAAGAAGACCAACACGTCAAAACTCCGAGGGTTCGACGAATAAAAATAACAATAACGATAGAAAAACCCTAACTCAGTTAAGCAGTTAGTGAACTTGCTGACAGGAACAATTGCGAATTAGCAGCAAGTGCAGGCCTCGACGTTCAAAGAGTTTAAGGCAGTAGGACCGCCTAAATTTAAGGGATCGACGAACCCGATAGATGCACAGATGTGGGTTATGGAAATGGAGAAGGTCTTTGACGTGGCTAAGGTGGGTGAAGACCAGAAGACAACATTTGCGACTTTCATGTTGAAGGCAGATGCTAGTTTCTGGTGGTAGGCGAATAAGACCCGAGAGGGAGAAGGAGTCATAACGTGGGACATGTTTAAGTAAATGTTCTACGCAATGTACTTCCCAGTGAGTTCGCAGGACTAGATGGAGGTCCAATTCTTAGAGCTTAAGCAGGGAGGAATGACAGTGTTGGAATACGCTACAAAGTTCAACGAGTTCGCCAAGTTTACTACTTACCAGGTCAGCATGGACGCTAGAAAGGCGAGGAGGTTTGAGCGGGGACTGAAACCCTGGCTCTACAGTAAGGTCTCTATGTTCCAGTTGAACGTGTTTGCAGCTGTGCTGGAAAAGGCCATTCTAGCTGAAGGAGGGATCGAAGCCGTGACTAAATTCAACTAAGACAAGAAGAAGAAGATTGAGTCGGAAAACAAGGCTGGTGGTAGCGGGGCTATCCATCAGAAAAGGAAGTGGAATGACAACACCTCTACTGGGAGTCAGCAGGGAGGACAACAGAAGAGGAAGCTCGAAACGTGTGCTACATGCTGGAAGACTCACACTAGAGTGTGCATGAAAGGGAAACGGGTGTGGTATAACTGTGGTCAGGAAGGCCACATCGCGCCGAATTGCCCAAACCCGAAGAAGGGAGCTTGCTATACATGTGCATCCAAGGATCAAATGGCTCGTAATTGCCTTAAGAAGCCAGCGGCAGGGTCAACAGGGAATGGAGGAAATGGCAGCGGCAGTACTCTGACTATTGCTGGACCGTCGCCACTGCAAGCCGTTCGACCCATTGCCCGTACGTTCAACATGACGGTGCAGGACGCCATACAATCAAAGGATATGGTGGCAGGTATTATTCCAATCAATAGTATAAATGCATATGTATTATTTGATTCAGGTGCTACTTGTTCATTCATATCTGATGATTTTGCTAAAACCCTAGACTTACCTATAGAGGAGTTAGTTTACCCCTTGAACATAAAAATTGCGAATAGGGAAGTCATTCTTGTTTGGTTTGTATACAAGAACTGTAGATTGAATATTAAGGGTTAGGAGCTGAGGGTAGATTTGATTCTGATAAAACTTAGGGAATTCGATGTCATATTGGGGATGGACTGGTTGTTCAACCATGGGGCGATAATCGACTGTCAGAAGAAGTCAATAAACCTTACGACTCCATCAAAAGTAGTGTTCTGTGGTAGTAAATCGCCTAGACAAGCGATTTATCTGACGGTGATGCAAGCCAAGAAACTTTTGACGCAAAGTTGTGTAGGATATCTAGCTTACATAGTAGATACGCGTAAGGAAAGCCTAAAGGTAGAGGAGATATCGATGGTTAAGGAGTTTGTGGACGTGTTTTCGAATGACTTGCCAGGACTTCCGCCAAATAGGGAGATAGAGTTCGTGATTGACTTAGTGCCGGGAACTGCTCTAATTTTGAAGGCTCCTTACCGAATGGCTCCAGTTGAGATAAAGGAACTGATGGTTCAACTTTAAGAATTGCTAGACAAGAAGTATATTCAACCGAGCGTTTCACCGTGGGGAGCGCCAGTGTTATTCGTGAAGAAGAAGGATGGATAGATGCGTCTTTGCATTTACTATAGAGAATTGAACAAAGTTACGATCAAGAATATGTATCCCTTTCCTAGGATCGATGACTTGTTCGACCAACTGAAGGGTACTAAATACTTCTCAAAAATCAATTTGAGAAGCGGGTATCATCAATTGAAGGTGAGAAGGAAGATATACTAAAAATGACTTTTAGGACTCGATATGGTCTTTACGAGTTCTTGGTGATGTCATTTGGGTTAACGAATGCCCCAGCTGCATTTATGGACCTAATGAACAGGGTGTTTAAGCTGTTCCTAGATAACTTTGTAGTGGTGTTCATAGATGACATCCTGGTTTATTCCAAGACCGAGGAGGAACACGCTGAACACTTAAGGCTAACCTTAGAATTGCTGAAGACGAGAGAAGCTTTATGCAAAATTCTCGAAGTGCGAATTCTGGTTAGAACGTGTGCAATTTCTTGGCCACGTAATCTACAAGGATGGGATTTTGGTAGATCCATCGAAGGTGGAAGCGGTAATGAATTGGGATCAGCCGAAAACGCCATCTGAAGTGAGGAGTTTCTTGGGATTGGCAGGTTATTACCGGAGATTTATCAAAGATTTTTCCAAGATTGCAACTCTGTTGACGAATTTGACTCGTAAAATGGTTTAGTTTGTTTGGACGGAAAAGTGTGAGGAAAGTTTCCAAGAATTAAAGAAGAGGTTGAGTATGTTGGGTTTGTACGTAACGCAATCATGCAATCAAATCACATAAATAGGGCGGAAGCGTAAAATCTATGTTTTCAAAAATTTATACAAACCCATTACCATGATCATTCTTGTGCATCAATTATCAGTGAATGAAGAAGGAGAAAAACAGAATTATACCTTTGAAGATCCAAGCTTCCTGAGGTACAAGTTTTACTCATTTGATTCCTTTGATTCCTCTATAGTGGCTCCTTCCCTTGATCAATGTCAGCCACCCAAATGTTTGGCCTCTAACGGTGATCCACCAAGGAAGATGAAGAACTCAGTAAGATGGGTTATTGGCTTAACCCTTGTTTCTATCTCTATAGAATATGTGTACTCCCAACTATTGAAAAATTCACGTACCTTATTTCTGATATAAGACTCTCTTATATAGATATTAGGTTAACCCTCCTAATCCAATTAGAATAGGGTTTTATTTAATTAATTAATTAAATACTTTTAATTAATTTATATCCTAATCTTTATTAGGATTGAGAGAGAGTACTGATATTATATTAATTCCTAAACTCCTTTAGAATTAAAATAATAATAATAATAATAATATTAATAAGACTCCTCTTACTAATTTATATTTAATATTTCTAAAATATTAAATAATAAACATTAAGCTATTTAATTTATTCTATCATCATAGATTAAATTAATTATACTTAATGCATTATTACTATCATGCCATTTTCTTCTTAAATAATTCTTCTTCCTTTTATGGTGTGACCCTTTAGGTTCTTCATATTAAACAGGTTATGAATAAATCAATTAGAACAATTCTAATCTTATTTAAATAAACAAATTAAACTAATAATCTATTTAAATAAATAACATTTATTCTACAATAGGGATAAGCCTCCCTAGCGATCAACGACTTTGCAGATAATATAGATTTCAACATTAATCATAAAAGAACCTGTAAGTTAATAGTTACCGTACAATTCAATCCTTCCACCATACAATGTCCCAATTAAATATAAGACATGGATTTACTGTCAAGTCTTAATTTATTTAATCATATGTATTTCGATTAGAAAATGCACAACTCCAAATAATGCAAATTAGAAACCTCTTTCTAATTTCATTCTACCTTGGCCAAGGATTCCTGGGTTGTCATTTAACGAATCACATAGGACATATCTCCTCTTTTACTAGAGGTGGTAGATTCTTTATTGATCATTCATTATCTCCATATGTAACTCATTATACCCAAGCATACCCTATATATTTCTTAAAAGGCCTTAAGGAATTAGTCAAAGTATAATTTGTTACATACAAAATACTATGATGATCTCAAGTCCAAGGATCACATGTACTACTATCACATTAGGAATTCCTATTAACAGGCGAGTAAAACTCCATTAGGTATTCTATAGCGAGTCACGTTCAGTGAACTTATTCTCCAATAAGCACCTACATACTTGCTTTAATGTCTCCACACAAATGACCATGAGATCAGTCATCCTCATCCAATGAGCAAGCAACATATGTACCAATCTATCCGGATTTACTAATCCCCATTTTAGTAATCCCTGTGACGCCCCCAAATCCACGTTCCTTCGAAACCTCGGATTCGGTGCAGTCATGATACTATTATCGCCAAATTATTATATCTTTTATTTATTACTAAAAGAATACAACTTGCTTTATTACAATTTAGAATATAAATTCTATTCATATCCAAGATCTCGTCTTTACATCATATTCGATGTTACTAAAATGCGGAATAATTTAAACTTTTCAATATCCTTTGAATAAAAATCTTTTTATTGATTCCATAACTTTGATACCGATTACAAATCTTGAATCAACTATATAATATGATTGCTTCTTATCTGAGTTATCGTATAAACATTTACAACTCAACTCGATATCCTCTATGTATTAATTAATACATTCTTACAATACAACAAGTATTAAACAGTGTAAGCAACTATCGAGTACATCATCTAGAATCTAAACATGGTCCAGACAATAATCTAAGTAATATTCTTCAATGCGATACTATCTATCTTTATCAATCAAGAAGCACGAAATCTTTACCGTGAATCCTTAACCTGCAAAAGTGGTTATTTGCAAGAGTGAGCTTGACAGCTCAGCAATTCTAACAGTCCTCATGCATCACATAGCATATAACATCATACTCAGTTCATGCATTTATAAATAGTTTATATTTACTACGCATGTTACTTTTCACATAACAAGTATATCATCAAAGATCAACTTTCAATCTCATTTATATCTCATATACAGTTCATATATAAGTTCACATTATCACAGCATAATATAATTCAACTAACAGTTACTGAATTCATATATCAAATAGGAACTGAAAGACTTGCCTGATTCGTAGTTTAACAACTACGACTTAACTGCTTATAGATATCTGCACTTCGTGTAACCCTACACAGTTATATTAACCATAGAGATCACACTCATCAATTATATGTATCCACACATTCTCAATGTAATAATAAATGTTACATTGTTGTCTAACTTGTTTCTTAGAACCTTGTTTCACTTTCATATCATACGCTTAGTATCGTTAGGTACGTATAGTGATATCTTAACCATACTCAATATCAATATTAACCACTTAACTATTTAAGTGTTCGACACGTATTGCAAACTCATAAATCTATAATCCATATTGCTCTTACGTTTCTCAAATCTTATCGAAACCATTACATTCAAACATTCTAAGTTTCACCTTTCAAAATCCTTGTCATACTTAACTAGTCACTGCAAGGCTACTATGTTCATCATGTATACATGTATATAAGGGCATTAACTCAAGTTTTAAAACCTAGCATGCTCATTATAAGTCAAAATCATATGGCATTCATACCGGACTTTCATATACCTTAAGTAAATTAATTTCATGCCTCAAGGGTAAACCACTAATGTCATATTACTACATAAAGAGGCTTAACAATATGTAGTAAGCATGCTCGTGCGTATACTACTCATGTACACTTTAATAACATAGTCTATGCTTTAGAAATTCATTTTCTATGAATAAGCGTGCATATGCAAATATCCATGTATAAACAAATGATGTTCATGTCAATATGTCTATAGGCATAATGGACTCCTAATCTTCATGCTTGCATGCTTAGAACGTAACTCGCACGGTGTTTGATGATATTAGTCTTCAAACTCTAAATTTTTATTGAAAAGTACACGAAGTCCACAAAGGTCATTTAGTATAACCAAAGTGTCTTGAAATCATAACTCATTTTCTCTTGAACACTTAGCTAAACCACATAAATGTATTCAAACGGTCAGAAATTACAAGACCTAAATCTTGGTCAAGTTCACTTCAAAAAGTCCTTAAGTTTCACCTTTGAAATCACTTGAATTTATCAATCACGTATGCTAGTGTGTTCAACACCTTGAACATACATTTTATGTCAATAAAAACCATATGGTCATGCTCACAAAACTCAGAATATACAATGGAACATATATGCTCACGACAAGTTTACTTTAAAAATTCTAAGTTCATTTTGTAAACTTTAAATCCTTTCTTCAATTGAGTGTACTCACATAGTTATACTTGTTCACACTACGTTATTGCACTCATGTATGTATTTTAATCATGTTCCTATACTTGCCTAATAACATGCCATAAGCTAGTACATAACAGAACCTGCAACAGAAAATGAAATTCCAGAATCTGGAACCGGCGCAGCTCCCCAGTTCAAAACTGGCGCAGCTGCGCAGGGCCTTGGCCAACAAAACGTCTGGTACCGGCGCAGCTGCGCCGCTGGCCAGTACAAAACTGGCGCAGCTGCGCAGTTGGTCGGCCAGAAACAGAGCAGACTGCATCGGCAGTACTGTAATCCCATTCACAAATTTTATACGAATTCCTTTCTAGACATGCTACATTATAGAGCTAACATGCATAGCAACTTATATAAGACTCAACAAGCATTTATCAAACAAATTATCAGTCAATACATGCTTACTTCAAGAATCAAGGATTTATAAATTTTCAGAAAATGAAGAGCATGAATGTAAAGGTTATACCTCTGCAATATGCTTTGCTGCTATATCAAGCCTACAATGCTGCTATACTAACTCACTCTCAATTCACTTACTATCAACTCTATGAAAATCTCAGCAATTCCAATATAGAAGGAAGAGAACTTGAATTTATAGGACAATTAATACACAGGCAAAGTCATTGTTCTTTAAATTAAACCAACGTGGAATAAGAATTGCATGTTGGTTATGAAAGAGTTGGTAGATAGTTGGTGAATGAAATCATGACCACCACTCCCCATTGAATCATTGCTAGCCTAAGTTTGCTGAGTTTGAGGCTATAGAGAGTAGCCATGTGGTGTTCACGTGAAGGAGAAGAAGAGGAGTAACTCTAATATTGGGGCAACCAAATAAATCTCAGCAACTTGGAACATGTAATACAACACTTGGTTTATATATACACATTACATATACATTTAAGTTGTACACATTCATTTCATATAACTTAAGTTATAAATTAATGTGTCACAATGTAGTCTCAATAATACTATCATGTATTAAATTTTAACTCACACATGTAAAATCCATGTACAGTTCATCCCACCGGATATAATTCTTTCGGGTACCATCATAGTGTATTGTCTCTTTTATTATTAAATTCAATAATTGTTTACCATATATTTATGATATATTATTTTATTGTATACTTAATATACACATTGTCACACCCACATTTCATGTACCTATTACAACTCAATAACTTTACTATATAGTTTATATTCATATATAACATAGTCGCATTGCACTTTATACTTCGCATAACATATAGTTAACTATCATACGTTATACTTTAATATCGCATGGTTGCACATAGAAATTAATAAATTACTTATCTTATCAATTAATTAATAATAATATTAATTAATCCATTTCTCATTAATCCATGGAATTATAATTCCCACGCTAATTGATTAACACTTTATATGATTTATTATCACGTTAAATAAATATAAATCTTTTTATATTTATAAATCATTTACTCATTAATCATCATATTATCAAATAATTACTTGATAATAGTATATTGTTTATAACAATAATTAATATTATAAGACAATTTATCTCATCACAAATCCGATTATTCTTATAATCGATTTCCTTATTATTATACTATCACTAGCCATAATAATATAACATACTATCATAATAACAATTAACAATTAATTTAGATTAATTGTTTAATTAATAATTCCTCCATCATTAAATTAGTCAATTCATTACTGAATCTATTATTGTGCCACACAAGGCATCTCTCACAAGCTCAATCTTAAGCTTATCGTTATTCTCATCACTTACTCATTTCTCACCACATTACTACTTATAACCTGTTCAATTAAATTAGAACTATTAAATCCAAGGTCCACATATACATAGTTTACAAATCGAATATTCAAATATTATATATAACCTTTACGAAAATATAATAACTCAAGCTATTAAAATGTTAAATTACTTCAATTAATTATACTTATAATAAGTATAACCTTTACGCTTATAATAATTAATATATACTCTATTAATTATTCCAATGATAATATTCTCGATCAAATAATAACTTAAGTTATTTAATATATTAAAATAACTTAGTTTCCTTTCATTAATTAAACTCTCTTGAAAATACATTTAAAATTATGTATTTAGCCATATCATAAAATATTATGTTTTCTCCAAATAAGCACATTCGTTATTAGAAAATAGTTTACTTATTGTCTCATGATATTATTCTTAATATAATATCAAATAACTATATGTACGACACATGTACATATATTATATATAGAAAATAGATAATAAGTTTATTTTCTATTATAATAAATTATTTCCATCAATTTAATTACATATAGCAAATACGTTTTATTATATTTACTATATTAACCAATCACACCTTATACAAAAACATATAAGGTAATATTATTATTCAAAAATAACATTTCCTCCTTTTATTAAAATAATTCAATATTAGAAATTATTTTAATATCCTTTATTAGAAATATATAATAACTATTTCTCTTTCTTTTCTATAAATTATTCCCAAAACAATTTCTTCAAATATTCATTTAAAGATATAATGATTTCCATCTCCCTTTAATAACGTATATATATATATATATATATATATATATATATATATATATATATATATATATATATATATTTAACGTTATTCGTACATTAGACTTTCTCACATATTACTATTCTAAGTAATATATATAAAAGTACCAACTATAATTACATATTCAACACACATATTAATTCACTCCTTTACTTAAGTAAATTAAACACTGTACTATATCATCATAGTTAATTAAGGTTCAATACTCTCATTATATTATTCCATAATATAACTCCCAACTTAAATTAACTAATATTTATTCTTATTAGTTAATTCCTTAACTAACTCATGCTTCACTATCCAAACCTATTCACGGATAGCTTAAGTGCTATTAATAACCTATATTATAAACATACTAGTTATTAATACACATACTCAAGAATATGGTGATTATACATTAAGGATATTTAATGTCACCAACTTACTATGATAAAATAATTCTATAAATTATTTAATATCGATAGGAATTTATCCACCTCCTTTATCTCAACTGGATCGTCTCTACGATAAGTAACAAATATATATTAATAATATATTTATAAATCACAAAAACACATTTTACATAGTCCATATTATCCTATGTAATATAATACCACATACCTCATATCACATATATATATTATTATTCGAACCCATCTCACAGTTTAAGAATTTTATTTATTAAATCCTTATTTAATAATATCTGAAAATTCGGGTTCTTACAATCCCACAATTGGGAACTATTTTAGTTTTTAAGCTTTCTAAGAATTTAGATCTCATTATCATGATCTCATCATGATTCTAAAAGCATTGCTTAAAACTATGGGTTATTTACATATTATAAAAACAGCACCATGTAGATAATTATATGCCTTAAATGAATATTTTATTAATAAATAAATAAGATTGTTTACAAAGTATGTGCTTTGTCATCATACATGATTGGCTTGTATGCACACTACTATCAATCTCCCACTTGCACTAAAGCCAATCTCCATGGTATCTCATACCCATCTTCTCTATGTGACGATCAAACTACTGTTGTGTTAAAGCTTTAGTAAATGGATCTGCAATGTTGTCTTGAGAGTCCACACGCTCCAAGGTGACGTCTCCTCTTTCAATGATCTACCTGATCAAGTGAAATCGCCGCAACACGTGTTTAGATTTCTGATGAGACCTGGGTTCCTTAGCCTGTGCAACCGCTCCGGTGTTGTCACAGTATACGGGAACTGCTTCTCCAATGCTAGGAACCACACCAAGTTCAGTTATGAACTTCTTCATCCAAACAGCTTCCTTTGCAGCTTCACTTGCAGCTATATACTCTGCCTCTGTCACTGAATCAGCAACCGTTTGCTGCTTGGAACTCTTCCAACTCACTGCACCTCCGTTCAAGGTAAACACATACCTTGAAACAGATTTACTGTCATCTTGGTCTGTTTGAAAACTTGAGTCCGTGAATCCCTCGAGTTTTAATTCAGACCCACCGTAGACAAGAAAAATATCTTTAGTCCTTCTCAAGTACATTAGGATATTTTTCACTGCCTTCCAGTGCTCGTCTCCTGGATTCGACTGGTATCTGCTTGTTACACTAAGTGCGTTCCGGTCTAGTACATATCATACCGTACATAATAGATCATATTGCAGAAGCATAAGGGATCTTATTCATATGGTCTCTCTCCACAGGTGTCTTTGGGGCCTGTTTCTTGGAGAGATTTATTCCATGGCTCAGCGGCATGAGACCTCTTTTGGAATTTTCCATGCTAAACCTCTTTAGCATCGTATCAATGTATGTTCCTTGGGATAAGCCGAGCATCCTTTTAGATCTATCTCTATAGATCTTTATCCCCAAAATATAGGATGCTTCACCCAAGTCCTTCATGGAGAAGTTTTTAGATAACCAGATTTTAATGGATTGTAACATAGGAATGTAATTCCCTATCAGTAATATATCATCAACATATAATACAACGAATGATACTGCGCTCCCAGTAACCTTCTTGTATACACATGGTTCATCCTCGTTTTTGATAAAATCAAACTCTTTGATTGTCTCATCAAAACGAATGTTCCATCTACGAGAAGCTTGCTTCAACCCATAAATGGATCGTTATAGCTTACAGACTTGATTTGTTCAAACTTTTGAAATAAATCCCTCTGGCTGTGTCATATACACATCCTCCTCAAGTTTCCCATTGAGGAAGGCCGTTTTCACGTCCATCTGCCAGATCTCATAGTCATTGTAAGCTGCAATCGCAAGCAAAATCCGAATGGACTTGAGCATGGCTACTGGTGAGAAGGTTTCATCATAGTCAACTCCTTGTCTTTGTTTGAAACCTTTTGCAACCAGTCGGGCCTTATAGGTCTCTACCTTTCCGTCTGCTCCAGTCTTTTTCTTAAAAAACCCATTTACACACAATAGGTTTAATACCTTCAGGTGGTGAAACCAAAAACCATACTTTGTTTTCATACATGGAGTCCATTTCGAATTTCATGGCTTCAAGCCATTTCCTTGAGTCTTTATTACTCATAGCCTGTTCGTAATTCAATGGATCATCATCATTCATGATGTGTACCTCATCGTTATCCTCTATAACGAATCCATACCTCTCAGGTATCTTCGGTACTCTTCCAGATTTACGAACAGGGTGTGGTACAGTAGGTTCTTCTACTTGGTTAGGTACCTGACTTTGGTTCGTGGTAACTTGTGGTTCTTGAACTTCTTCAAGATATATCTTGCTCCCACTGACCCCTTCATGGATAAACTCTTTCTCCAAGAAGGTAGCATGTTTCGCAATAAACACCTTTTGATCAGTTGGATGATAGAAATAATACCCTACGGTTTCTTTAGGGTATCCCACAAATCTACACTTATCGGATTTAGTCTGTAGCTTATCATTTTCAAACTTTTTGACATAAGCTGGACAACCCCAAGTCTTAACATGCTTAAGATTTGGTTTCCTCCCTTTCCATATCTCATATGGAGTCTTTGGGGCGGATTTGGTAGGTACCTTGTTAAGTAGGTATGCAGCCGTTTCTAGGGCATATCCCCAGAAGGAAATTGGAAGGTCGGTAAAACTCATCATGGATCGAACCATGTCCAACAGTGTTTGATTTCTCCTTTCAGATACTCCATTTAACTGTGGTGTACCTGGAGGAGTCCATTGTGAGATTATACCATTTTCTCTGAGATAATTGAGAAACTCACTGCTTAAGTATTCTCCACCTCGATCTGATTGAAGTATCTTAATACTCTTGCCCGTTTGTTTCTCTACTTCACTTCTGAACTCTTTGAACTTTTCAAATGATTCTGATTTGTATTTCATTAAATACACATATCCAAATCTTGAGTGATCATCAGTGAAAGTAATAAAATAAGAATACCCACCCCGTGCACTTGTTGTCATAGGTCCACAAACGTCTGTGTGAATCAATGCCAACAACTCTGTAACTCTCTCTCCTTTTCCACTAAAAGGAGATTTAGTCATTTTACCCATGAGACAAGATTCACAAGTTGGATATGATTCATAATCAGATAGCTCGAGGAGCCCATCTTTATGCAACTTGGATAATCTTGTTTTATTGATATGACCGAGTCTACAGTGCCACATATAGGTATAATTAATATCATCTCTTTTCCTTTTCTTAATTTGTTCAATTTGAAATATATTTTCTTGTAAGTCAAGTGTATAAAGTCCATTTCGCAAATTTCCAATACCATATAAAACATCGTCTTTATAAATAGAACAACCATTGTTCTTTATAATAACGTCAAAACCTTCCATATCCAATACAGAAATTGAAATAATGTTTTTAATAATATTCGGAACATAATAACAATTATTAAGATAAATGGATTTGCTTGAAGGCATTGCTAAACAATAAGTTCCTACAGCTAATGCAGCAACTTTTGCTCCATTTCCCACTCGTAGGATCACCTCATCTTTGTTCAGCTTTCTACTTCTGACCAGTCCCTGTACAGTATTACATATGTGAGAACCACAGCCGGTATCCAATACCCAAGTAGAATTATGACTTTCAGAAAAATTAATTTCAATCATAAATAAACCTTGATTGGAAGTCGAAGCTTCTCCAAGCTTCTTCTCTGCTAGAAACTTCTTGCAGTTCCTCTTCCAATGTCCCGGCTCATTGCAATGAAAGCACATTCCTTTAGCTGGTTCAGGTTTCTTTTGCTCCTTTTCTTTCCCTTTTCCCTTAGCCTTCTTAGATTTCTTCTTTTCAGAAGACACCTTGGGCCTCTTCCTTTTATTGGAAGAATCCACCATCAAGACATGGTTCTTCTTGGATGAGAAGTGTCCTTCTGCAGTTTTCAGCATGTTAAGCAGCTCAGGTAAGCTGACATCTAGCTTATTCATGTGAAAATTAACCACAAACTGCGAGAAGGTCTCAGGGAGTGACTGCAAGACCAAGTCTTGACTCAACTCCCCATCCATGACGAACCCAAGCTGTCCAAGGCGTTCAATCAAATTGATTACCTTCAGAACATGAGTCTCGACGGCAGTGCCCTCGGTCATCCGAGATCGGAAGAGCTCCTTAGATATCTCATATCTAGCAGTCCTACTCTGTTCACCATACAACTCCTTGAGGTGAAGCAGCATAGCAGGAGCATCCATTTTTTCATGCTGACGCTGAAGCTCGTTATTCATGGATGCGAGCATGCTGCATTGAGCCACAGATGCATCATCTTGCCACTTATTGAAAGTGGCAATCTCTTCCTCAGAGGCTGTTTCTGAAACAGATTCAGGGATAGTGGAATTTAGGACATAAGAAATCTTTTCAGCAGTGAGAACAATTCTCAGATTTCTTAGCCAGTCCGTATAATTCGGCCCGGTAAGCTTATTAGCATGAAGTATGCTTCGTAGTGAGATTAGTGATTTTGACATTTTTAAAATTCTGCATGTGAAAAGACAATATTTTAGCAAACATTCATTTTATTAACTTTGTATACCAAAATAAATTTAGGTCTTTATTTTAAATTGGTATCTCCCACTATTTTCATGAAACTATATTACCCTCACTTATATAGTTCGGCAACATCTAATTAAAGATTTGCTAGTGAGATTAAGGATCGCATTTCAAATGTATATAACCTTGTGGATAGCACAACAAGCGATATACAAATAAATAGGTAGACAACTCTTGTCAATTACATCACCATGTAACTCCTTTTATTTTGCCTCTTAAATCATAATGGTCATGTGTGTGCACATCCGAACTAAAATGATTTAAGTTAAGTCCAGCCTAGCACTTTCATAAATTCAAAAAAGAAAAATTTTCGTCCTTGTGGATAGCACAACAAGACTAGATCGTTCAATTTTCTTGATAAGCATCAAATGTGATTAATTAACATCTTAAATATTCAATACTCGCCTTGTGGATAGCACAACAAACTCATATTAAATATTTAATACTTTATTAACTAATCATGCTAGAAGGCGACGTTCGATATTCCAAATATCATTTGAACGCTTCAGACTTAATATTATTTCTTTGAGGGGTTTGTTATTATTTGTCTCATCTTTTTAAGCGCGCATGCACATATATATATATATATATATATTTATATATATAAAATACCCGTCATTTTATTAAACATGCGAAGCATGTTTGTATAAAATATAATATATATAATATTTAGCATGCAATATAGAATACTATATTCTACCCGGATTGATTATGGACTTTTATTCTAGTTTGGTTCACTAGAGCCACCAAGTGAACCAAAAGGTCAAACCTAGGAGTGCAAGAATTTAAATTTAAATATAACTATTACATTTAAACCCTGGCTCCATACAAATGAGTCTTCACGCGTTCCTTGCTCCTTGGTCTCCAATTTCTTCAAAATAATTCTAACTATCTCTATTACATTAACTATTTAAAATTAAATAGAAACCTTGATCAGCAGTCAAGGGGAAGTACATAGAAAGGAGATAGAATTTACATCGAGAATAAAACTAGAGAAGACGAGGTACGCAGACCCCATTTTATAAAACCCATTCATTCAAGCATTCAACCAAAATAAAATCCAATCACATTGGTCATAGTCCATAATCAATCCCTTTTATTACCATACATATCATCATACGTATCAATAAAACTTATTCATCTAATGAAAATAAATTCATTCCATATATGTATTAATATCAGTTAATGGGCAAAAGTTTGCTAAACTTTGTTTTTGGAAAAATAAACTCCTTTATTTCATTCAAAAATAATTCCAAATTAAACTCTTTAATTTTAGCAATTTCTGAAATCTCATTTCATATAAAATAAACATCTTTATTTTAAACCTTTATTAATTAAATAAACCATTCATTTAATTAAATAAAACAAAAAGAAATTCAGTTCGTGTCCAGTGGCGCAGCTGCGCCAAGAATGTAAAGGGAACCGGCGCAGCTGCGCAGCATGAAAACCAGGAACAGCACCCGGCGCAGCTGCGCAGCAATATTGCCTTGTACCGGCGCAGCTTCGCAGAATCTGAAAATTTTTTGTTGCCCAGAACTCGATCCAATCGCATATCATACATGTATGAAATCACATAGACTGATAATTAGCACAAGATTGGCTCTGATACCATTGTTGGGTTTGTACGTAACGCAATCATGCAATCAAATCACATAAATAGGGCGGAAGCGTAAAAACTAGGTTTTCAAAAATTTATACAAACCCATTACCATGATCATTCTTGTGCATCAATTATCAGTGAATGAAGAAGGAGAAAAATAGAATTATACCTTTGAAGGTCCAAGCTTCCTCAGGTACAAGTTCTACTCCTTTGATTCCTTTGATTCCTCTGTAGTGGCTCATTCCCTTGATCAATGTCAGCCACCCAAATGTTTGGCCTCTAACGGTGATCCACCAAGGAAGATGAAGAACTCAGTAAGATGGGTTATTGACTTAACCCTTGTTTCTATCTCTATAGAATATGTGTACTCCCAACTCTTGAAAAATTCACGTACCTTATTTCTGATATAAGACTCTCTTATATAGATATTAGGTTAACCCTCCTAATCCAATTAGAATAGGGTTTTATTTAATTAATTAATTAATAACTTTTAATTAATTTATATCCTAATCTTTATTAGGATTGAGAGAGAGTACTGATATTATATTAATTCCTAAACTCCTTTAGAATTAAAATAATAATAATAATAATAATAATAATAATAATAAGACTCCTCTTATTAATTTATATTTAATATTTCTAAAATAT
This sequence comes from Panax stipuleanatus, assembly GCA_020205555.1. Lineage (NCBI taxonomy): Eukaryota > Viridiplantae > Streptophyta > Magnoliopsida > Apiales > Araliaceae > Panax > Panax stipuleanatus. Next base: position 60,107,214 of record CM035120.1, on the reverse strand, counting down.
TAAATAATAACATTAAGCTATTTAATTTATTCTATCATCATAGATTAAATTAATTATACTTAATGCATTATTACTATCATGCCATTTTCTTCTTAAATAATTCTTCTTCCTTTTATGGTGTGACCCTTTAGGTTCTCCATATTAAACCGGTTGTGAATAAATCAATTAGAACAATTCTAATCTTATTTAAATAAACAAATTAAACTAATAATCTATTTAAATAAATAACATTTATTCTACAATAGGGATAAGCCTCCCTAGCGATCAACGACTTTGCAGATAATATAGATTTCAACATTAATCATAAAAGAACCTGTGAGTTAATAGTTACTGTACAATTCAATCCTTCCACCATACAATGTCCCAATTAAATATAAGACATGGATTTACTGTCAAGTCTTAATTTATTTAATCATATGTATTTCGATTAGAAAATGCACAACTCCAAATAATGCAAATTAGAAACCTCTTTCTAATTTCATTCTACCTTGGCCAAGGATTCCTGGGTTGTCATTTAACGAATCATATAGGACATATCTCCTCTTTTACTAGAGGTGGTAGATTCTTTATTGATCATTCATTATCTCCATATGTAACTCATTATACCCAAGTATACCCTATATATGCCTTAAAAGGCCTTAAGGAATTAGTCAAAGTATAATTTGTTACATACAAAATACTATGATGATCTCAAGTCCAAGGATCACATGTACTACTATCACATTAGGAATTCCTATTGACAGGCGAGTAAAACTCCATTAGGTATTCCATAGCGAGTCACGTTCAGTGAACTTATTCTCCAATAAGCACCTACATACTTGCTTTAGTGTCTCCACACAAATGACCATGAGATCAGTCATCCTCATCCAATGAGCAAGCAACATATGTACCAATCTATCCGGATTTACTAATCCCCATTTTAGTAATCCCACAATTGGGAACTATTTTAGTTTTTAAGCTTTCTAAGAATTTAGATCTCATTATCATGATCTCATCATGATTCTAAAAGCATTGCTTAAAACTATGGGTTATTTACATATTATAAAAACAGCACCATGTAGATAATTATATGCCTTAAATGAATATTTTATTAATAAATAAATAAGATTGTTTACAAAGTATGTGCTTTGTCATCATACATGATTGGCTTGTATGCACACTACTATCAGAGTACTGCGCCGGTGTTGTCCTTAATGGATAGTACGGGGAATTTCGTGGTATATAGTGATGCCTCACATAAGGGTTTAGGTTGTGTGTTGATGCAAAGCGGCAAGGTTATTGCTTATGCATCATGTCAGCTGAAGGATTACGAGAAAGGGTATCTGACCCATGACTTAGAATTAGCGGCAGTGGCGTTTGCTCTAAAGATTTGGAGACACTGCTTATATGGAGAGAAGTGTGAAATATACACAGATCACAAGAGTCTGAAGTATATCTTTACTCATAAGGATTTGAACATGCGCCAAAGAAGATAGTTAGAACTGATCAAAGACTAAGACTGCGAAATACTTTACCATCCGGGTAAAGCTAATGTTGTCACCGACGCTTTGAGTAGAAAAGGTCGGGAGAAGCTGAATATGTTAACTGATCAGGATCAGTTGATAGAGCAGATGGTTAGATTAGAGCTGGAAGTGAAGTTTTCGAAGGAATCGGATGAGAAGTTATTTCAAGTAACTACTAGTTCTACTCTGATAGACAAAGTGAAAGAAGCACAACTTCACGATGAAGAATGCAAGAAGATTCGGAAGAGAATAGCCGATGGCAAAGAGTTTAAATTCAGAATCGACAATGAGGGATTGCTATAATTTGAAGGTAGAATCTGGGTACCGCCAGTTCCAGAGGTTAAACAGGAGATTTTGAGAAAAGCTCACAGTTCAAAATATTTAATTCACCCTGGAAGTACGAAGATGTACCAGGATCTTAGGCATCATTTTTGGTGGCCGAATATAAAAAGGTGATAAGCGATTTTATGACCACTTATTCAGATAATAACCAGCTCATTCTGTTGCTTAAAGTCAAGTAATCATGTGCGTTTAATATGTTTTTCCTTTGTTTGCACCGTTTATGTTTAGGAACTTTCCGAGAGCAAATTGAGCGTTAAAGGCATGATAGCATGATAGATGAAGATGTTGCGAGGCTAAAAGTGCAGAAGTACAAGGAAGCGGAGCGAAAGCCAAGTGCAGCAACAAAGAAATGCACCAGCAGAATTTCATGGCACGCGCGGCCACGCCGTGTTAAGGCAGCCAGCCCGCGCGCCAACCCCCAGAACAGAGTCCCAGTTTTTGTGCTCGCGCGACCGTGCCAAGACCAAAGCCGAATGCCGCACTGCCGCGCCGACTCCCAGCTTGACCAAGTTTGACTTTTGACTTAGCAGATCGGGAGAAGGCTTATATTAGGGCTTTTGCCTTCATTTGTTCGGCATCTCCACTAGGGAGTTCATGCCCTAATTTTCCATTTTCCTTCTCTTTTCATTTCTTATTTAATCTAGATTAGGAGTAGATTAGAGAGTAGATTAGGTTTAATTAGTTTAGTTAGATTCTAGGGCCTTTTTGGACTTAAAGATTGAAGCAAGGGATAAACAACAAAGATCCACACTTGGAGAAAGACTCAAGATTTGCAAATTCTATCTCTTAATTCTCCTTATATTCATGTATATTTGGATGGTGTTTATAAACCTTGTGGATAATATATTCAAGTATTTATGACTTAGTTTATATTTTGGGATTTCAATGGAACCCAACACATAGTTGTATTGATTGCTCTCTCTCTTTGCTATTATTGCGAATTGGTTATCATAACTTGTGCGTTTAGATTGATTTATTGTGAACCTATATGAAATTGACAAATGAATTTTAGGTTTAGACCTAGTTATGATATCATGCGAAAGTTAGAGATTCTTGCATGTAATCTATGAGATTATATGACGTGTGTCTCATTCATTGCCCTAAAGAGTTGATAATTTGTTAGTGTTTAGGATAGAAATATACCTAAATGCCATATGTAACCATTTGAGAATCTAATCTTAATGACTTCCTATGCGAAAGTTGGTAATTGATGGAGTAGTTAACGAGATTTCCCGTGACATGTGTTTTGTTAATTGTTCTGGATATTAGTTGCTTGATAGTGTGTAGGATAGACATATACCTACACGCCGCATTAGGAAGATTCATAGTTGTCCATCGAAAGAGGCTATTATGTAATCGTGATTTCTCGGTTGTCAATTCTAGGTGCTTATTATTCTAAGCGAGAGAGTTAAGAGATTCGAACGAAGTGTTGGGGGAATTTGTAATCCCATGTCTTTATTATCTGAAATTACCCTAGGATTAGTTATTGCATGTTTTAATTCTTGCCTAGTTCAACTTAGTTTTAATTCATTCTCTTTACCATCCGTTTAAATAAGACTGAGATGATTATGTGCTAGTGTTTTGGCGATCCTTTATCTATTAATTCCTCGTGGGAACGATATCTTTACTCACTCTTTATTACTCGTTGGCCGCGTATACTTGCGCATAAATTGTGTCATCTAATCTGACCAACAAGTTTTTGGCGTCATTGCCGGGGAATTATTTGATAACTGTTTGCCAACATTAGTTTAAATCAAATTAGTCTTAATTTAAACTTTTTATTTTTGTTTAATTCTCTTCTCATATTCTCTTTTCAGGTACAATGGACTTAAATTTCTATCCATGGAATGGTACATGGCAAGAGCAACCAAGGGAAATGGGAAATGATGGGGTCAACTCAATCACAACACTTTCAGCACAGCTAGAGGTTCTCTCAAGGAAGCTGGATACTGTCTCAACTCAGCAGAATCGAGAGACGGCAGTGACCTATGACTATGGTGCTGGAAGCTACACGAACCATCAGGAGCCTATCAGTTATGGGCAGGAGCAGTATGGGGGTGGTTATTCCTACACCGAACCTTATCCCACTTATCAACAAGATTGGGGGTATCACCCAAACACTTCATCAGACTACTATCAAGACCAACACTGGGATCCAAATCCCGTTTACGCCCCAGAATGCACCTTCCAGACTACAGTTTACGAGCCTCAACACAATTTTGAGGGTGACACAGAAAATGCAAGCTTGGAGGAAGGAAGTGACATAGAATCACTAAAGGACATCTTGAATGAGCAACAGAAGTCATTCAAGAGTATTCAGAACTGGGAAAAGCAGATTAGTAGGGCCTTGATGATAGAGGATGAGCAAGGGCAGAACCATACTGTGAGCTATCAAGAACAATGCAAGCCAAGTCCAAACTATGCACCCGAACCCACTTATCAATCCCCATATTTACAAGGAGAATAGTCAACAATGGACTTCATGTATGCAAGCTCAGAAAACCAAGAGGAGTTGTTTAGGAGCCAGGAACCATCAAACCAAAATTTTCAATATCAGATGGCCCCAATCAACTATGCTTCTACCAGTGAGCCTCAATACAGGGAGCCTGTGGCTGAAATAGAAAAGGAAGGATTGGAAATTATGTGGGGGAATTCCATAGCATCGACAGAGGATACCTTGAATGAGCGAGAGCAATCGATTGAGGATCTTCAGATTTGGGAGGAGCAGATTAGCACGATATTAAGGAAGGAGGAGGTATGTGAACAAGAGACAACAGTGCAAGATTTTATACCTCCAATGACTGAAGCCATGAGTTATGACCCTCAGAAAGATTGGTGTTATGAGATGGATGCAGAGACTGATGAAGAGCCTGAGGTGCACTTGGAACTGGATGAGCGAAAGGTAATGGATATCGAGGAGCCAATTGGGGCTGTGGAGTATGAATGTGAACCAATAGTGACAATCCCCCAAGAGCCTCCTCCGCCTAAGTGGAACAAGCCAGTCAAGTTGGACACCCTTGCCCCCTTGGTAGCCACATCACAGAGACGGATCTTGATGACACGAGAGATTCCGTAGTCTCGACACCATGGTGGTCAGGAGAAGAGAGAATAGAAGAAGAGTCCGTTGTGTGTTCTATGCCTCCATGTCCCTATCTTGTCACAAGCACAACGGAACCATTTCCTAGCTCCCCAACCTTTTGTCCGGGGAATTCATATACATATCTGACGCTAGGTAGTTTAAATCCGAGTCCTCCTCTATTGGGAAGCCTCCAAAAGCATATAGCACTTCTGATGGATGGAGGGGTTCTCTAATATCGTCTGGGAGTCGGATAGCAGTGGTCAGACACAGTCGAGCTAGAGGACTATAAATCAAGCGCTAGATGGGAGGCACCCCATCATTTCTCTCTCTCTTTGTTTAATTCTCCATTACTTACTTCCCATCATCCCTCTCTCTATCTCTTTGTTTAATTCTCCATTTACATGCTTTCTATCACATTTCCCTCCCCCTCATTTAATTCTTATTAGTTAATATTTAATTTAAATTTTTGCATACTGTAGGAATTATGAGTTCATTGCCTACATTTTTGAACTTAGGCATGAATGCGTATCTTTTTGGGACCATTAAGCTTATAGCATACGTTTGATGCATTTGCATTGCAGATACGCCTTTAGAGAATTTTTGGGAATTTAAATGCATACATCTTTCCATGTTCATTCTCTTGGTAAATAGATAATATACTTTTGATAGTGTATGAGGGCTTAATAAAGGTTATATGTCTTTCTCAGGATCAATGCATGCTGTAAGAAGCCAAACTAAAGGGCCAACCAAGTGCATAGGAAAAATTCTACAGAAACAAAAATTTGATGGCCCGCGCAACCACGCCTAATTCAAGGCATTACCATGCGCGGCCGCGCCACATGCAGACTAGGCCTGACTTGGGAAAAATCTTACAGATTTTGGGGGGCACCAATTCATATCAATTATCAACAGCACCCAAGCCTCAGCCCCTCTAATCCCAAAACCTCAAGTTCCTTCATGCAATCCCCCATCTTTTCCATCTCATACAATCCCCTCCACTACAAGCCTTAGTTTTGAAAACCTCATACCTCCTCAATCCAAAGTACCAATTCTCATCCACCTCATCCTCTCAACCTGATCAATTGAGATATTGAGTGTGGGATCTCTAGCAGAGCAAGATTGATATGGAGTTGGGTTGGTTCATTGAGTACAGTGCTGAGCGGGGTTTATTTTGTCAGAGCAGAAAGAGAGACGGGGGAAACTTCTGAGAGGGCGCCAATTCATTTCATGCAGCATTAGAAGAAGAATAGGGGAGTTCCTTTCTTTTTACCTTTACGTTCAATGAGGACATTAAACATTTTAAGTTTGGGGGTATTGGTTTTGTTTTTGCATGTAGTTAGTTCATTTCATGTTGTGTCAGTTCATTTGGTGCATGTAGTGTTAAAATTTGTCAAAATTTTAAAATTTTTGCATTCTGTTCATTTAGTGCATGTAGTGTTAAAATTTGTCAAAATTTTAAAATTTTTGCATTCTGTTTTGCATTCTGTGTTAGGACATTTTGCATGAATCCAGTTTCAGTTGGTGAGTTATGTATTTGGCCTATGAAGAAATTGAATTCGCTTGATTTTTGAATTGGTTTGAGACCTAAGCTTGATTGTATGATCATATATGTAAATTCTTATCTGTTAGATACTGTGTAACCAGTTAGCACAATAGAGCAACCATCATGACATGCTAAGTTTAAATTTTCACATACTTGTCTTCTGGTGGGAAAACTATGTTTTAATAAAAGAGTTTCAGTTCGTATATAATAATAACTAGACTGTTAAAAGCTTAAGTTTGGGGGAAACAAGGGACATGCATGATTTATGCGGGGAGATGAAGCGTTAGACGCACTCCCTTGCAGAAAAAGAAAAAGAAAAAGAAAACAAAAGAAAAGATTAAGAAAAAGAAAAAAATAGAATAAACACATCGGCTATGTCAAGTTCTGTGGCCTTTGATATTCGAGCAAGTAAGCCCGAGGGGTGTCTCTACACCCAGCGCCCTAAGGTCGTCTGGTCTGGGAGTCGTTGGTCGAAAGCTCGCTACATGGATATCATTGAAAAGCCTAAGAGGACTAGGCATTGCACAGTCGATTGTGTACACGAGAAAGTGCGACTACGCCCTCGTGAGTAATAAAAGCTTAATGAAAACCCCCTGTGACTCTTAACTTTAGTAATACATGGTCTTGGTTAGAACTTATATGATTTACTGCTTTTCTTAAGTTGAAGCTTGTTTTTCCCCTAAGAAGCATAATAGGTGAGTTATTTATAATGCATATCTAATGGTTGCCAGGCACACAACGCACAATACATCAGTGCTGACAGTTTTGGATTTGCAGAATATGCCTTATGGTCTTGTTTTGGGTAGCTTATCTATTTCGACTATCTCGTGGTTTTTTGAGGCATTTCTTAGAAAGTTCGATACTGACTGAAGCTTGGATTCGCATTCATGATAGCGTAGGTTGCATATATTGTAGATACTGCATTGCATATGTTGTTTAGTTTTGTTTTGGTTGCTTGAGGGCAAGCAACGTTTAAGTTTGGGGGTATTTGATAAGCGGTTTTATGACCACTTATTCAGATAATAACCAGCTCATTTTATTGCTTAAACTCAAGTAATCCTGTGCGTTTAATATGTTTTTCCTTTGTTTGCACCGTTTATGTTTATGAACTCACCGAGAGCAAATTGAGCGTTAAAGGCATGATAGTATGATAGATGAAGATGTTGCGAGGCTAAAAGTGCAGAAGTACAAGGAAGCGGAGCGGAAGCCAAGTGCAGCAACAAAGAAATACATCAGTAGAATTTCATGGCACGCGCGGCCGCGCCGTGTTAAGGCAGTTTGCCCGCGCTCCAACCCCCAGACCAGAGTCCCAGTTTTTGTGCTCGAGCGGCAGCGCCAAGACCAAAGCAGAATGCCGCGCGGCCGCGCCGACTCCCAGCTTGACCAAGTTTGACTTTCGACTTAGTAGATCGGGAGAAGGCTTATATTAGGGCTTTTGCCCTCATTTGCTCGGCATCTCCACTAGGGAGTTCATGCCCTAATTTTCCATTTTCCTTCTCTTTTCATTTCTTATTTAATCTAGATTAGGAGTAGATTAGAGAGTAGATTAGGTTTAATTAGTTTAGTTAGATTCTAGGGTTTGTTTTGGACTTGAAGATTGAAGCAAGGGATAAACAACAAAGATCCACACTTGGAGAAAGACTCACGATTTGCAATTTCTATCTCTTAATTCTCCTTGTATTCATGTATATTTGGATGATGTTTATAAACCTTGTGGATAATATGTTCAAGTATTTATGACTTAGTTTATATTTTGGGGATTTCAATGGAACCCATTACATAGTTGTATTGATTGCTCTCTCTCTCTTTGCTATTATTGAGAATTGGTTATCATAACTTGTGCGTTTAGATTGATTTATTGTGAACCTATATGAAATTGACAAATGGATTTTAGGTTTAGACCTAGTTATGATATCATGCGAAAGTTAGAGATTCTTGCGGGTAATCTATGAGATTATGTGACTTGTGTCTCATTCATTGTCCTAAAGAGTTGATAATTTGTTAGTGTTTAGGATAGAAATATACCTAAATGCCGTATGTAACCATTTGAGAATCTAATCTTAATGACTTCCTATGCGAAAGTTGGTAATTGATGGATTAGTTAACGAGATTTCCCGTGACATGTGTCTTGTTAATTGTTCTGGATATTAGTTGCTTGATAGTGTGTAGGATAGACATATACCTACACGCCGCATTAGGAAGATTCATAGTTGTCCATCGAAAGAGGCTATTATGTAATCGTGATTTCTCGGTTGTCAATTCTAGGTGCTTATTATTCTAAGTGAGAGAGTTAAGAGATTCGAACGAAGTGTTGGGGGAATTTATAATCCCATGTCTTCATTATCTAAAATTACCCTAGGATTAGTTATTGCATGTTTTAATTCTTGCCTAGTTCAACTTAGTTTTAATTCATTCTTTTTACCATCCGTTTAAATAAGACTGAGATGATTATGTGCTAGTGTTTTGGCGACCCTTTATCTATTAATTCCTCGTGGAAACGATATCTTTACTCACTCTTTATTACTCGTTGGCCGCGTATACTTGCGCGTTAATTGTGTCATCTAATCGGACCAACAGAAGGGATGTTGCTGAGTGTGTTGCGAAATGCTTAACGTGCCAGAAAGTTAAGGCAGAACACCAGAGACCTAGCGGATTGTTGCAACCGTTAGAAATTCCAGAATGGAAGTGGGAGCATATCACGATGGATTTCGTGGTTGGTCTTCCAGTGACTCAGAAGGGATTTCATTCAATTTGGCTGATTGTGGATCGACTGACAAAGTCAGCCCACTTTCTACCAATCAGGATTAAGTACAACTTAGAGCAATTGGCGAAGCAGCACGTTAAGGAAATTATTTCTCGACATGGTGTTCTAGTGTCGATTGTGTCAAACAGAGATCCGCATTTTACGTCCAATTTTTGGAAGCGTTTGCAAGAGTGTTTGGGAACGCAATTGCGAATGAGTACAGCATCCTCAGACCGATGGCTAGAGCGAGAGAATGATTAAGACGCTCGAAGATATGCTGAGAGCTTGCATGATGGATTTTAAGGGAAGCTGGGATGATTATCTACCGTTGGTGGAGTTCGCCTACAACAACAGTTACCACGCGAGATTGGCATGCCACCTTACGAAGCGTTATACGACAGGAAATGCAGAACTCCTTTGTGCTGGGATGAAGTCGTTGAACATCAACTGATGGGACCGAAATTGGTACAACAAACTGCTGAAATTGTGAAGCTGATCAGAACAAGATTGGTTGCTGCTCAAGACATACAAAAGAAATATGCCGATCAACATCGACAGAATCGAGAATTCTTACCAGGGAGCTTCGTTTTCTTGAAAGTATCTCTATGGAAGGGGAAGATTCGATTCGGCAAGAAGGAGAAGTTGAGTCCCCATTTTATTGGACCTTTCGAGGTACTGCGAAAGGTGGGCGAGGTTGCTTACGAGGTGGCATTACCTCCGAAGCTTGACAATATACATGACGTATTTCATATTTCGATGTTATGACCTTACAAGCACGACTATAAACATGTAATAGAATATGAGCCTTTACAATTTGATAACGACTTAACTTATGAAGAGTATCCTATTTAAATAGTTGATAAGAAGGAACAAGTACTTAGGAATAAAGTGATACCTTCTGTTAAGGAAATCTGGAGGAACCACTGTGCTGAAGAAGCCACGTGGGAACTCGAAGATGTAATGAGGAAATTATATCCTCAATTACTTGCTTAATTGATTTGTGTAACCCCTAATATATCGATTCTGAGGACAGAATCCTTTTTAAGGGGGGAAGAATGTAACAGATGAGAATTGTTTTTTATGTTGTGATTCTGGGGACAGAATTCTTTTAAGGAGGGAAGATTGTAACGATTGAGATTTTATATAATAATTTTAAATATTTATTGGGTTAAATAAATATTGTATATGATTTATTTATTGAGCTAAATAAATAAATTATGTGATTTTGTGGATTGATTTAATTAAGAGTAATATTTAATTAAATTGATATATTGTAGCATAATTCTAATTTAGTTGAGAATAATTCAATTAGATTAAATGTTATGTGCTAAGTGTTAATAATAATTTGTTGCATGAATTATGTTTAATAAAGGAATTATAATTGTGTAACAATTTGGTATTATGTGTTTTTATTAATTAATGAATGCTAGCTTTTATTTAATTGAATTGGAATGTTATAATTTAATTAAATAAGTCTATTATTTAATCTATGGATTAAGGATTTATTAAAATAATGAAAAGGGTTTTAAATTGGTTTTACCAAACGAGACCCTTGTATTGTTTAAAACTTATTGTACCAAACATGGCCTTATTTACTATTAATCTGTTTTTAAATATAATGTTATTTTGGCCAAACAAGCCTTAGGGCTTTTCAAATTCAAAACATGTAACTTATGTGATTAATTGTATTTATGATAATTATTATAGAGTAATTATATTGTATAAGTTATATATCATATGTATATACAATATATGTTAAGTTAAAAGAGTTAGTACGTTAGTTTTTACAAAGAAAAAAAGAAACAGAGAGAAAGGGTTAGAGAGAATTGTCAGAGAAGAAGAAGAGGAACAAGAAGAAGAAGGAAAACCTTGAGAAAACAAGAGGAGAGCTTTCATCATCTCCATCTCTTCTCCTAATTCAAACTAGAAAAAGGTATAAACTTAGAACTCAATAAGTTGTAATCATGTTCTTCTATGTTTTTATGGTTTTAGAATTTTCTGTAAAAAATCTTTGTGTGAAAGTTTTTGTTTTTCATATATGTATGGGATGTGTACATATATATATATATATATATGTTTACATATGATTTTTATAATTGTTTAAGTGTTTTAATTCACAAAGATATGATGAACATGGAGAAATCATGTTCACAGTGGTTTATTATGAAGTTATTTTGAAAATAGTTCTTAAATTGTCAAAGAAATTGATGAAAGCATGGAGTTATGTGTAATATGTGATATAGCATGATTATATATGAGTTATATGGTTTTTTTAACAATTTAATTCATGAAATTTTGATAAATAAGAAGAATGGTGTTTATAGTGATTTTCTGTGAATTAATTTCTAAAAAATGGCTTTTGAAAGTATCAAATTGATGTTTGATTTTGAGTTATTGTTAAAATTGATCATGTATTATGTTAGTATGTTAAGAATAGAAGTTATTACAATTGGAATTACTTGAATTGATTGAAAACCGAATTCGTAATAGTAATTTCCGTCAAGAACGTTTAATATTGTATTTTTCTTCAAAAATCATGAAATCTTGGTTTTGATGATGTGATGTATGGATTTTATATGTTATAATCATGTTAAAGAGTTTAAAATGTTGTTTGTATCAAGTTTCATGTTTATCATGTTGGGAAAAATCGAATTTGGTGTGAAGGAATAAGCGAAATTGGCTTATTTCTCCACCAGTTCGCGAACCAGCCCTTGTACCAGAGGGAGGACCCGCCCCAGTGGGGCTTTTGCCCTTGGGGGACCTGCCTCAGCGGGGTATGTTGCTGTCCAGAAAAGTTAGTTTTTGGTTTTTGAGTTTTCGTGCCTCGTTTATTTAGCTAACTTATTTCTATGACTTGGAAAGTGAAATAGGTAATAAGATAACATGTTTTTGATGTGTTTAAGATTGATTGAAGTTGTATATGAATGTATTACATGTGTGTGGGTGTGTTTCTTTCTTAAGGTACACAACATGATTCATAGCGTTATAAGCTTACGAATGTATGCCGTGAGTATAGACTCACTTACTTGACTAGTTAGCAACCAATGTGGTAAATTACATTGTGAGTTGGACTTGGATATGAAGTTCGACATTTTGAACGTTGTAGTTGGATGCTAATAGACGTTTTAAACATAATGTAATGTGTAGGGTAATTGTGAAAGTGACTGTAGTTATTAAAGTGTAGCTTGCGCTTGAGGCAAGTTTCCTATCTCTAAACTTGTTATTGTGCAAGTTTTCTATCTCTAAACTTATTATTGTGCAAGTTTTCTAATCCTTATTCTCTTACGTTAAGCAAGTTTCCATTTCGAACTTGTAGTTTACTTTGTACAAGCTTTGTTGTATTCTAATATTCTTATTGCACAAGTATTGAAATATTATTGAAGCATTGTGATCTTGACTTAGTTGTTCCAGCAAGATGTACTTATTCTTTCAGTTGCTTTGAGTTACTTCTAAAGCATGCTTATCTATTATGTAGATTTGTTCTATATCTTGCAATTGGTTCATGATTCTTATATTATCGAACTGTTAAAGTACTATAAGTCGATTCAACTACTTTTAGTTAATGATAGTTGAAATTCTAAAGTTCCCTTATCTATCCAAACAAACTTTCTTTGGTGCGGACTTGTATTCAAATACTGAGAATGAACAACCCTAATTACTAGGGGACATTTATGCGAAAGCGTTAAGATGGTTATGCATAATTCATGGTACAAAGGGTTGATCCCCTTGAGTACGAGTTAAAGGTCCATAGTCTTATTGACTGTTGAAGGTTTAAATAGAAATATTTATAATATAGGACATAGTTCAAAGTCTTATGACCCTCAGATGATTCTATATTCGAATTCTACGTATTGATGAAAGAATTATAATTCAATTCTTTATATTAATGAAAGTAAAGTTATTGAAACTCTTTTGAAACTATTCACTTATGTCATATCACTGTTGTATTTCCAAGTGAGCTTTTGTTTGCTCACTCTTGCATGTTTTACCACCACTTGCAGTTGAAACCAAGAATGTTGACATACCGTCAACAAGTAAAGGAAAAGGAAAGATGAACAAGTGACGGCTTGTTGTTTCAAGTTTTGTTTATAATAAGACTTAGTTGGTTATGTTTTATTTTCGCATTTATTTGATTAATGTTAATGTTTAGTTAACCTTGGGATTTTATTTAGACAAGTTGTAATCCTTTATCAAGGAAGATTTTATTTAAGTATTACGAAGGTTATAATTTACTTTGCAATTCTTTATTATTGGGTAGATGTATGTTTTAGTTAGAAGTGAACATCAAATCATGTGGAAACGAAGTACCCGGATTTGGGGGTGTCACAAATACGGTTAATCAAGTTGTATTATGGAGAAGCGTTATTATAAGCCTTGTGCGACAGTGGTGTGATAGTAAATGAAATGAGGAAGAGTTAATTCACTTACATAAGACGGTATATTAATATATGTGTTTAGCATAAGAGAATAAAGGGAATTAACTAATAAGTATAAATATTGGTTAATTTAAATTGAAAGTTATATTATAGAATAATATAATTTGAATATTAAAGCCTTAATTAACTATGGTGATATAGTAAAGGGTTTAATATCACTTAAGTAAATAGTGAGTTAATATACGTGTGGAGTATGTGATTATAGTAAGTGCCTTTATATATATATACATACATTGTTAAACCAATATATCTTTAAATAAATATTGATTAGAGAATTAATTAATATTTGAGATATGGTTAAATGTATAGATTAAAGAAATTATTTTGGGGACATTTTATAGAAAGAAAATAGAAATAATTATTATATATTTCTAATAAAGGATATTAAAATAATTTCTAATATTAAATTATTTTAATAAAAGGGAGAATGTTATTTTAAATAATAATACTACCTTATATAGCTTTGTATGAGGTAATATGTATGATTTAGTAACATGGTAAATATATTTGCTATATGAAAATAATTTATTATAATAGAATGTAAACTTATTATCTATTTTCTATATATAATACGTGTACATGTGTCGTACATATAATTACTTTAGTGAGACGTGAATATTATATTAAAATAATATCTTGAGAAAATGAGTAAATCGTTTTATATTAATGCCTCTATTGGAGAAAATATAATAAAAACATTTTATATCATGTTATGACGGAATACATAATAGTAATTATATCCTATGTATTTTCAAGAGGGTTAAATCTATAAAAGAAAACTAAGTTATTTAATGTATTAAATAACTTAAGTTATTATTTTATCATAGCTTTTATAATTAATAGAGTCAATATTAATTATCCTAAGCATAAAGGTTATACATATTATAAGTGTATAATTATTTAAGGTAGCTGAATAACTTTGTATTAAAGTGCATGTGTTACAAAAACCTTATATTAAAGGAATATTAACGTGTGGTGGAAGTGATAATAAGCTTAATACTGAGCTTGTGAGGTATACCTAGTGTGGCAAAGTGGTGGAATAGACATTCATTAAATAATTTAATAAATGAATAATTGAATGGATTAATTAATACTATTATGAGAATTAATTGTTATGTGCAAGTACATATGTTATGAGAATATGTAATTTAGTAATGTAATGATATTACACTATGAACATATTATAAGAAGTGATATCGGGAATAATATTAGTTGGTGAGATTATTGTGTTAAGCTTAAGACCTATTAATTTCTAAGCTTATATAATTATGCCTTTTGTAGGATAAATAGTAGAGTTAAATCAATTAGATGTTTAACTATAATTATTAAATGGCGAGTTAATAAATAATTGTTATTAATTATCATATAATATTTTGGTGTATTTGAGATAATAAATCTTATGGAAAATGATGGGTTAAGAATACCCGACTATATTAGATTTAGCCAAATTAAAATATTATTTGGACTAGCCCAATGTGCATGGAATATAAGATTTTATATTGGTGTATATTTAAAATATAAATATACTTCCTATATGTTGGTATGTACATATATATGTGTATATATATGTGCCCATAACTTATATTAATATAGCAATATTAAGTTATTAAAGTGTGACTTGTATTGTCTAAAATGAAATAAAACCTAAGTGTGATAGTACCCTATATACTAATGCTGAGTTTTATAAGGGAGTAATAGAGCTTGTCCCATATTCTTTGTCCCAAAATTTCCACCAGCCGTGAATAGGCCAATGGCCTAGCCTATCTCCATTTCTCAAACTCAGAGAAAACAAATGAGTGCAATCATCATGGGGGGTGGCTCAAATAGTATATATCAACCACTCTTACCAACTCCTCCTTGCACATTGGATTCTCTTTCTTCCCATTAGTTTGAATTGGAAGGCAAAGTCATTGTCTGGGTATTCATATCTCTATAAAAGGAAGTACTTCTCCTCCCATTTCAATTGCTGAACATTCTGAAAAGTATAAGATATAGAGTAAGTACATTGAATTAGTAAGAATTCTGGGGATTGAAGGAAGTTCATTAGCAACAAGCTTTAACAGAGGTAATATTTCTTATCTAAGTTCTTAAGATTTAATTTAAAGAATTCTTAGAATTTCTTGATAGCTAGCTTGGTAATTATTAGCTATGAGTTTGCTGAGTAGTTATGCGTATAGGGAAGCATTATGGATGGTTTAATTATGCTGCATTATAGAGTTAGTATATGATTTCTGGAATTCTGCTAATGCAGAGCCATTTTTGGAACTATCCAGGAATGGCGCAGCTGCGCCAGTCCTGCAGTTCAAAATGGCGCCGCTGCGCCATATGCTGTGTCTGAGATTTTGCTGGAGCAGCACAGCTGTGCCGCTCATAAGGCTTAGAACAGCGTAGCTGCGCCAGACATCAATTTTGAGTTTCAGCTTCTGTTAATAATCTGATGAGTCCTAACTTGTGAATATCACTTAGACAAGCCTGAAAACAAGGTTAACATGCAGATATATGTTCTTTAGCATAGCATGATCGTACTTGACCTTGTTAGTATGTGTTTTACTAAATGGAAATTCTAATTTTGAAATGAGCCTTGACACATACTATTGATGCTTATGTTCTGACCTTTTTGAACATGTTTTTATGGTCTAGATATGCATGAAATGTGAGTCTAAGGTATTGAGCATACACTAGAACACATGGTTTAAATTAAAAATTATTTCAAAAGCAAAACTTGGACTTTTTGCAAACTAAGTTGCATGATTATAGTGTAACTAGATTCTGATATTTTTGAGCATACATGCTAGTGCTTTTAACATCACTTAGATGTCAAGTATGTGCACACACCTTGTTAGACACTATGAAAGTTAGTCAAACATGAATTAGATATATTTTAAAGCAATAAATGATGCTCGTTATGTGTATATGATGAAGATAATTATGAGCATGCATATTAATATATTACTATGACACCTCACATGTATACATGATGAACATAGTAGCCTTGCATGATTAGCTTAAGCATGACAAGAATTTTAGAAATCAAACTTAAAAAGTTTGAAAGTAAGGTGATTGAACATTGAGTTACTTGCATTCTGATTGTATGTACAAGCATGATAGGACTTATATGCCTCTAGTCATGATTGGTATGTGCACCCCACTAGTAGATGTGATATGCAGTATATGAGCAAGTTTTAAAGATGAACTACACTAGCTATATGTAAATAGATTACATGTATGTGAGCATGTGTTTAGCATATCATGTGTCAATACCTATGCATGCTAGAAGACCCAAGTAGAACCAGAAAGCAAAAAACCAATTCTGGACTGATCAGGGAAGGGCGCAGCTGCGCCCATTCCAAGGCTAAATGTAGAGCAGCTGCGCCACATGGCAATTTTTCCAGACTGTTTTAAATTGTAATCTGATCATGGTAGCATGTTTGCATTATTATTCCTAAGTTATAAAATAGAGTCTTAATGATGCCTTAAGTGTTGATTGATGTAACGATGATATAAAACCCGAAGGTATAATTCCGTTAAGGTTATAGAAACGTAAGAATAATATAGATCATGTATCTATGAGTTTTAAATATATGTCAAACACATAGATAGTTAAGTGTGTGATAAATGTATATGAATGTTGATATTAAAAATGGTTAAGGTATACTTATACATACCTAGCTATTATAAGAGTATGATAAGAAAGTGAAACGAAGGTTCTAAGAACCAAGTTAGAAAATAATGTAACAATTGTTATTATATTGAGGATGTATGGATGTGTATAACTGACAAGTGTGAATCCATGATTATATAACTGTGTAGGATTACACGAAGTGCAGATATTTATAAGCAGTTAAGTCGTAGTTGTTAAACTAAGAACTAGGCAAGTCTTTCAGTTCCTATTTGTTATATGAATTCGATAACTGTTAGTTGAATTATATTATGCTATGATGATGTTGATTTATATATGAAATGTATATGAGATATGTTTGAGATTGAAAGTTGATCTTTGATGATATACTTGTGAAGTTAATCTCTATATTTGTTATGTGCGAAGCAGCATGCGTAGTAAATTTAAATGATTATGAATGCATGAACTGAGCATGAACTGTTAGAATTGTTGAGCTGTCGAGCTCACTCTTGCAAATAACCAGTTTTGCAGGTTAAGGACTCATGGTAAAGATTACGTGCTTCTTGATTGATAAAGTTAAGTAGTATCACAACGAAGATTTCTATTTAGATTATTTGATCGAACCATGTTTAGGTTCTAGGAGTTGTACATGATAGTAATTACGATGTTTAATACTTGTCGTGTTATAAAGATGTACTAGTTGATACATAGAAGATATCAAATTGAGGTGTAAACGATTATTCAGTAATTCGAATAGAATGAATCATAATATATTTGATTCAAGGATATGTAATTGATTCAAGTTACGAAATCAATAAAAGATTTTATTCAAAGGAGATTAAAAAAGTTTAAGTTATTCCGCATTTTTTTATAATATCGAATTTGATGTATAGACAAGGATGGTAAATAACCAATATTGTAACTTATAAAAGTTTGGGGTCATTATACAACATCCTAAAAATGAAAAGAATTTATATTCTAAATTATAATAAGCAAAGTTATATTCTTTAAGTTATGAATAAAAGATGTAAATATTTGACTAGTAGTATCGTGACTGCACCAGATCCGAGGTAATAAAAAGAACCCGGATTTGGGGGCATCACAGTTGGCATCACTCGACTTTGACAGGAGGTCCTTGTTGCTGAGGGATTTACTCATGCTCGCCTATAGTTGGAGCTTTTGACTGCTGGATAGATCTCCTGGACGCCGTATACCTCTGAGTTTTTGACTGTCGGATTCGAGGGAGGTTTTCCCACTGGTCGAGAGTTTACTTTGTTGACCTGCAGAGTCCCAATTTTGACAGAGGGAGGCTGGGAGCTCTATTTGGGAGAGTGTGCTATCAGGAGTGTCACGGGTGAGATCCGCATTCCCATTGTTCCTCTTGCTTGGCATCATTGGCCGTTGATCATGCCATTGACAGAGATCCCCATGGGGGCATAGATGGCTTCACCCTATCAGAGAGTCCGTTCATCCAGGAGGCATTTAGCAGATGGTTGAGTCCTCGTATTATTGGATCTCAGACTCGTGCTACCCAGTTCATGGAAGACATTGTGCCAGAGCCCGTGAGGATGACGAACTGGATAGCTTACCTCAGGGAGCCTACTCATTTAGACCAGATTGCAGATCTGACATGGGACTTCGATAGGGCTTGCTTTTTCATCAAGCACCTTGGCCAAGATCCTTCAGAGGCATCTTCTTTTGACCCGTCCAGCTCAAGAGCAGGCCCCTCCTCAGGTCCATTTTCCAGCAGTTTTGCAGGGGCAGATCCTCCCTTATACCGCCCAGAGATGCCTGATGACCGTAGTTTTGTGTCCACAGTAGAGATGGAGCAGGTTGATCACCTGGATATGGATTATCTGGACCTCTTTGGATAGCTATGACATCTATATTTTTGGTCAGCCACTGTTTTAGCTATTTGGTGGATGTGCCATCATTTTGATAGACCACCGTATTAGTTGGGTGGTGGTGCCCCATTTCCCTGTATTCTTCTCATCGTTTTATATTATCAGACAAGGATGATGCCCGCAGTAGATAGTTTATCATAGATATCCATGCTACTTCCTATATATCGCATCATGTTTATACTTGTCATCATGCATGTACTATGTCATATGTATGCATTTAGACAGATGAGTTCAGATTTGACCCTTTGATGGTCTTGTGGTACGGTGACACAGATGACGTCATCAGCCTTGAGTCGTATTAAGCATTTTCCACAGTCTAAGGTGGCTTCATCATTGAGGTCGTGGTACGAGAGCCTGCCCTTCTCAGCCCGAGGGACAGTAGATCAGATGTTGGGGCATTCGCTGGCCCTTGCCTATTTTCAGGTGCCATACGGATTTATGGATGACATATTATCCTGCTGGATACCCAAGAGGCAGGTTTTTTGCTTCGGGCGACATGAGATGACGCCGACTTTGGAAGAGTACGAGCGGCTTATCGATTTGGATCTGGACCTGTCGTGCGCCCGGACTGTTATTAGTGACATGAGGAGACCGTTCCTGCGGATGTCCGATCTTCGTCAGAGGGTAGTCGCAGACGAGATCGTAACTGGGCGCGTGATCTCGATTGACTTCTTGATCGATCGTTTTGGGGAGCTTGATAGCTACAATCGATATGTCGGCAATTTTATTATTTCAGCAGAACCGTGGCATCTGGCTAGGGTAGATATTCTGCTGATGTGCATTGTGGCATACGTCTATATGCCGCTGCGCTTGGATCATCTGGATGTGGGATTCGTAGTTGTTGTTCGTGCCCTTAGACATGGCAGTACATCATCCCGATGATATTGGCTGAGACACTACGGTCAGCCACTCACTGTATTACCCACCCGGAGGGGTTCTTCAGGGGTAGTTTTGTCATTGCTGTACATATAGCTGATGTCCTATATCCGACTGATTTGATCATTCAGGCATCATGGGCATTATTTTTCCCATGATATATCTATGTCATACTCCTTTCAGCCGACGAAGTGTACCAATTCAGCGACGTGGTTGACATTTTTGTCGGATATTGACCATCCGTTAGTGATTTTTCCATGCTCAGGGCTAGCGTCCCTATATAGCTTCATTACTCATGCACATGGCATGGATTACCTACCCCTAGCGGGATTGAGGGGAGTGACTACTTATCATCCCCTGGCTGTTATAAGGTAGTTTAATCAGTTCCAGAGCTTGCACAGATTTAAGGGGTCTGTTAATCAGAGGATGTCGGCTTCATCTATATTATCTGCTAACTTGGTTTGAGTATATGAGTGTTGGACTCATAGAGAGAGGGCTGATTTCTCCAGTAGCCATTCGGACCGTTCTCCAGAGTACTCGATATGGTTGGAGGCAAATATGGCAGCAGCTGCACTTGTTCCCTCAGCTCCTATTGTAGATTCAGATGAGGAAGAGCCTATGAAGGATCCTGAGTCTCCCACTGAGGATGAGCTATTCGTAGGTTTAACAGCTGCTTTAGTTATTGACCCACTGACTATCCCTGTAGGCACAGATCTGGCTTTGGCGGATTCATTATTCAAGATGACCTTTGAGCGGGATTCAGCTAGAGCGCAGATGTTGGCCGCTTTATCTGGCAGAGATATAACTTTAGCTGAGAGGGACGCACTTCAAGTCGCTTATGACGCTGGCTTGATAGAGAGAGGAGCTCCGCTCTGCCAGAGATGCAGTTGTTGCGGAGAGGGATGAGATCCGCTCAGCCAGAGACGCAGCTTTTGCTGAGATCGAGGACACTTTGATTGCTAGAGACGCAGCTTTTGTAGAGAGGGATGAGGCTATAGCTTCTCATGATTTCCACATTGCTGACAGTACTGCCCTTCGATCTTATACTCACGGCCTAGTTATCGAGATGAGTGCATATATTGATGACCACAGTGCCACACTACTGATGGTTGTGGAGGTTTTGGGCCGTATGGAGGCTGAGAGTATTGCACTTGCAGCTACTCCTCCATCTTCAGAGAGAGAAGCCATGGTGGCATTACTGGCCCGCTTATCCTTGGGTCCATAGACTAGCTTTATTTTTCTTGCACAGACTATATCAGCCATTTTTGTCATGTACAGGGAATTATGTATACATCAAACAGTTTTATATCAGAGAAATATATTTGTGATTTATTTCCTTGTTTGGAGAGGTATTATCATTGTTGAGTGATTACCACTTCTGTCATGTCTCGCTGTTGTTGATGCATCTTGAGCTTCTCCTTGATGGACTGACAGTTGAGATGTCAGGGAGTATCTCAGATGGGCCTGTTGATGAGGGTAGCTTGATAGGATTTAGCTTTTGTATGTCTTTGGTGTCTTGGGACTGGTTTTTATTGGGGGTTTTATTTTTTCTTGAAAGTCAAACGGTGCCGTAAATGGTTGCCTATGTACTCCCGGGTTGAGAGAGATCAGGTCATTCATAGTTCTGGTTTTGTATGAGAAAGGTTTGGAGAGTATTTATCTTGGGTTTTGAGTTTGGTTTGATGAGTTTTTGAGTTTTTACTTGGATTGACCGCACCAGAAATGGCTGCCTACGTACTCCTGGATGTAGTGAGATTAGGTTATTCGTAGTTTCGGCTTTCTAGTGAAAAACCGAACCTGATTTGATTTGTAGGACCCAGATGCGGGTATGCATGTGCTTCAAACATAGTACCTCTTTATGGTGTCTAAATTGATGAGTTAGGGAAATTCGTTCCCGTCTATTTCTTGTAGTCTGATAGCTCCTCCCGTGAACACTTCCTTGACAATGAAAGGGCCTTCCCAATTAGGGGCAAACTTTCCTTTAACTTCATCTTGATTGGCTAAAACTTTCTTCAACACCAAGTCATTTTCTTTGAATTGCCGTATTCGGATCTTCTTGTTGTAGGATAGAGCAATTCGTTGCTGATACAACTGCCCGTGGAAAATGGCTGTAACCCTCTTTTCATCGATCAGAGACAGTTGGTGGTATCGGTATTATAACCACTAATCCTCGTCTATCTAAGCATCGATCATCACTCGCAAGGATTCCATCTCTACTTCTATGGGGAGGACTGCTTCCATGACATAGACCAATAAATAGGGAGTAGCCCTAGTATATGTGCGCATTAACGTCTTGTATGCTAACAGGGTGAGAAGCAACAGCTCAGACCATTCTTTGTGATTGGCGAACATTTTCTTCATAATCGTTTTGATGTTTTGTTGGTTGCTTCGATAACACCATTCATCTTGGGCCGATAGATGACAGAGTTGAGATGCTTGATGTGGAATTTGCTGCATAGTTCTTTCATCATTTGATTGTTCTATTTTTTGGCGTTGTCTGATATGATAACCTCTGGTTGTCCATACCGACATACGACATTGTTTCTGTTGAAACCAATGATGACCTATTTTGTGAGAAAAGAGGCTGCTTCAACCTATTTGGTGAAGTAATCGATCATGGTGAAGATGAATCGATGACCATTGCTGGCTTTGGGTTCCACTGGGCCGATCACATCCATTCCCCTCATGGAGAAAGGCCATGGTGAACTCATGTTGTGCAGCTCATTTGGAGGAGCATGCATGGCATTTCCATGTACTTGGCATTGAAACATCTTTTGACGTGATCGTCGCAGTCAGCTTTGAGAGAGATCTAATAATGATCGGTTCTTAATATCTTCTTGGGCAGCAGATGACCACTCATGTGTGGACCACAGACTCCACCGTGGATTTCATCCATCAGTCTCTGTGCTTGTTCTTTATCAAGGCATCTTAAGAGGCCTATTCCAACATCTCTTTTGTATAGGGCATCTCAGCTTAGGTAGAATTTTATAGCCATTTTGTGAATCCGCTTTCGCTCGAATTGGCTTGCTCCAGCGAGTGTAGATCCATCTCGTAGATATTCCTTGATGTTTTAATACCAAGCATGATTGACAGGAGGCATTTCATCTGATACTTCTTCATTATAATTCCCGTATGTCGGGGCTTTTTGAATTATGAATTTGATGTTGGGAAACCCACTCTTATTGGATATGCGGATTAATGAAGCCAACGTTGCCAATGTATAAGCAAACTCATTCCTACCCCGAGGAATATGGCTGAAGGTTATGTCTTTAAACTCCAGGGATATTTTGATGACCTGCCGATGATACGGCATCAAATGCGGTTCCTTGGTAGGTGTTTGATACCCATGGATTGGGCTTATTTCAACCCCATTATACAGCCTTCATACTCAGCCGTGTTGTTGGTGTTGCCAAATTAAAGTTTGGTAGCCACAGGATATTGTTCTCCTGTACCAAAGATAAGGACTGCCCCAGCTCCGGCACCTTCCATGTTTACTCCTCCGTAAAAATACATTTTCCATGGTTGGACTGTATTCTCTTGTTGGAGTTGTTGAATTATCATGATTCCATCATCTGGGAAATAGGTCTCCAGGGGCTCGAACCCTCCTGAAGGTGCTTCAGCTAATTGATCTGCAATGCCTTGACCCTTGATTGACTTCTGAGTCACTTAGACAATGTTGAATTGTTGTAGGATCAACTGCCATTTGGACAGTCGATAGTTTAACATTGGCTTGTTGAATACATACTTGAGTGGATCCGTATAGGATATGAGGTATGTCGTGTGCCCATGCTGGTAATGCTATAACCTCATTGCGGCCCATGCTAATGCACAACATGTTTTCTCGATCAGGATGTATTTTTGCTCACCACTGCTGAATCTTTTGCTGATGTAGTAGATGGTTCTTTCTTTGCTACTATCATCTTTCTGTCCTAGATACAACCCATTGTGTTGGCATTGACGGACAAGTACATGAACAAGGGAACTCCATCCCTTGGAGGTACAAATATTGGTGCTTCGATCAACTGTCTCTTGATGGCAAGGAAGGCTTGTTGACAGTCCTCATTCCATTTGGTGGATGAATTCTTCCTTAGTAGCTTGAATATGGGTTCACAGGTTGCTGTGAGCTGGGAAATAAATCGACTTATGAAGTTGATCCTTCCTAGAAACCCACGTATATCCTTCTCTATTTGAGGTACTGGCATCTCAGTGATGGTTTTAATCTTGGCAGGGTCTAGTTCGATTACCTTGATTACTCACCAAGAATCCTAGCAGCTTGCCTGCTTTGACGCCAAAAGCACATTTGGCGAGATTCAGCTTGAGATTGTACTTGCATAACCTGTTGAACAGCTTCCTGAGATGGTCGATGTGATCATCCTCCCTCCGGGATTTGATGATGATGTCATCCACATACACCTCTATCTCTTTATGCATCATATCATGAAACAGGGCCATAATGGCTCGCTAATACGTAGCTCCGGCATTGATGAGGCCGAAGGATAGTCGCCTATAGCAGAAGGTTCCCCAGGGAGTGATGAAAGCTATTTTCTCCCGGTCTTCTTCAGCAACCATGATTTGATGGTAACCAGCAAAGCAATCTACGAAGGAATACATGTCATACTGTGCCGTATTGTCTATCAGGATGTGGATAAAAGGTACCAGGAAGTTATCTTTAAGGCATGCCTTGTTCAAGTCCTGGTAATCCACACATACTCATACCTTCCCTCCGGGCTTAGGCATGGGAACTATATTGGAAAGCCACTCTGGGTAGGTTAATACCATGATAATCCTGGCTTTGAATTGCTTAACAACTTCTTTGACTTTCAGACTCCATTCAGGTTTCAATCGCATGAGCTTTTGTTTGACGGGCTTGAACCCATCTTTGATGGGCATTCGATGGATGACAATGTCAGTAAAGAGGCCAATCATGTCTTCACATGACCATGTAAATACATCCTGGAACTGTATTAGGAGTTCGACCAGGTCGGCTTTTTGGTCTGGTGTGAGGTCTAAACCTATCTAGATTTCTTTGATGTTTTTGGAGGTTCCTATGTTGACAGTGGTGGTTTGGTCGAGGTTTGATTTGGGTTTGTCTTCGACCCATTCTTTGATCTCCTCGGGCACCTCATAGTCATCTTCCTCCTCTTGATCAATATCCATCAAGTCGAAGTTTAGTTCTACATCAAAGTCGTAGTCAATTTGACAGGTTGGCATCTCATCAGCAGAGACAAACGCATCCAACGCTTGGGTCCTGAAAACAAAAAGGCTTTCATCTTAGATATATACAACTTCTTAAATATACATAGCATTCTGCAACGCATGACAAAGTTGCTACTATAGCTGTGCAATCAAAAGTAAGCAGTAATGAAAGCATGATTAAAAGGGCAGATTGACTCTCTCTGCCCCTTTACCCTTTTCGACTGAGGCAAGGGGTACTGCTCCTATTATCCAAGGTCAGATCCTCATGAACCGGGAGGATCAAGGCTTTGTGATTATATGTCTCATATTGGATGATGACTGAGACATCCTTTATAATAGGGTCGGGGCTCTTCTTTGAACTGCTCCCTTTTTCCTTTTTGGTGCTAGGAATTTGAATCTGATCCTCGTCTTCGCTGTTTGGGATCTCATCATTCATCCCCTCATAGCTTATGATGACCCTCATGTTAGCGAATGGGTCTCGTCCTTCATACAAGATCTTTTCTTTTGCCTTTTCGCTATCCACCTTAGGCTTGAGGGCTTTTCTTTCATTGACAAGTATGATGGGAGGAAACAGCATGGCTGACACCACAGTAGGGATCTTCCTCATTGGTTTTACGCATCCAACATTAATGAGATTTGGAAATAGGATGGTGGACGCATGAGTCTTGGGATGCTTATGCGGATTTCGGTAGTCTGTCCGGGATGAAAATCCCAATCCGGCTCTCCGAGTTTGACTCGAGATTTGCAAGGGACTCTTGATACCTTGCTGATTCTTTCCAAACCCTTCTCCAGGTTGGAGACCCAAAGATACCATTTCCTGGCCCACTGTCATTACTTCGGTGGAGACCATAGGCTTCAGAGCTGGTGCCCAGATAGGTAGATACTAGGTATCGCTCACCTTTAGGGCTTGAAAACTTGAAGATTCAATCCCTGCATCCAAATTGATCAGTGGCAGGTCTCCCTGTATGCAGACATGGTATTCTGGTTCGGCGTTAATAGTGATTAGGTTGCCATTAATAATGTATTTGAGCTGTTGATGGAGGGTGGATGGCACTACCCCTACCATGTGAATCCAGGGTCTACCCAACAACAAGTTATATCCAGTGGCTATGTTGAGCACCTGAAAGGATACATATAAAGTATGTGGACCAATCTCCAAGGGTAGTTCTAGTTCTCCCATAGCTTGGCGTCGCGATCTATCGAAAGCCCGAATGACCACATGACTGGTCTTGATCCGGTTTGGGTCTTCATTCTTTCTAAGGTATCGTAGGGACAAATGTTGAGGGATTATCCTCCGTCGATGAGCATTCCTCCGATCACATACCCGAAAGACATCACAGCTATATCTAGGGACTTATGATGGCCCGTTCCTTCTGCAGGGATATCATCGTCAGTGAAGGATATCACATTGTTGTTGAAAATGTGTTCTACCACATGACGGAATTTCTCAGCATCCACTGTCTTTGGCAGATAGGCTTCTTCTAGTACTTTCACTAGAATGCTGCGATTATCCACCGAGGATAAGACCAGATCGAGGATGGAAATTTTCTTGGGTGCACCCTTTATACTTTGCACTATTTTGATTTCATTGTGTCCCATTTTGTTGAGGAACTCTTCGATTTTCTTTTCAGCCACCTTTGCTTTGGTTTTGATGACTGGCTTGATCACCCGCTTAGGCAGGTATAATGGATTATCCTTTAGCTCAAGGGAAATGTTGTTTGAAGTGGAACCTTCATCATTCCCATAATTCCATGGGATTCGCTTCAGACTGATAATTGGATACTAAGGTCTAAAGGGAAAGATCAAAGGTTCGGGTCCCAGATAACGACAAATGTTGAGGGATTTTGTATTTCTTCGACCCCTTTCCCTGGCAGTACTAAGGGTTTGAGAGTCGACTCCCTATCGCAAGATATAACAGCCACTGTGTTCTGGTTCCATATAGTGGGGATGCAGAGAGTGTCGTTATCTGGGAGATTGAGAATTTGATTTCCCCTTATCAATTCCCCGCTTTCAATCATGTATTGAATTAGGATACGAAGTGCCCAACAATCCTCAGTATCATGGCCGGGTGAATTGGAATGGTAGTACTGACATATTTGGTCAGGTTTGAATTTTCTGGCTCGAGGGTTCAATGGAGGTAACAAGTCTGCAACCATTCCCTCGTTGATTAGCATCTGGAGGATTTCTTCCATTGGCTGGTTTATGTTGGTGAAATTCCTTTGAAATAGGAATTTCCTACCAGTTTGGATGCTTTCTTCTTTGGTCACTCTGTTGGCCCATGGTTCATTTTCATGAGACAGGCTATGGTCCTGCATGAGATTGATCTCCGGTGTGGGAGGACACTCAAAGTCAGACTGGTTGGCCCGTTTTATCATTTTTCTGGTGATCTGATGCTGGCAGACGACCAAATCTACCAATTGTTCGATTTGCTCCTTGATAGATTTGATCTCTTGCTCTATCAGGAACCGCCTTTCTGACATTTCCCAACTGTCTGGGGTGCTATTACTGGATGGAGTTGATTCTCCCATATTATAGAGGTACTTGGATCCTTCTCTACTTGTGGCGCTGATTATATTTACATTCTCCTCTTTATGTTGTAGAAGAGGATTGTCCTGCACATGAGGTTGCTTAGGCTTTGTTACCACGATCTCTCCGTTGTCAATCAAGTCTTGAATTTTGTACTTGAGAGACCAACAGTCTTGGGTGTCATGGCCAGAGGATCCGGAATGATAAGCACACTTCTTGCTTGGGTCGAAATTCCGTCCATTAGTGTTGGTTGGTGGAAGGAGTTGGACAATCTTCTTCTGAGCTGTCAGAAGTTTGAATACGTTCTCAAGTGAATCCCCTAGAGGGGTGAAAGTTCTTCGACGCCTGACCTCCATATTTTTTTTGGAATGGAGGGTTTGAAGGCGGGGCCGGAGCTTGGAAAGGGGTATAATTCCTCCTTTGAATGGGCATACTATTTGACTCGCCCCTTGAATTTTGTCCTTGCAATACTACAGACACTTCTTCATCTTTCTTTTTGTGTACCCTCCGGGGATTACTCCCATAATTTTCGGGCTGGATATGTTCAGCAACAGCTTTGAGGGTGGTTAGATATTTTATCTTCCCGGATTTGAGCCTCATTTCTGCCATTTCACCATGCTTGATCATTTCGGAGAATAGTTTTCCTATGCCTGCTAGGACCCTCTCATAATATGGAGCTTCTTGAATATTGATGAAAGTCATGACTATCTCAGACTCAGTCATGGCTGGGATAACTTGTGCTGCGACCCGTCTCCATTGCTGGGCATACTCTCTAAATGATTTAGTGTTCTTTTTCTTGATTTTGGTTATTTGGTATCTGTCTGGAGCCAACTGAGATTGAAAGCTATATTAACTGAGGAAGGCATGGGCCAGCTCTTCCCAGCTATGAATCTTAGAGTTGTCTAGACGGGCATACCAGGCTTTGGCCTCTCCTATCAGACTCTTTTGGAATAGTTGCATTTGAAGCTTCTCGTTCTCTTATAGGATTCGAGTTCTCCGATGAATACTTTCATATGGGTATAAGGATCTCCCAATCCATCATATTTCTCAAAATCGGGGGTTCTAAATTTCTCGAGATAGCGAGCCCCGGAGAAAATACAGAGGTCAGAGTAATTGACACTACCGAATGCCCCAGTCTCTTTGATAGACCGGAGAGTTTCCTCTATTTGTTGTACTTTCTTTATGATATCACCGGCTTCCTATTCTTTGTTGAGGGCGGTGATTTCAGGGATTTTGTTGGTTGTGTCCTGGTTATGTGGTCCAGGAATCTGAGTCTCGGCTTTTTCAGTCTCTTGACTACCACCACTACCACCAGGTGCTCCTGGTTCTGTCTGAGTTTAGGTTTGCTTCCCTTTAAGGGCCTTTATTTGCTCTCTCAAAAAATAGGCTAGTTCAACTATCTAACTTCTCAGTCCTTCGAACTCTTCCCTAGATACAGGGGTGGACTCTGGTTGAGCACTTGAAGCCATGTCTGGGGGTGGACCTTGTGCTTTCTTAGACTTAGACCTAGTGACAGGACCAATTTTTCACCTACACCAAAACATAGGCGTGTCAATTTCCTGAGGTAAGTAGGGATAGGATGCATGATATGTTTTTTTATTCTTATCCTGCAAAATCGAGGTTAGTTGTTTTGATGACAGGATGACAAGAGTTAATTATTAAAAACTGGACATTGAATTGAAAGAGGAAGGCATGAAGAGACTTCCCGTCGAATTTGGTTAATCAGAGGCTGACCTATCTTAGGTTACTCTCGCATTGGCTTTTTGGCATGAAGGTCCCCAGATCATCGCAATCTATTGGAGGGAAAATTAATCCGATCTTTCAACTGGAGCGAATCTGGGTGGTGCATTTTTATGAGCCACAGAGACTTAGCCGATCCCCGGAGACATTACTTATCACCGACGGGTTTTGCCTCCTTGTGAGAGGAACACAACATACATTCACATACATCATGCCTTACCGTTATGCATATGATGACAGTTCGTACGAAGCACTAATATGGGTGTGAAGCACTAAAAAGCAGGAAAGCATTCATTCACATTCATTCAATGTAAAGATGCAGCATTCACGCATTCATTCAATGTGGAGACGCAGAATTTCAAGCATTCATAGTTTTGAAAGAGAAATATTTGAAAAGATTTGAAAGCGGCCTAAGCCCTCTACTGTCCCCAGCAGAGTCGCCACCTGTCGACGTCGGATAAAAAATCCGCGGGTCGGGTCACAACTTGGATCTTTTATCTCTTCCTAAGTTATCTCTACCCTCACTCTTTTTATTGCGAAAAAGGTTTTCAAGGGTTTTTTAGGAAAAGGCCAACATGTATCATGTCGATAATTTGAACGTTTTACAGAGTCGTCAGTTGATAGATTTGAAATGGTTGTGCCAACTCAATTGAGTTTTATTTGAAAGAGGCCCAATTGTTGGACACTGTCTAAACTTGATCTTTGAAAACAAAGTTTGAAGCTCGGGGGCTTGGTTAAGTGTGGGGAAGGTGTTAGGCACCCCACAACTCCCGTGTAAACACGGTACCGCATCTTTTTAATATTTCCCTTAAAACTGCAATGCGTGTGTGAATGCTGCTAGAAAATTGGGCCTATGTTTGATTGATTAAAAGTAGTGTTTTGCTTCGTTGAATCTATATACGAAAGGTTTGATTTGACTTACAAAAAGTCTTTGATTTGATTTGCAAAAGTGTTTAATTTGATTTGCAAAAGTTTTTTCTTTTGATTGAATTGAAAATGTGTTTGAAAGCTGTTTATCAAACCCTTATGCTCACATAGGAATTGAAGCCTGTTGATACTTCTATTTTTAACTTTTCAGCCTGAAGGTACAGTTTGAATGGTGATTGTTGGGCTGCGAAGCATCCTCGACCACAAAAATAAATACAAATGTCGGTCTCCTCATGGGCATGACAGCCTGTTGGTCTGATTAGATGATGACACAATTAACGCGCAAGTATACGCGGCCAACGAGTAATAAAGGGTGAGTAAAGATATCGTTCTCACGAGGAATTAACAGATAAAAGGTCGCCAAAACACTAGCACATAATCATTTCAGTCTTATTTAAACAGGTAGTAAAGAGAAAGAATTAAAACTACTTTAAACTAGGCAAGGACGTAAACTTAAACTAATTAATCCTAGAGTAAAATCAGATAATGAAGATAAGAGATTCCAATTTTCCCTAATGATTAGTCTAAGTCGACACACTTCCAATTAGGTCAAATTAATCATTACAGTTGTTAGCCGAGAACACGAAGGTAAGAGAAGGCCATCTTTCGATGCACCTAATCCATATCACGTGCAATCCACAGATGATAGAATGCACGTGAACACTCACATTATCTAAACCCCTATATGTCTATGGTGTTTACAAATAAATAGGGTTTAAGGTCAAGTCCTCTATTGACTAAGAGCGGCACTTCGGTATATGTCTATCCTAAGCACAAATCATACGTCCAACGCCATGTGAACATACAATCGCCCGCTACTACGATTAGATCTAAACCCACACTGTCTTTCAATCCCATGTGGGTTATCAGAGTAATTGGTCATGACTCAATTTAGCAATGAAAGCATACATCGCAATAGACAAACACAAAGTAATCAAATAAGACCATCATGGAAGGAATATCAAATTAAACTACTCATTAGGTTCCATTGAAACCTCAAAATATGATTTAAGTCATAGACAACTTGAATATATTATCCACAAGTAGATTATACATTATCCAAATACAAATTGAATACAAGGAGAGTGAAGATATAGAAATTACAAATCTTTGTTCTTTCTCCAAGTGTGGATCTTCAATGTCAATCTCTTGCTTCAATCTTCTTCTCTAATCTAACCCTAGAATCTAACTAACTAACTAAACTAGCACTATTCTACTCTCTAATCTACTCCTAATCTAGACTAAACAAGATGTAAAGGAAGAAAAGAGAGGAACTAGGGCTTAGGGCCAATATATGATGCTCTTTCTTGCCCCAAACGAGCCCCCTTATATCCCAATCAAAAGCCAAGTCCCGTTCAATTGAAAAGTCAAGTCTAGCACAGCTGGAGACTGGCGCGGCCGCGCCCAAAATAGCCTAGAAATCCGCGCGCCCGAGCCAAGGATTATCTACTATAGAGTCCTCTGGTAAAACGGCCATAACATTTGATCCGTGAGGAGTTACGAGGCCTGCCACCTGTCAAATCGAAGCTATCGAAGAGATCTACAACTTTTATTCTTTGAGCATTGAGAAATAATTGATGTATGAAGGCTGAAATTGAGCTCCAAGTGACAGCTATGTATGAAAACTCAAAACCGTGAGGTTTGACGTTCGTTGGTATACGTGGCATAACTCTCGCCTCCGAACTCCGATTTGGATGATTCAAGATGTTCCAAAAAGCTTATAAGATGCTCTGCAATATGAACTAAGTTCCAATCCAAGAACATGAAATGAATGTGAACCACCCAAACGATGTCCGGATTGCACTTCCTTCCCATTTTTGCTTCAAAGGCCATTCTTGCTCCTTTTGGCCTCTAGACTCGTGGCATCACCTTCATTACTTCCTCACCCATGCTATCTTCATGCTTTAAGCCCATTTCAGTGCTTTTTCCCATTTAAACTCAATTTGCACCCGGAGAGTTTTTAAACTTGAAAATCACAAAACAAAGTAAAAACACATAAAACGCACAACGATACTTGAGTTTAAGCAACAGAATGAGTTGGTTACTATCCGAATAAGTGGTCATAAAAGCCACTTATCAAATACCCCTAAACTTAAATGTTGCTTGCCCTCAAGCAACCAAAACAAAACTAAACAAAAGATGCAATGCATTATCTACAATGTATGCAACCTACGCTATCATGAATGCGAATCCAAGTTCCTAGCCAGTATTGAACTTTCAAAGCAATGCCTCAGAAAACCACGAGATAGTCGAACATATAAGCTACCCAACACAAGACCATAAGGCATACTCTGCAAATCCAAAACTGTCAGCATTAATGTATTGTGCGTTGTGTGCTTAGCAACCATTAGATATGCATTCAGATAAATAACTCACATACTATGCTTCTTAGGGGAAAAACAAGCTTTAACTTAAGAAAAATAGTAAATCATATAAGTTCTAACTAAGACCATGTATTACTAGAGTTAAGAGTCAACAAGGGGTTTTCATTAAGCTTTTATTACTCACGAGGGCGTATTCGCACTTTCTCGTGTACACATTCGACTGTGCAATGCCTAGTTCTCTTAGGCTTTTCAATGATATCCATGTATCGAGCTTTCGACCAACGACTCCCAGACCAGACTGCCTTAGGGCGCTGGGTGTAGAGACACCCCTAGGGCTTACTTGCTTGAATATCTAAGGCCACAGAACTCGACGTAGCCGAAGTGTTTATTCTATTTTTTTCTTTTTCAATGCATTTTCTTTTGTTTTCTTTTTCTTTTTCTTTTTCTGCAAGGGAGTGCGTCTTACGCTCCATCTCCCCGCATATATCATGCATGTCCCCTGTTTTCCCCCAAACTTAAGCTTTTAACAGTCTAGTTATTAATATATGCGAATCAAAACTCTTTTATTAAAACATAGTTTTTTCACCAGAAGATAAGTATGTAAACATTTAAACTTAGCATATCATGGTGGTTACTCTATCGTACTCATTGATTACACAGTATCTGACAGATAAGGATTTACATATATGACCATGAAATTAGGCTTAAGTCTCAAATCAGTTCAACAATCAAGTGATTTTAGTTTCTTCACAGGCAATATATGATAAGTGGTTTTAGGACCACTTATTCAGATACTTTCCAACTCATTCAGTTGCTTAAACTTAAGCAATCTTGTGAGTTTCATGTGTTTTCCCTTGTTTTATGTTTTTCAGGTTAAGGAACTCTCTTAGCAGTACTTGCCTGTTAAAAGAGCAAAAGATCGCCTAAATGGGGCAAGGAGCTGAAATGAGCTTAAAGCAAATGGAATGGCATGAGGCTAGTGGTAACAAGCAAGGCTAATAAGAGGCAAATGCAAGAGGGGCAGGAGAAATCAACTCAAGAACACACGAGGCAAACATGCACCAGCAAGCAGCTGCAGATTCCATCTTTTTGGTGCCGCGCGGCCGCGCCTTGAATTGGCTTGGGGCGCGCGCGGCCGCGCATGTCCCCAGCAGAAAATTGTTTGACTTTTTGCTTGACTAATCGGGAGAAGCTTTAAAGGGGGCTCGGGTGCAGCATTCAAGGGAGTCTGAAAAAAGGCCTTCAGCCACAGTTTTCCCTTCTTCTTTCCTTTCCAATTCTTGTTTACATTAGGATAGCTTAGGATTAGATTAGTGTAAAAATTAGTTGTTAGTAGATAGTTATCTAGGGTTAGATTAGACTTGATGGTTGAAACAATTGGAGGACATCAAAGATCCAAGCTTTGAGAAGGAACACATAGTTGCACTCTCTTACTTTACTCTCCTTGTTATTCATTTGTATCCGGATGATGTGTATTCCTTTTGTGGATGATATATTTGAGTCATTTATGACTTAGACCTTATTTTGAGATTCCAATGGAACCTTTTCAGTAATCGATATTGATTTGCTTCAGTGTTGGCTATTATTAATTGTTATGTGATTGTCTATTGCAATTCATCCCTTCATTGCTTAATTGTTTAGCTAGCAATTTCTGTAATAACCTATGTGGATTTGAAAGATGAAATGTAGGTTTAGATCAAATTATAATAGCGGGCGATTTTATGTTTACATGGCGTTAGACATATGATTTGTGCTTAGGATAGACATATTCCGAAGCACCGCTCGTAGTCAATAGAGAACTTGACCTTAATCCCTAATTATTTGTAAACACCATAGACATATAGGGGTTTAGATAATGTGGGTGTCCACGTGCGTTCTACCATCTGTGGATTGCACGTGGTATGGAGTAGGTGCATCGAAAGATGGCCTTCTCTCACTTTCGTGTTCTCGGCTAACAACCATGACGGTTAACTTGACCTAATTGGGAGTTTATTGATTTAGATGAATCATTAGGGGAAATTGGGATCTCATACCGTCATTGTCTGATTTTACTCTAGGAATTAATTAGTTTAAATTAATTTCCTTCACTAGTTTAACTTAGTTTTAATTCCAACTCTTTATCTCTCGTTTAAATAAGACTGAGGCGATTATGTGCTAGTGGTTTGGCGACCTTTTATTTATTAATTCTCCGTGGGAACGATCTTTACTTATCTTATATTACTTGTTGACTGCGTATACTTGCGCGTTAATTTTCGTTGCATAAATCGACCAACAAGTTTTTGGCGCCGTTGCCGGGGAATTAATTGGATAACTGTTTGCCAACATTAGTTTAAATCCAATTAGTCTTAATTTAAACTTTTTATTTTTGTTTAATTCTCTTCTCGTATTATCTTTTCAGGTACAATGGACTTTAATTTCTATTCATGGAACTGTACAAGACAATAGCAACCAAGGGAAGCAAGCACTGATGGACTCGACCCAATTGCCACACTCTCAACACAGTTAGAGGAGCTCTCGAGAAAGCTGGATACTGTTTCAGTCCAACAGAGTCGAGAGCCAGTGACTTCATATGACTATGGTGCTGGAGCTTATATGAGCCATCAGGAGCCTATCATTTATGGACAGGAGCAGTATGGGGGTGGTTATTCTTACACTGAACCTTATCCCGACTATCAGCAAGAGTGGGGGTATCACCCACACCCTTCAGTAAACTACTATCAAGACCAACACTGGGATCCAAATCCCGCATACGCCCCAGAATGCACCTTCCAGACTCCAGTTTACGAGCCTCAACACAATTTTGAGGGTGACACAGAAAATGCAAGCTTGGAGGAAGAAAGTGACATATCATTGAAGGACAACTTGATTGAGCAACAGAAGTCAGTCAAGAATATCCAGAACTGGGCAGAGCAAATTAGTAGGGCCTTGATGGTAGAGGAGGAGCAAGGGCAGACCCATACTGTGAGCTATCAAGAACAATGCAAGCCAAGTCTAAATTTTGCACCAGAACCCACTTATCAATCCCCGTGTTTACAAGGAGAACAGTCAATAGTGGACTTCATGTATAGAGCCTTAGCGAACCAAGAGGAGATGATTAGGAGCCAAGAGCTATCGAACAAGAATTTTTAGAATCAGATGGCCCTAATCAACAATACTCCAACAAATGAGACTCATTACATGGAGCCCGTGGCTGAAACAGAAAAGGAAGGATTGGAAATTATGTGGGGGAATTCCATAGCATCAACACAGGAGACCTTGGTTGAGCAAGAACAATCAATTAAGGATCTTCAAATTTGGGTGGAGCAAATTAGCACAGCTTTAAGGAATGAGGAGGTGATTGAGGAAGGAACCGCTCAAGATCTTCAAAGTCCAATACCTCAGATGACTGAAGCCATGAGTAATGATCCCCAGGATACTTGGTGCTATGACATGGGTGCAGAAACTGATAAAAAATCTGAAGTGCAATTGCAACTGGGCGAGCCGAAAGCAATGGAAATAGAGGAGCGAATTGGGGATGTGGAGTATGAACCAACAGTGATAATACCACAAGAGCCTCCCCCGCCGAAGTTTGATACTCCAGTCAAGTTTTCACACCCTTGCCCCCTTGGTAGCCACATCACAGAGACGGGTCTCGATGACACGAGAGATTTCGCAGTCTTGACACCATGGGGGTCAGAAGAAAAGAGAAGAAAAGAAGAGTCCGTTGTGTGTTCTATGCCTCCATGCCCCGATCATTTTGCATACACAACGGAACCATTGCCTAGCTCCCCTACCTTCCGTACGGGGAATTCTTGTTCATATCATTTGCTAGGTAGTTTAAATCTGCATCCTCTCCCATTGGGAAGCCGCCAAAGTCACACAGCTATTCTGATGGATGGAGGGGTTCTCCAATACCGTCGGGGATTTGGATAGCAGTGGTCAGACACAGTCCAGCTAGAGGACTATAAATCAAGCGCTCGATGGGAGGCACCCCATCATTTCTCTTTCTCCCTCCTAGTTTAATTCTCCATTTCCTGCTTTCTATTATACTTCCCTCCCCCTTGTTTAATTCTTATTAGTTTAAATTTTTTTTGCATACTGTAGGAATTAGGAGTTCACTGCCTATATTTTTGAACTTAGGCATGAATGCGTATAATTTTTTGGGATTAAAAAGCTTATAGCATATTTTTGATGCTCTTGCATTGTTTATACGCACTTAGAGAATTTTTGGGAATTTGAATGCGTATATCTTTCTATGTTTAATTCTCTTGATGTAAATAGATAATATATTTTTGATAGCGTAGAGGGCTTAATAAGTCGCGTACCCATTTCAGGTGCCATAGTTGCTGCATGAAGCCAAGTTATTGCCCCATTAGCTCCCTAAAGCAAAATGCTGCAGAATTTGAAAACAGCAGGGCGCGCGGCCGCGCCTGTTTTAGCCTGCAAGGGCGCACGGCCGCGAGACGGACAGAAAGTGCCAGACTTAAGTAGTTTGCGGCAGATTTTAAGCCATTTCAGGTCATTCCAAACTAGCCGAACTTCAAGCCATCCCTTTCTCTCTTAAATTTGAAAATTCCTAACCCTTCAACCTCTGAATACTTCAATCTACAATCCCCCTATCCTCATCTCCATCACAACCCTCACCTTATCCAAGCCCTAGTTCTAAGTCAGAATCAAAACTCGCCTACCTTCACAGTTTCTCCAACAAAACCCAACCCTGCCATCATCTCAACTTGATAAATTGGGATAGTGAATTGGGGTCTGAGGGCATATTGATTGATTAGTGGAGAGAAGTATTGCATTTTGGTCATCAAATGGCATCCAAACGCAGCAGGAGGGAGTCTACATCAAGGGGCAGTGATTCCGAGCAAGAGGGCGGTGGTATCCACTATGATGACCGCAAATTCATCAGTCTAAAAGCCCAGAGATTCTATTACAGTATATTGGTGGGCAGGACTTTTGTGCCCGAGCGGGGGTTAGAGCGTGATGAGAACCTGGACGGGCGTATGGCTTCTATGATCCGAGGGCGGGGATGGAATGCATTCTGTGATGAGCCTTTGGCTGCCCCAATCTCGGTGGTACAAGAATTTTATGCCAACGCGAAACACACGACGTCCAATAAATTATTTGTGCGAGGCTGTGAGGTGTCCTATGCGAAGGAGCACATCAATGAGTTGTTTGACTTACCCAACATTGCATTGGACGCGCGCGATTCTTTGTATGCTAGGGAGTGGGGTTCCGAGATGGATGCTATCAGTGATTACCTATGCAAGCCGGGCACCGTTTGGAAGCTAAAACAGGGAACTGATCAGAAGCTGCATTTTCCCCAGTCCGCTTTGAGTAGGTACGGGAAGGCGTGGTACAGCTTTATCTGTGCGAATCTGATGCCTACACAGCATCAGAACGAGGTCACTAAGGATCGAGCTGTGTTGCTTTACGGGATTGTCAAAGGCATGCGAATCGACTTGGGATACGTGATTAGTAGTTCTATCCGCAGATTTCTGAGAGGCAGAAACTCAGCAAGTATCCCCCACGCAGCAGTGATCACTAGGCTATGCATAGCCAATGGAGTGACGTGGTCAGATGCTGAGCCGATGCAGATGCCGATGAATACTCTTGACCACCTAGCCATTGAATCATTCAAAGTGTGGAAAGGGGGAAGATCTCATTCCTTAGGAGCAGGGTTTATTCTACCTAATCAGACAGAGGCTGAGGAGACTGCAGAGAGAGTACCGCCACCAGAGCAGTCTGAGTCCTCTCACTCAGTGCATGAGCGGATAGACATGATGGAGAGGAGACTAAAGCGCAGGATGGACGCAATGAGCACCAACTTCCAGGCTTTCACTACAGAATTCAGCGGGGCACTGTCCTACGCATTCGGTCAGATGGGAGTTGAGGTGCAGTTTCCTATATATGGGTCCGCTGCTGTTTATCCACCTCCAGACACACCACCTCCTGAGGAGGATGATGAGGAGGAGGACGACGAGTCCGAGTAGGGGAGTTCCCTTTTACCCTTTTACCTTCAATGCGGACATTGAACACTTTAAGTTTGGGGGTATTAGGGGGTTTATTTGCATATAGTTTAATTCATATCATAGTGCATTTTGTTTAGTTCATTTAGTGCATATAGTTCGTATTCGTATTTTGTTAAAAATTGTCTAATTTTTTTAAAATTTTGTTTTGTTTTAGTTAACTGTGTTAGGACATGTTGCATGACATACTGCATAAATCCAGGTTGAAGTTGGTTTGTGAGTTAGTGGCCTATGATGAAAACTAAAATTTCTAAATTTTCGAACTAAGTTGAGACTTAAGCTTGATTTCATTGTTATATATGTAAATCCTTATCTGTCAGATACTGTGTAACCAATGAGCATGATAGAGTAACCATCATGACATGCTAAGTTTAAATGTTCACATACTTGTCTTCTGGTGGGAAATCTTTGTTTTAATAAAGGAATTTTAGTTCTCATATGATAATAACTAGACTGTAAAAAGCTTAAGTTTGGGGGAAACAGGGGACATGCATGATATATGCGGGGAGATGGAGCGTAAGACGCACTCCCTTGCAGGAAAAGAAAAAGAAAAAGAAAATGCATTGAAAAGAAAAAAAATATAATAAACACTTCGGCTACTTCGAGTTCTGTGGCCTTTGATATTCGAGCAAGTAAGCCCTCGGGGTGTCTCTACACCCAGCGCCCTAAGACCATCTGGTCTGGGAGTCGTTGGTCGAAAGCTCGCTACATGGATATCATTGAAAAGCCTAAGAGGACTAGGCATTGCACAGTTGAATGTGTACACGGGTAAGTGCGTTTACGCCCACGTGAGTTAATAAAAGCTTAATGAAACCCCCCTGTTGACTCTTAACTTTAGTAATGCATGGTCTTGGTTAGAACTTATATGATTTACTGCTTTTCTTAAGTTAAAACTTGTTTTTCCCCTAAGAAGCATAGTAGGTGAGTTATTTATCTGAATGCATGTTTAATGGTTGCTAGGCACACAACGCACAATACATCAGTGCTGACAGTTTTGGATTTGCAAGAATATGCCATATGGTCTTGCCTTGGGTAACTTTTCGATTTGACTATCTTGTGGTTTTTCTGAGGCATTGCTTTGAAGTTCAATGCTGACTGGAACTTGGATTTGCATTCATGATAGCGTAGGTTGCATACATTGTAAATAGTGCATTACATTGCCGTTTAGCTTTGTTTTGGTTGCTTGAGGGCAAGCAACGTTTAAGTTTGGGGGTATTTGATAAGTGGTTTTAGGACCACTAATTCAGATACTTTCCAACTCATTCGGTTGCTTAAACTTAAGCAATCTTGTGAGTTTCATGTGTTTTTCCCTTGTTTTATGTTTTTCAGGTTAAGGAACTCTCTTAGCAGTACTTGCCCGTTAAAAGAGCAAAAGATCGCCTAAATGGGGCAAGGAGCTGAAATGAGCTTAAAGCAATGGAATGGCATGAGCCTAGTGGTAACAAGCAAGGCTAATAAGAGGCAAATGCAAGAGGGGCAGGAGAAAGCAACTCAAGAACACAAGAGGCAAACCTGCACCAGCAAGCAGCTGCAGATTCCAGCTTTTTGGTGCCGGGCGGCCGCGCCTTGAATTGGCTTGGGGCGCGCGCGGCCGCGCATGTCCCCAGCAAAAAATTGTTTGAATTTTTGCTTGACTAATCGGGAGAAGCTTTAAAGGGGGCTCAGGTGCAGCATTCAAAGGAGTCTGAAAAAAGGCCTTCAGCCCTAGTTTTCCCTTCTTCTTTCCTTTCCAATTCTTGTTTACATTAGGATAGCTTAGGAGTAGATTAGTGTAAAAATTAGTTGTTAGTAGATAGTTATCTAGGGTTAGATTAGACTTGATGGTTGAAACAATTGGAGGACATCAAAGATCCAAGCTTTGAGAAGGAACACATAGTTGCACTCTCTTACTTTACTCTCCTTGTTATTCATTTGTATCCGGATGATGTGTATTCCTTTTGTGGATGATATATTTGAGTCATTTATGACTTAGACCTTATTTTGAGATTCCAATGGAACCTTTTCAGTAATCGATATTGATTTGCTTCCGTGTTGGTTATTGTTAATTGTTATGTGATTGTCTATTGCAATTCATCCCTTCATTGCTTAATTGTTTAGCTAGCAATTTCTGTAATAACCTATGTGGATTTGAAAGATGAAATGTAGGTTTAGATCAAATTGTAATAGCGGGCGATTTTGTGTTTACATGGCGTTAGACATATGATTTGTGCATAGGATAGACATATTCCGAAGCACCGCTCGTAGTCAATAGAAAACTTGACCTTAATCCCTAATTATTTGTAAACACCATAGACATATAGGGGTTTAGATAATGTGGGTGTCCACGTGCGTTCTACCATCTGTGGATTGCACGTGGTATGGAGTAGGTGCATCGAAAGATGGCCTTCTCTCACTTTCGTGTTCTCGGCTAACAACCATGACGGTTAACTTGACCTAATTGGGAGTTTATTGATTTAGATGAATCATTAGGGGAAATTGGGATCTCATGCCGTCATTGTCTGATTTTACTCTAGGAATTAATTAGTTTAAATTAATTTCCTTCACTAGTTTAACTTAGTTTTAATTCCAACTCTTTATCTCTCGTTTAAATAAGACTGAGGCGATTATGTGCTAGTGGTTTGGCGACCTTTTATTTATTAATTCTCTGTGGGAACGATCTTTACTTATCTTATATTACTTGTTGACTGCGTATACTTGCGCGTTAATTTTCATTGCATAAATCGACCAACAATATACATAACTAACCAACTGAAAACTGGATTCATGCAGTATGCTCTAACACAATGCAAAAACAAAAGAAACATTTTAAAATTTTAATAAATTTTAACTATTTACAACCTACATGCACTAAATAAACAAACACAATATGCAATATTAATGCAACTACCCTATATACAAAATAAAGCCAATACCCCCAAACTTAAACTATTCAATGTCCTCATTGAAGGTAAAGGTAAAAAGAAACTCCCCTATTTGGCTTCTGATGCTGCATGAAATGAAATGACGCCCGCTCAAAAGTTTCCCCCGTCTCTCTTTCTGCTCTGGCAAAATAAACCCCGCTTAGC
This sequence comes from Panax stipuleanatus, assembly GCA_020205555.1. Classification (NCBI taxonomy): domain Eukaryota; kingdom Viridiplantae; phylum Streptophyta; class Magnoliopsida; order Apiales; family Araliaceae; genus Panax; species Panax stipuleanatus. The sequence continues at coordinate 60,065,381 of CM035120.1, read as the reverse complement.
ACTGTACCCAACGAACCAACCCAACTCCAAATCAATCTTGCTCTGCTAGAGATCCCACACTCAATATCTCAATTGATCAGGTTGAGAGGATGAGGTGGATGAGAATTGGTACTTTGGATTGAAGAGGTAGGAGGTTTTCAAAACTAAGGCTTATAGTGGAGGGGATTGCATAAAATGGAAGAGATGGGGGATTACATGAAGGAACTTGAGGGTTTGGGATAAGAGGCTTGTATGCTGCTGATAATTTACATGAAGCGATGCCCCCCCAAAATCTGCAAGATTTTCCTTAAGTCAGGCCCTTTTTGTGCTAGGCGCGGCCCCGCGCGGATGCAGGCTTAATTGGTCGCGGCCGCGCGGCCTGCTATTTTCTGTTTCTGCAGCCCTTACTCTGTGCACTTGATTGGCCCTTGAGCTTTGCTTCTTGCAGCGTGGATTGATGCCATGGAATTCCCCCACATAATTTCCAATCCTTCCTTTTCTGTTTCAGCCTCGGGGTCTATGTACTGATGCTCATTGGTAGGAGTGTTGTGGATTAGGGCCATCTGATTCTGGAAGTTCTGGCTTGATTGCTCTTGGCTCCTAAGCCTCTCCTCTTGGCTTTCTAAGCTCCTATACATGAATTCCAATGGAGACTGTTCTCCCTAGTACACATTGGGATTGATATGGGGGTTCTGGTGCATAAGTTGGACATGGCTCATATTGTTCTTGATAGCTCACAGTATGGTTTTGCATCCCTTGTTCATCCTATATCATCAAGGCCTTGCTAATCTGCTCTGCCCAGTTCTGAATACTCTTGAATGACTTCTGTTGCTCATTCAAGATGTCCTTTAGTGATTATATGCCACTTCCTTCCTCCAAGCTTGCGTTTTCTGTGTCACCCTCAAAATTGTGTTGAGGCTCGTAAACTAGAGTCTGGAAGGTGCATTCTGGGGCGTATGCGGGATTTGGATCCCAGTGTTGGTCTTGATAGTAGTCTGATGAAGGATTTGGGTGATACCCCCAATCTTGTTGATAAGTGGGATAAGGTTCGGTGTAGGAATAACCACCCCCATACTGCTCCTGTCCATAACTAATAGGTTCCTGATGGCTCGCGTAGCTCCCAGCACCGTAGTCATAGGTCACTGCCGTCTCTCGATTCTGCTGAGCTGAGACAGTATCCAGTTTCCTCGAGAGAACCTCTAGCTGTGTTGAAAGTGTTGCAATTGGGTTGATGCCATCAGTGTATGCTTCCCTTGGTTGCTCTTGCCTTGTACCATTCTATGGATAGAAAATTAAGTCCATTGTACCTGAAAAGAGAATATGAGAAGATAATTAAACAAAAATAAAAATAAAATGTTTAAAGTAAGACTAATTTGATTTAAACTAATGTTGGCAAACAGTTATCCAATTAATTCCCCGGCAACGGCGCCAAAAACTTGTTGGTCCGATTAGATGATGACACAATTAACGCGTAAGTATACGCAGCCAACGAGTAATAAAGGGTGAGTAAAGATATCGTTCTCACGAGGAATTAACAGATAAAAGGTCGCCAAAACACTAGCACATAATCATTTCAGTCTTATTTAAACAGGTAGTAAAGAGAAAGAATTAAAACTACTTTAAACTAGGCAAGGACGTAAACTTAAACTAATTAATCCTAGAGTAAAATCAGATAATGAAGATAAGAGATTCCAATTTTCCCTAATGATTAGTCTAAGTCGACACACTTCCAATTAGGTCAAATTAATCATTACAGTTGTTAGCCGAGAACACGAAGGTAAGAGAAGGCCATCTTTCGATGCACCTAATCCATATCACGTGCAATCCACAGATGATAGAATGCACGTGAACACTCACATTATCTAAACCCCTATATGTCTATGGTGTTTACAAATAAATAGGGTTTAAGGTCAAGTCCTCTATTGACTAAGAGCGGCACTTCGGTATATGTCTATCCTAAGCACAAATCATACGTCCAACGCCATGTGAACATACAATCACCCGCTACTACGATTAGATCTAAACCCACACTGTCTTTCAATCCCATGTGGGTTATCACAGTAATTGGTCATGACTCAATTTAGCAATGAAAGCATACATCGCAATAGACAAACACAAAGTAATCAAATAAGACCATCATGGAAGGAATATCAAATTAAACTACTCATTAGGTTCCATTGAAACCTCAAAATATGATTTAAGTCATAGACAACTCGAATATATTATCCACAAGTAGATTATACATTATCCAAATACAAATTGAATACAAGGAGAGTGAAGAGATAGAAATTGCAAATCTTTGTTCTTTCTCCAAGTGTGGATCTTCAATGTCAATCTCTTGCTTCAATCTTCTTCTCTAATCTAACCCTAGAATCTAACTAACTAACTAAACTAGCACTAATCTACTCTCTAATCTACTCCTAATCTAGAATAAACAAGATGTAAAGGAAGAAAAGAGAGGAACTAGGGCTTAGGGCCAATATATGATGCTCTTTCTTGCCCCAAACGAGCCCCCTTATATCCCAATCAAAAGCCAAGTCCCGTTAAATTGGATAGTCAAGTCTGGCACAGCTGGGGACTGGCGCGGCCGCGCCCAAAATAGCCTAGAAAGCCGCGCGCCCGCGCCAAGGATTTTCTGCTGCAGAGTCATCTGGTAAAACAGCCATAACTTTTGACCCAGGAGGAGTTATGAGGCCTGCCACCTGTCAAATCGAAGCTATCGAAGAGCTATACAAATATTGTTCTTTGAGTATTGAGAAATAATTGATGGATGAAGGCTGAAATTGAGCTCCAAGTGACAGATGTGTATAAAAACTCAAAATCGTGAGGTTTGACGTCCGTTGGTATACAGGGCATAACTCTAGCCTCCGAACTCTGATTTGGATGATTCAAGATGTTCCAGAAAGCTTATAAGATGCTATACAATATGAACTAAGTTCCAATCCAAGAACATGAAATAAACGTGAACCACCCAAACGATGTCCGGATTGCACTTCCTTCCCATTTTTGCTTCAAAGGCCATTCTTGCTCCTTTTGGCCTCTAGACTCGTGGCATCACCTTCATTGCTTCCTCACCCATGCTATCTTCATGCTTTAAGCCCATTTCAGTGCTTTGTCCCATTTAAGCTCAATTTGCACCCGAAGAGTTTCTAAACCTGAAAATCACAAAACAAAGCAAAAACACATAAAACGCACAACGATACTTGAGTTTAAGCAACAGAATGAGTTTGTTACTATCCGAATAAGTGGTCATAAAAGCCACTTATCACAGCCATCGGAGGGACTCTGACACGACAAACCACATTTTTCACTATGTTGAGACCTTAAATTTAGATAACCATTTTAAGGTCTTTGTATGTACATTCCTACAGAAAAACTAGTAGGGTATATTCATAAAGTGGAGTTTGTCCATCGTGGGAATCAGATTCTGATCAGTTTGATCTTGAATCCCATGATTCCTAGGCTCACATATGAGTAGCCAATAAACCTGCACAGTTCAAATTTGTACAGAAATAGATATATATATATATATATATATATATATATATGCCAAGATTGCCAGAACCGAGGATTCATTCAGTAAATCCCAATTCGCACTGCCGAAGCGTCTCGTTCCCACTAGATAACGATCTAAGGGATGCGAGGTTGCTTTTGTAACTGAAAAATGCTGATTCATATTAAATAAATATTTAAAACATCAATTTAATAAAAAGCAATTAATAGCAATATATATACATAGTTATATATAAAAAGCTGTAAAGGGCGATGGGTTTTCACGCCAGTGCCCGGACTGGGAAGAGAACCCAGTGATGGTGAAGGCTGCTTATATATGCATAAATATATATAAAAGCAGTAAAAAGGCCACAGAATAATCCAGGCAGAACAGAAATATAAATGTACATAAAAGTAGTCAACTAGGGACTGGGAAGATAACCCAATAATGGTGAAGAGTACAAAAAAGTAGTAAAAAAGCCACAGAATAATCTAGGCCGAACTAAAATGTAAATTTACAGAAAAGTAGTCAACTAGGGACTGGGAAGATAACCTAGTAATGGTGAAGTGTGCAAAAGCAATAAAAAGGCCACAAAATAATCCAGGCCGAATTGAAATATATAAATATATATATAATGACAAAAATCTAGTCAACCAAGACTGGAAAGAGAACCCAGTGGTGGTGAAGGCTGCTTATATATGCATAAATATATATAAAAGCAGTAAACTACCTCGAATTTGACATTCAGGCTTGACAGAATTGAAAAGTTAGTATATATACAGTTGAATAAACACAAAAAAAAAAGCCAAACCAAGACTGGGAAGATAACCCAGTCCGGCGAAGTTACTTAAAACGAAGGTGCTAGTGCACTAGAGCTGTTAGAGCTGACGGATCGTCAATCCGAGTTGTAAAAATGCCAGAAATTGAGTTTATGTACAAAATTATACTAAGTTTTGACGAAAACGGCCACGGAACTAAGTTCTAGGCATATTTAAAAAATGAAACTTAACGTGCAAGTGTATAAAAATACGAAAAAGTAATATAAACTTGCTGATCGTAAAAATGCTCACAATGGACTGCTACACGGGCTTTTTGCCAAATCGTAGGCTCTATACGTTCAAATCTACCGGTTATTTTTTGATATGTGGTAATATTTGGGTATATCTACGTGTTAGAGTGAAAAAATTTGGGTTTAGAAGAGGTGAAAAAGTCAGAAAATCAAACCGACAGAGGTTCGCTGCGTTTCAGAATTCTTAAAAATGAGGGGGCACGTTTATTTATTTGCTAGGGAGCCTCAGCTCTACCTGCTGCTACCACAGGTATCGGTGTGGCTCCCCTGGTGAGGCCCACATGTCCGACTGAGACGTCTCAAAGTACGTGCACTCTGAGCAACGTAAGGTCAAAGTCGAAACTTTTTAACTTTTGATCGGAGCCTCCGTTTGAGGCGTGCTATACCTTTCTGGAAAGCCATTGCTGAGAGTGTCACAATGACATAGGATAAAACATTTTTTAGGTCCTAGAAGACGAGTTTATAACCAGGTCTTTTATTCCTCGCAGTTTATCCGTTGAGCTATCTTGCGCTGTTTGCACTCGGGATCGTTGTTAAGGTTCGTTTTGACCTTGGTGGCATCAATTCAACTTGAGTTTGACCGAGTCAGCTGAGGGTTGGTAAAATGACCATTTTACCCCTCCTAGGGTGTTGCCCTTAGTGTCGGTATGGCCTTTGGTTGACTTCCGGGAGTTATTACCAAGACTTGGATCCCATTCGAGTTTGTTTGTCCTTAGTGTAGTCTCTGAGGTTGAGTTGGTCATTCCAAGTTTCCTCTTGGAGATGTTTTGGAGCTTCAGGTTTGTTCTCGAAGTTGATTTGACTTCCCGAGTTGAGATCAGGGCTAATCTATACCTCCTGGGTTGAGACCAGGGCTAATTTGTACCTCCCGGGTTAAGACCGGGGCTGATCTGTACCTCCCGGGTTGATGATTGAGGCTGTGGTTGTCTTGGTATTGATTGATGGGATTGAGTTGACATCCCAATATTGAGATCGAGGCTAATTTGAAGCCCCAATCTGGAGATCGGAGTTGATTTGATGTCCATATAATGAGATCGGGGTTAATCTGACGGTCCGATTGGAGATTAGAGTTGATTTGATGGCCCGATATTAAGATTGGGGCTGATCTGGCTGTTCGATTGGAGATCAGAGTTAATTTGATGGCCCGATATTGAGATCGAGTTGATCTGACGGTCCGATTAGAGATCGGAGTTAATTTAATGGCATGATATTGATATCGGGGTTGATCTGACGGTCCGATTAGAGATCGGAGTTGATTTGATGGCCCGATATTGAGATCGGGGCTGATCTGAAGGTCCGATTGGAGATCAGAGTTGATTTGATTTGATCTGACGGTTCGATTGGAGATCAGAGTTGATTTGATGGCCCGATATTGAGATCGGGGTTGATCTGACGGTCCAATTGGATATCGGAGTTGATTTGATGGCCCGATATTGAGATTGGGGCTGATCTGACGGTCCAATTGGAGATCGGAGTTGATTTGATGGCCCAATATTGAGATCGGGGCTGATCTGATGGTTCGATTGGAGATCAGAGTTGATTTGATGGCCCGATATTAAGGTCAGGATTGATCTAACGGTCTGATTAGAGATCGAAGTTGATTTGATGGCCCGATATTGAGATTGGGGCTGATTTGATGGTCCAATTGGAGATCGAAGTTGATTTGATGGCCCGATATTGAGATTAGGATTGATCTGACGGTCCGATTGGATATCAGAGTTGATTTGATCTCCCGATATTGAGATCGGGACTGATTTGACGATCTAATTAGAGATCGGAGTTGATTTGATGGCCCGATATTGAGATCGGGGCTGATCTGACAGTCCGATTGGAGATCGAATTTGATTTAATGGCTCGATATTGAGATCGGGGTTGATCTGATGGTCCGATTGAAGATCGGAGTTGATTTGATGGCCCGATATTGAGATCGAGGCTGATCTGACGGTCCGATTGGAGATCGAAGTTGATTTTATGGCCCGCTTTGCCTTCCTACAGTGTTAGTAATAGGGAAAGGAAATTTTGAGTGTCTACTGGAACCTTTAGACACTATAGGTACTGCTTTAACCATGAGATAGCCATGTCCTACTCCTTCCAGCCGGCGGAGTGTTTAGATGCAGCGACATAGTCTGCCTTTCTATCAGATATTGAGCATCCCTTTTCAATTTTTCCATGCACAGGGCTTGTCTCCCATTACAGCTTCATCACCTATGCAGTTGGCATGGACTTCCTTCCCCTAGCGGGATTGAGAGGGGTGACCACTTACCATCCATTGGCAGTTATGGGTCAGTTTGATCAGTTCTAGAGCCTACACCAATTTGAGGGGGCCGTTAATCACCGGATATCAGCTTCATCTCTATCGTCAGTTGACCTGATCAGGATTTATGAGTGTTGGACTCATAGGGAGAGGGCTAATTTCTCTACTAGCCATCCGGATCGATTCCCAGAGTATTCGGCTTAGTTAGAGTCCGATATAGTAGTAGCCGCGGTTATCTAGTTAGCTTCGATCATAGATTCATATCAGGAGGGGCCTATGGAGGATCCTGATTCTCCCACTGAGGACGATTTGTTTATGGGTCTGACAACAGCGTTAGTTAGTGATCCACCGCCTGTTCTTGCCGACACAGATCCAGCTATTGTTGATTCACTAGCTCGGATAACTTTCGAGAGAGATCAGACTAGGGCATTGATGTTGACGGCCCTGTCTGGCAGAGATACAACTTTCATCACCAGAGACGAGGCTCAAGCTTCTCGGGATGCGGCAGTGATTGAGAGAGAAGAGGCTCGATCTTCTCGAGATGCGGCCTTCGCTGAGATTGAGGAGACTTTGATTACCAGGAATGCTACTTTTGTGGAGAGGGACGAGGCCATAGCTACCTGGGATATTCATATTGCTGACAGTACTTCCCTCCTATCATATACACATGGCCTGGTTGCAGACATAAGTGCTTATATAGATGGTCACAGCGCCACTATGCAGATGGCTGTGGATGTTCTTGCTCGTATAGAGACTGAGGGCTGCTCCCCATCTTCAGAGAGAGATGCCATGTTGGCATTGCTATCTCGCTTGTCCATGGGTCCATAGATTAGTTTTGTTTTTTTCCTTCAAATATTAGATCAACCATTTTTATCATGCACATGACACTATGTATATATCAAACAGTATTATATATCAGAGAAATATATTTTTGATTCATTTCTATGTTGGATATGTATTGTCATTGCTGAGTGATTACCACTTCTTTCATGACTTGCTGTTGTTGATGTATTATGAGCTTTTCCTTGATGGATAGACAGTGAGATGTCAGAGAATATCTCAAATGGGCTTGTTGACCAGGGAGACTTGATAGTATTTGGGTTTTATAGGGTTTTAGTGTCTTGGGACTGGTTTTTATTGGTTTTTAGTTTTTCTTTAAAGATCATACCGCACCAAGAATGGCTACCTACGTACTCCCGGGTGGAGGGAGATCAGGTCATTCATAGTTCAATTTTTGTGTGAGAAGTGTCTCTTTTGAGCTTGGTTTGATGAGCTATTAAGTTTTTGTTTTGTTTGACCACACCAGGAATGGCTACCTACGTACTATCGGGCTTAGGTAGATCAGGTCATTTGTAGTTTGATCTTCTAATTAAAATCAAAACTGATTTGATCGATTCGTAGGACCAGGATGATGGCTGGCATATGCTTCAGACATAGTACATTTTTATGGTGTCTGAGTTGATGAATTGGAGAAATTTGCTCCCGTCCATTTCTTGCAATCTGATAGCTCCTCCTGTCAACACCTCTTTGACAATGAAAGGGACTGCCTAATTTGGGGCAAACTTTTCTTTAGCTTCGTCTTGATTGGCCAAAACGTTCTTCAGCACTAGGTCGTTTTCTTTAAATTGCCAGATTTGGACTTTCTTGTTGTATGATCTAGTGATCCTTTGCTGATATAGCTGCCCTTGGAAAATGGCTGTAGCCCTCTTTTCATCTATCAGGGACAGCTGGTGGTACTGCTCTTGCAACCACTAATCTTCTTCCATCTGAGCGTCTATTAACACTCGCAAGGACTCCATTTCTACTTCTGTGGGAAGTACTGCTTCCATGCCATAGACCAATAAATAGAAGGTAGCCCCAGTAGAGGTATGCATTGATGTCCTGTATGCTAACAGAGTCAGAGGCAACAGGTCAGGCCATCCTTTGTGATTGGCGGAGATTTTTTGCATATTCTTCTTGATGTTCTTATTGGTCGCTTTAACAACACCATTCATCTTGGTCCGATAGATGATGGAATTGAGATGCTTGATATGAAACTTGACGCACAAATCTCACATTTGATTATTTAGGTTCTTGGCGTTGTCTGATACGATCACCTCTGGTTGTCCATATCGACAGACAACATTATTTCTGATGAAACCAATGATTACCTCCTGGGTGACTTTGGGAAAAGAGGCAACTTTAACCCACTTGGTAAAGTAATCGATCATGGTGAAGATGAATCAATGTTCATTACTGGCTTTGGGTTCTACTGGCGCGATCACATCCATTCCCCATATGGAGAAAGGCCATGGCGAACTCATATTGCGCAGCTCATTTGGAGGAGCGTGGATGGAATTTCCATGGACTTGGCATTGATAGCATCTCCTGACGTGATTATCACAGTCAGCTTTGAGAGAGATCCAATAATGCCATGTTCTCAATATTTTCTTAGCCAGCAAATGACCGCTCATGTGTGGACCACAAACTCCACTGTGGACTTCATCCATTAATCTCTGGGCTTGCTTTTTATTGAGGCATCTTAAGAGGCCTATTCCAGCATCCTTTTTGTAGAGTGCGTCTCCGCTCAAATAGAACTATCTTATAAATCCGCTTTCGCTTGGATTGGCTTGCCCCAACGGGTGTAGATCCATCTCAGAGATATTCCTTGATGTCTTGATGCCAAGGTTGATTGATAGGAGGTTTCTCATCTTAGATTTCTCCAATGTAATTCCCATATGTCGGGCCCTTTTGTTTGTGAATTTGATGTTGGGAATTCCCCTCCTACCCGATACGTTGATCAGGGAAGCCAATGTTGCCAATGCGTTCGCAAAGTCGTTCCTTCCTTGGGGGATATGGATAAAGGTTATCTCTTCAAAACTCATGGATATGTTGATGACATGCCCATGATAGAGCAGCAAATGCAATTCTTTGGTATGATACGCCCCAGTGGTTTGTCTAATGAGCAACTTAGAATCTCCAAAGACTAATAAACGCTGGATACCCATGGACTGGACTAGTTTTAACCCCATTATGCAGCCTTCATACTCAGCCATGTTGTTTGTGTTGACAAACTACAACTTGGTAGCCACAGGATATTGCTCTCCTGTACCAGAGATGAGGACTGCCTCAGCTCCGGCACCTTCCATGTTCACCGCTCCATAGAAATACATTCTCCATGGTTGGACTGTATTCTCTTGTCAGATTTGTTGAATTATCATGATCCCATCATCCAAGAAATAAGTCTCCAAAGGTTCTCCTGATGGTGCCTCAGCTAGTTGATCTGCAATGCCTTGCCCTTTGATGGACTTCTGAGTCACGTAGACAATGTCGAAAAGTTGGAGGATCAACTGTCATTTAGACAATTGATAATTCAACATTGGCTTGTTGAATACGTATTTTAGTGGATCCATGCAAGATATGAAATAGGTCATGTGCCCATGCAGATAATGTTGCAACCTCATGGCTGCCCATGCTAACGTACAACATGTCTTCTCAATCAAAGTGTACTTTTGTTCGCCGCTGTTGAATCTTTTTCTGATGTAGTTGATGGTTCTCTCCTTGCTACTATCATCTTTCTGTCCCAGCATACAGGCCATTCTGTTGGCATTAACGGACAAGTACATAAACAGGGGAACTCCATCCCTCAGGGGTACCAAGACAGGCGCTTCAATCAACTGCTTCCTAATGGCAAGGAAGGCTTTTTGGCAATCTTCATTCCATTTCGTGGAGGAATTCTTCCTTAGTAGCTTGAAGATGGGATCATAAGATGTTGTGAGCTGGGAAATGAACCGGCTTATGAAATTGATTCTTCCGAGAAACTCGCGTATCTCTTTCTCTGTTCGGGGTACTGGCATCTCCGTGATGGCTGTTGGGTATTTTCTATACGCGCTACACGCAAGTGTACGTGATCAACAAGTAATATAATGATAAGTTTAGATATTGTACCCACAGAGACAATAATTCCTATTTAATCAAACAAGTACCAGTTTTATACTATTTCAGCTTTATCAAACTAATGATTAAAATATGATTTTCTAATTAAATTACCACTTAAACCAATGTTAATACTAACTCAAGATTTTACCAAGTTTTAGAGGATTAAGCCTACAACTTCACTTATTATTTCACTTTAGATAATATCCTTTTCTCCAGTCTATGTCAATTACTCCAGATTATTAATCAAGAACACTAAAATAGATATAACAATCTCTTAATGCATTACACCTATACTCACTCGCATCCATGGATGATAGAATTAAGCAATACACCCTAAACAACTAACTCACTATATCTCTATGTGAATTACAATTAAATATGGTTTAAAATCATGTTTTTTATCAAATTACATATGACGCATAGATATCTCTATCTTATACGTGAATTATGAATTCCAATAACGCAGAAAATCACAAACATATGTCACTATAGCTAGTTCCAATCCCATATGTCCTCTCTCGATTTCATATGGGATAACAGATAATTGTTGATCAGACAATTATATAAATTAAGCACAACTCATAGCAAATAATCTGGAAATAACATTCATAAACCGAATTAAAAGCTATTTAATCATCCATTACATAATAAGATCCATCATAGGGTAACCTAGAAAGTTAGTTCATTATAGATGAAACACAATCCATAATCCACTTAATAAAAACCATTCTGAATACAAGATGTAAAGAAAGAGAGAGAATAAACTATGATGTATATCACCGCTCTCCGCTCCACAATCTGGCGTTCTTTTTGATCCTAGAAAGCTTCAATTCTCGTCCAAGTTAATATTCAAAAGCTAGGACTTATACATGGCTAAGTGTATCCTCAAATCTCTTTAAGTCCCTTTTTATAATGCCCTTCTCGCAGCCCACAAATATTGGCCTATCTTTTGTCCAAATCCAATCAGCGAAAGGAGAAGGTCTGGCCGTGTTGCTCCTCCCCGCCCCAGCAGGAAAATCCTTTAATAACTCCCGACCCATCGAGGGAAGCTACTATCCAGCCATACTAATTGTCTCCAAGACCCGCTCCGACGGGGATCTGCAGCTTCAAGTACCCGCTCCAGCGGGTTGCCATGACCCGTGTGCTGAAAATTCGCCTTCCTTGCTACTTTTATACCCATTTCATCTCCTGCACACAATAACATGAAACCAAGTAAAAATGATAGAAACATTACTTCAAAATAACACAAATCAAGCTATAATGAATACCGATTCGTAGGTATAAAACCCACTCATTAAATACCCCCAAACTTGAGACTTTGCTTGTCCTCAAGCACAAACTATGCACATGCACATTTGTACAATGCTTATGAATGCAACTATCATCTTATATAAAGTTAACCAAACTTGCCTCAGAGAAAACACATAAATATAACAATAAATATAACCAAAAACATATCCGCAATTTCGACCTCTCTATGAATCAATACTAGTTAACACCAATGCGTGTGTGTGTGATCGACAACAATATGACCAACTGCAGTTCAAATATATCACATAATACGCATCTTAGATAGATATACAGCTTTTAACTTAAGGAATCTCGTAAACAAGTAATGCAGACACATTGCTCAACATTAACCAAGTCAGAAGTTAATATGGGATATTTGCTATCTTTATTTCTTCACAGGAGCATTTTGCTCGTTTTCCTGTAATTCTACTTTACTCATGACTGTGCAATGCTTAGTTCCCTTAGGCTTTTCAATGATACCCATGTAGCGAGCTTTCAACCAACGACTCCCAAACCATATGGCTTTAGGGCGCTGGGTGGAAAGACATCCCCTAGGGCGTACTTACTCGAGTATCAAAGGCCACGAAACTAAAAAAGTCACGGTTTTTATTTTAACTTTCTTTTCTTGCTTTTTTTTTCATATTTTTCACTTTTCTTCTTCTTTTTTTTGTTTATTTATTTTCTTTTAGATAGCTCCTATATTTTCCCCAAAACTTAGATTTTTGCCTAATCTGGTCATTATTTCCAGTTTAAAAAATTTCTGTCATTTAAAACCCAATTTCTGTCAAGATGTCAATTATATGACTATTCGGCCCAAGTTAAACCACATTGTCATCCTAACGTGCTAACCGGTGCTAACCAGTAGAATAGTGTCAAATAGGTAATCATTCATGCAAAGGTCGGAATGTACATTTATGTTCTGGTTATCATCACTGTTTAAATTCGATGTAAATCCAATCTCATCACTGGCTAAAGTTACTTTACACGGACTGACATACTTGACTCATGCAATCATAACTACGACACTTTTTTTTATTTTCTGAATTTTTTCCATTTTTTTATATAAGCAAACTTAACTAAAGCTACTAAAACAAATAATAAATCTATTATGCAAATTATAAATACTATACTACTCATGCAACATGCTAACAATGTGACGCCCCCAAAATAGGTTCAATACTCAACCCATTCTAAGTCGCCAAATATATGGTACAAAATCCAAATACAATCGTTTATAGCATACGGTCGTGTAAAATAAGACCACATAAACTATGAGTTTCAATACAAATCGTATATAATACGAAATATAAACACTCAAATTCAGTCCTCTTTTATTACAATTATTATCACACTATTCTACAAAAATAGTGAGGACTATTCTTGCTCTACTCTGGCCATCACACTGATCCCCGACTAGTTCCCGCAACATTCTCATTCCCTGAAGAGGACAATAAATGAAAAGGGTGAGCTCAACTAGCCCAGTAAGAATATTATGACTAAGATAATGAAGAATAAATTATCGTTAGTCTTCAACAAATCAGATAAAATATTATGGACAACAAGTTTTAGATCAACAACTGCAGCGAAAATATCAATTCATTAGAAGAGTTACGTAGAGAATGAAGTCTACTATCTTCTATGATTTAAAAGTCCATCATTAATATTTTATCCCTGTAACATCAATCAATATATATCTAAAATCAAATATTCATCTTTGCACTACGGGCCAAAGATATTCATTTGTATCACCAGTGGTCATGTTCATCTCAACACCTGTACATCTTTGCACTACGGGCCAAAGATATTCGTAAGGTAATCATTCATCTTTGCTCTACATGCCAAAGATATTCAGTTATATCACCATTTAGGACTGAGGATGATGAAAAATAATATAAATAACGAATCTAGTGAGATAAAGGACAAAGGTTAGGAATTCGTAATTTAGTTTATCCAAGTCCAAGAATATTCAATAATAATATTTTGTGGAGCAAAATTCAAGAATAAAGATCAAAACTTGGATCCAATCAAAGATAGGACCCAGCCAACTTGGATAAATAGAAGAAAATTTAATTTTTCCGTGAATAATGTCGAATACGTGAATAGTGTCGTATATGTGAATAGTAACCCCGACGGAAAAAGTAAGAATTTCATAATAAAATCCATGCCAATATTTTGGTATAATGATATTGAAAAGAATAACATCATTTACGAAAGAAAATAACATCCTTTACCTTAACAGGAGAGTAGTTTTGACAGAAATATCTGATATTATGTGGATGAAAACTTACACTGTTATCAACACTCAAAGTATCTAAATACTCACAAGAAATGCGCTCGATATTATAGAGAGAAATTTTTTTGATTCTGGTGTGATTTTTATTTCTAACTAAGCACCTATTTATAGGAAAATGCTAGAACGTCAATGCTAATCCACATGTTTATATATCGTGAATTTGTTGTAAAAAAATATCATCACTATTATATTATTATATTATCAAATTATACACTTATAATGTAATATTATAATAATATATTTGAATGAATTATTTTATCAGAACAGATAAAATATCCATTCTCATAATTGTCACTTTTGCTAAAAATTTGTCCATTTAAATCCACATTGAGTAAATATTTTCTTATCATATATATCAACAATTAATTATTCATAAATAATATTACAGAACTATAATATTGACAACCAGGTCTTTCCCAGGAAAGAAAGGGCCTTCCGATAAGGATTTCTCCTTACTGGCGCACAATTAACCAACCCCTTTTCTAGACAGAACTTTCTTAGACATTGCCAATAATGCTATCTAATAATATTATTCAAATAATATGAATTATTGATTTGATAATTTGAAATACTGTGCAATGATAATTATTGAATCAATAATATAAAATATTAACGTAGCAATTATGCAATTATCAATGTAGCAATTATTGAGTCAATAATATAAATTACTGAACAGTAATTATTGTAACAATTATTGAGTAATGACTTCTTACGTAAGAATCAATAATTAGCATTACTGTGCAATACCGTGTGCTATTGTGCAACACCGCGTATTACTGTATTTTAACCGCCGGGTATTTCAACAGTTCTAACGGTAACAACTACGCCGTTATTTTTAGAAAACTCATTCTTGTCGTTTTCTTCATCTGACTATTATTCTGTTGTGGGGCCCACAAATGGCTGCGCCATCGTACGAATATTCCCCGACAACAAGAATACTCCACGACAAACGATTATTCCCAGACAACAATGAATATTTTCTTACCACTTGCTAATTTTAAAAATTTGGCACAATCTCCCATAACTTATCACATCTATCAAATTAACACCTTACTATTTCAAAGTAATATATAAAGAAAATTAAATCTTTATTCATAAAATTTGGGGTCTTACAACCTCCACTCCTTATAAAATTTCGTCCTCAAAATTGACGTATGTACCTGGTATGTCGAAGAGGTGAGGATACCTCGCTTTCATTTCCGCTTCTAACTCCCAGGTCATTTCCTCGATATCATGGTTCCTCCACAAAACTTTAACTTGAGGTATAATCTTTGAGCGTAAGACATGTTTCTTCTTATCCAATATCTTGACAGGTATCTCCTCTGGTTGTAATTCGATAATGTGGTTTGGGTCTTTCACATATTTACGTAGCATGGATATATGAAAAACGTTATGAACACGAGACATGCTAGGCGGTAAAGCGAGTTTATAGGCCATATTTCCTACTCGGTCAAGGATCTCAAATGGACCAATAAATCTTGGGTTAAGCTTTCCTCTCTTCCCGAATCTCGTTATTCCTTTCCGTGGAGCAACACGTAACAATACATGGTCCCCAACATTAAATTCTACGTCCTTCTAATGAAGATCAGCATAACTCTTTTGTCGATCTTGTGCGATTTGTATACGTTACCGGATCATTTTAATCTTTTCCATAGTCATACGTACTAACTCCGGTCCCAACAATGTTGCTTCACCCACCTCATCCCAGTATACTAGAGAACGACATTTTCGTCCATACAATGCTTCGAATGGAGCCACGCCTATACTTGCCTGATAATTGTTGTTGTAGGAGAATTCCACCCATGGTAAGTACTTATCCCAACTCCCTTTGAAGTCTAGAGCACAGAGTCTGAATAGATCTTCAAGATTTTGGATAGTCCTTTCTGATTGCCCGTCCGTTTGAGGATGATATGCAGAACTGAATTGTAAATCCGTGCCCATAGACTTCTGCAAACTGACCCAAAATCGTGAAGTAAATCTGGGGTCACGATCTGAAACTATGGATACTGGCATGCTATGCAATCTCACAATCTCATTTACGTACATACGAGCAAGACGTTCAAGTGAATAAGTCTCTCGTATAGGCAAGAAATGAGCAGACTTGGTTAATCAATCGACAATAACCCAAATCGCATCTATGCCTTGAGAAACCATGGGAGACCCGTAACGAAATCCATGGTAATGTGTTC
This sequence comes from Panax stipuleanatus, assembly GCA_020205555.1. Classification (NCBI taxonomy): domain Eukaryota; kingdom Viridiplantae; phylum Streptophyta; class Magnoliopsida; order Apiales; family Araliaceae; genus Panax; species Panax stipuleanatus. Next base: position 60,048,896 of record CM035120.1, on the reverse strand, counting down.
CCGCTTCCATTTTAGAATCTCAAGTGGTTGCAATGGACCCTTTGGCACTTGATGCTCCGCCTTGACACGTTGATATATTAAACACCTCGAGATAAACTCTGCGATCTCTCTCTTTATATTGCTCCATGAAAATGTATGTCGAAGATCACGATACATTTTGGTACTCTCAAGATGGATCGCAAACGGTGTGTTGTGTGCCTCCATCATGATTCTATACTTTAAATCAGAATCATTAGGAACACAAAGTCTGGAGTTGACTCGAAGAATTCCTTCTTCATCGATTCTTACTTCTGGAATAGCACCTTCTTGCAACTTCTTCTTCATCTTTATCAGCTCCGGGTCTGTAGCTTGAGCAACTTTAACTTTATCAATTAAAGCTGGTTCTACACATATACTTGACATCATCACATGGGTCCCCGGAGTCTTGAACTCTATCTCCATTTTTTGTAAGTCACACAAAATTGGTTTTTGTGTTGACAGCATAGTACTCATTCCCGCATATGACCTTCTACTTTACGCGTCTGCTACCACGTTCGCTTTTCCAAGATGGTATTGGATGGTATGGTCGTAATCTTTCAATAGCTCAAGCCAACGTCGTTACCGTATGTTGAGTTCCTTCTGGGTGATGAAATATTTAAGGCTCTTATGATCCGTATAGATCTCCACTTTCTCCCATTCAGGTAGTGTCTCTAGATCTTCAACGTGAAAACGATAGCTGCCAACTCTAGATCATGAGTAGGATAATTCCTCTTATATTCCTTGAGTTGTTGTGAGGCATAGGCTATGACTTTCCCATGTTGTATGAGAACACATCCTAAACCTTTGCCCGAAGCATCGCTGTAAATGACAAATCCATCCGAACCAGATGGTATCGTCAGAACAGGTGCCGAAATGAGTATCCTCTTGAGCTCTTGAAAGCTCTTCTTGCATTCCTCGTTCCATACGAATTTTATATCTTTTCGAGTCAACTGAGTTAATGGAGTAGCAATTCGAGAAAATTCTTCCACGAATCTCTGATAATAACCAGCTAAGCCCAGAAAGCTATGTACTTCGGTCACCGACTTTGGTTGCTCCCAACTTTATATTGCTTCAATCTTTGCTTGGTCCACAAATACTCCACGTTTTGCTACTACATGCCCAAGGAATGCTACCTCCTCAAGCCAGAACTCACATTTCTTCAACTTAGCATATAGCTTATTTTCATGAAGCCTTTGAGCTTCAAGTGGTGCTCATGATCTTAACGGCTTTTGGAATAAATGAGGATGTCATCAGTAAAGACAACCATGAATTGATCCAAATATTCCTTGAATACACGGTTCATCATATCCATAAAAATAGCAGGAGCATTAGTAAATCCAAAAGACATGACTAAGAATTCATAATGCCCGTATCGAGTTCTGAAAGTAGTCTTTGGAATATCCTCAGTTTTAATCTTTAACTGATGATATCCAGAATGAAGATCGATCTTTGAAAAGAATTGTGCACCTTGCAACTGGTCGAACAGGCCATTAATATGAGGTAATGGATACCTATTCTTGATGGTGACATGGTTCAACTCCCGATAGTCAATACAAAGTCGCATACTCCCGTCTTTTTTCTTTACGAATAAAATAGGAGCACCCCAAGGAGACGTACTAGGACGAATAAAACCAATGTCCAAAAACTCCTGTAGTTAGACCTTTAACTCCTGAAGTTCAATAGGAGCCATTCGATATAGGGTTTTAGAAATGGGTTTTGTACCGGGTTCAAGGTCAATAAAGAATTCAACTTCACGTTCTGGGGGTAAACAGGGAAGTTCTTCGAAAAATACATTAGGAAACTCATTAACAACAGAAATATCATTCAAACCTAATGTATTCTGGTTTAGATCAGTGATATGTGCTAAGAAAGCTTAACATCCATTTTTCAATAAACGAATAACTTTATGACTTGAAATGACATTGACTGATTTTAGTGGTTTGGATTCGCACAACAGGTTGATTAGGAATATGAAAACTAATAACCTTTTGAAAATAATCAATTTTGGCATGATAAGTGGTTAACCAGTCAATTTCTAAAATCACGTCAAATGCAAGTATTTTCAAAGATATAAGATCAACAGGTAGGGTGAGGGTACCAATTTGAATCAACCAAGATTTGTAAACTGTGGATGTAACAAAGGTTTCTCCCAACAGAGTTTCAACGAATAAGTTAAAGTCTAATTTCTCAAAAGTTAAGTTCAAATGTTAAGCACAAGCAGGTGAAATAAAAGAATGGGTAGCACCGGTATCTAATAAGGTATAAACTTCGCAAGAGTTTATTATCAGCTTACCCGTAATAACCTCGTTCGGGTTCTTTGCTTGTTGGGTAGTCACAAAAAAAACTCTTCCAGGAACCACCAATTTTAACTTGTCCGAAACTGCCTTAGGAATCACTACCCCCGCTGGACTTGGTTTCACTACAGGACACACTCGAGCTATATGTCCTTCCTTTCCACAGTTATATCACACCTTGGATTGCTGTGTACAGTTGGGACTGATGTGTCCCTCTTGCCAGCATTTATAGCATACGACCGGCGGTCATTCTCCTCCCCTAGAAACAGTTGATGTTGGTGCTGCTGTTGATGTTTTCACGTTCTCATTGTTGTACCTTATCTTCTTGTAATCTCCCTCGACTCACTCCTTCTGTTATCATGGCCACGATTACCACCGGAGTGGTTACCGCTTCTGTTATGATACTTTCCTCCCTGCTGGTTGTCATTGTTCTGATGACTGCTGCCACCGGTACAACCTTGGTTGTTGTCCCTTGGTTGAACATAATCATTATCTAGTTCTAATAACTGGGCCCTGTTCACTACATCCGAATATAGAAAAAATTTGTGAGAAATGAGGTATTGACGAATTTTTGGTTTCAAACCTCTCAGAAGCATCCGCGTCATACGTTCCTCATTCTCCACCAAATGAGGTGCAAACCGGGATAACTCCGCGAACTTAGCCTCGTACTGGGACACCGTCATGTTGTTCTGTTCCAGTCTGATAAATTCTACCTCCTTCATATGACGATTATTTTTTGGAAAATACTTGTCATTGAACAGTTTCTGGAACTCTTCCCAAGACATCTTTAGTGCGGCTGGCTGGGTACGCTTCACAGATTCCCACCAATAATCTGCCTCTCCACAGAATATAAACATGGCGAATGGAACCTTCTGTTCCTCTGTGCATCCCAAGACATCAAATATCTTCATAATTTGCTTAATCCAATTTTCTTCCTTGATTGAATCTGGCTTTCCCTGAAACTCTGGTGGTCCCAACAGTTTAAACTGTTTGGCAGTGACAAGCCGCGAGTTGTTATTTCCACGTGTATTATGAACACGAGTCTCCCTCGTCTGGCTTTGCATGAACTGTAAAAAGCTCCTAAACATCCCATTATTCATTGTTTCATCGGTAGGGTTGTTTACAGGAGGAATATAGCCTTCCTATTACACGTTCTCCTGGTTGGTGATTAAAGGTGTCTCAACGGTCTCATTCACTCCATTGTTTAGATTTTTAGCTGCCATTCTCAAATACTGCCACAAAATAAGGGTTAATATAACAAATTAACATATCACATATTAACCATATGTTCCAACCGACCAATTAAATAACAATTAAGCTTAGGTAGGACACACTAGCGAAGGTCTTACTCATCTCTCCCCTCCTAGTTCTATTCCCAGATCTCCACCAGAGATCATATTCCTAAGCTCTGATACCAACTGTGACGCCCCCAAAATAGGTTCAATACTCAACCCATTCTGAGTCGCCAAATACATGGTACAGAATCCAAATACAATCTTTTATAAGATACGGTCGAGCAAAATACGACCACACAAACTGTGAGTTTCAATACAAATTGTATATAATACGAAATATAAACACTCAAATTCAGTCATCTTTTATTACAATTATTATCACACTATTTTACAAAAATAGTGAGGACTACTACTGCTCTACTCAGACCATCACACTGATCCCCGACTAGTTCCCGCAACATTCTCATTCCATGAAGAGACAATAGATGAAAAGGGTGAGCTCAACTAGCCCAGTAAAGAATATTATGACTAAGATAATGAAGAATAAATTATCGTTAGTCTTCAACAAATCAAATAAAATATTATGGACAACAAGTTTTAGATCAACAACTGCAGCGGAAATATCAATTCATTAGAAGAGTTACGTAGAGAATAAAGTCTACTATCTTCTATGATTTAAAAGTCCATCATCAATATTTTATCCCTGTAACATCAATCAATATATATCTCAAATCAAATATTCATCTTTGCACTACGGGCCAGCGATATTCATTTGTATCACCAGTGGTTATGTTCATCTCAACACCTATCCATCTTTGCACTACGGGCCAAAGATATTCATCAGGTAATCATTCATCTTTGCTCTACAGGCCAAAGATGTTCAATTATATCACCATTTAGGACTGAGGATGATGAAAAATAATATAAATAACGAATCCAGTGAGATAAAGGACAAAGATTAGGGATTCGTAATTTAGTTTATCCAAGTTTAAGAATATATAATAAAATTTTTGTGAAGTAAAATTCAAGAATAAAGATCAAAACCTGGATCCAATCAAAGATAAGACGCATAATAGCCAACTTGGACAAATAGAAGAAAATTTAATTTTTTCGTAAATAGTGTCGTATACGTGAATAGTAATCCCGACGAAAAAAGGAAGAATTTCATAATAAAATCTATGCCAATATTTTGGTATAATGATAATGAAAAGAATAACATCATTTATGAAAGAAAATAACATCCCTTACCTTAACAGGAGAGTCATTTTGACTGAAATATCAGATATTATGTGAACGAAAACTTGTACTGTTATCAACACTCAAAGTATCTAAATACTCACAAGAAATACGCTCGATATTTATAGAGACAAAATTTTCTGATTTTGGTGTGATTTTCATTTCTAACTAAGCACCCTATTTATAGGAAAATGCCAGAACGCCAATGCTGACTTAACCTGCAACTTGAAATTTCAGTATTTTTTCACACAAGACAAAAGTGGGGCCCACCCATATTTTTAATAAAAATATTTATTCCAAAACTTTAATAATTCATAATAAATAGCACTTTTATCAGAAAAATACGAACCTTATGTCCATTTCATATAAAATTTAATTCTCTACAACTGTGTAGAAGAAAGTTTTTCCAAATTTCGAACAAAAAAATGACCAAATTTACATACGGATGATTTTTCCACACCCCCACTCTTTGAAAACCAAGCAGCCACCACAAATGACCAATAATTCTTCCAACCCACATGTTTATATATCGTGAATTTGTTGTAAAAAAATATCATCACTATTATATTATTATATTATCACATTATACACTTATAATATAATATTATAATAATATATTTGAATAAATTATTTAATCAGAACAGATAAAATATCAATTCTCATAATTGTCACGTTTGCTAAAAATTCATCTATTTAAGTCCACATTGAGTAAATATTTTCTTATCATATATATCAATTTAATTATTCATAAATAATATTACAGAACTATAATATTGACAACCAGGTCGTTCCCAAGAAAGAAGGGGCCTTCCGATAAGAATTTCTCATTACTGGCGCGCAATTAACCAACCTCTTTCCTAGACAAAACTTCCTTTGACATTGCCAATAATGCTATCTAATAATATTATTCGAATAATATGAATTATTGATTTGATAATTTGAAATACTGTGCAATGATAATTATTGAATCAATAATATAAAATATCAACGTAGCAATTATGCAATTATCAATGTAGCAATTATTGAGTCAATAATATAAAATACTGAACAGTAATTACTGTAACAATTATTGAGTAGTGACTTCTTACGTAAGAATCAATAATTAGAATTACTGTGCAATACCGTGTGCTACTGTGCAACACCAGTATATTTTAACCACCGGGTATTTCAACAGTTCTAACTGTAACAACTACGCCATAATTTTTAGAAAACTCATTCTTGTCGTTTTCTTCATCCGACAGTTATTTCATTATGGGGCCCACAAATGGCTGCGCCGTCGTACGAATATTCTCCGATAACAAGAATATTCCACAATCAAACGAATATTTCCCGACAACAATGAATATTTTATTACCACTTGATATCTTTAAAAATTTGGCACATATCTCCCATAACTTATCACATCTAGCAAATTAACACCTTACTATTTCAAAGTAATATATAAAGAAAATTAAATCTTTATTCATAAAATTTGGGGTCTTACAAACAAGATTATGGTTAATAATATAAACCCACCCCCAAACTTAAACTAAACAATGTCCTCATTGTAATAATAAAGAAATTAAGCATCGAGGACTTCCCTGTTAAGTAAAACATCAGGTTCGCCACCCTCCTCCGTGTCAGAGTCAGACGGTGGATAAGTTGGGAGTGGTTGCGGAGCAGGGAACTGCAATGGATCAGTGACGGTGGTGATTCGAGCAAAGGCCTCAGCGACAACGGTATTGAAATGGTTCTGTGTAGTGAACGTGTGACTGTCTTGATGCCAGTCAATCATCCCTCTTTTGTTGTTGATTCAATTACCGCTGAATGTTTATGAGCATGGACTGCATCGAGCTAGATGGTGCATCCGCTTCCAATTCATCCTCAAGCATCACGTAATCCTCATCTCTGGCCTCATCCTCCCCCTTATTCGAGTCCGGAAAAATAGAACCCAGGCCACGAGGATGTGACGGTGCCCCCTTCTATGGTTCAAATCGAATCATTAGGTTTGAGTCTAAAACTATCAATGGTGGATGAACCGGCTCATTCGCTGCCCATATGACCCCTGCCTGTAGGCATAGCCCAATGATTAGTGATGGGTGTGGTAAACCTCTCGTTAGTCCACCTCTCAAACACCGGCGAATGGAGAAGCTTATGATCATCCCAATATTGATGTGAAAATCTTTGACAATCGCATACAATAATGAGATTTTTTCTTTAGTAATTTTGCTCGTGTGCTTTGAAGGTAATAGTTTTGCACAGAGGAAAGAATACCACACTTTCTCATATTTGTTCAAGCTGGAGCTCTGGATGATCATGCCTCTTCGACTTGTCTTTCACCCAAACTGTATCAAGCTTGCAAATTTCCTTGAGGATTTGATCATAATCAATCCCGCTATCTCGCAATTTTGTGTACTGACAACCCTCAGGTGGTGTGATATTGTAGAAGTCGTTTATGGCCTCGGCACTAAAGTCTACCAGTTTGCCTCTTACGAATGCTTTAAACAGAGGAGTATCCTCTACATTGACGTATAACTCCTTGACCACTGCTACCACCGCCACTTCAGGTTGTTCTTTGAAGTATCCCCAATGCCGTTCATGGATTTGCTGGTTCATTTCTCCATCCAGCACATCAGGTCTAAGTCCATGTTCTGGTATTAGTGCTTTTCCCACCACATATTCAAATCGTTTGGCGGCGGCTGCACTTCAAAATTTCTTTTGGTCAAACTGTGGAACGGCCGAGGAGGACCCTTCACCCTTTTACCTCATTGTGGTCGTGGTGGCATGTTGTTTCGTTGCTTAAAACTCAGAATTCCCTAAGCAAAGTGGTTGGGGACTTTTGTCGAGCACTTGGTGGGCGTTGTCAAGGTGGCTTGATGTTGAGTGAGGTTGATTACTCTTTTTTCCCAAATTTGTCTCACACAACCAAGCACTCAATAGAAATATATCACAATTGTCAAACTAGTCACTAACAATTTCCAGAACAACCAATAACAACCCCAATTTTTCTTCACAAAATTCGACTCAATTGAAAACAAATACCTTGGTTTATGCTTGATGTTCCAAAGATGTAGATTAATACCTTGGATATCACAATTGTCCAACTATTTGATGATGTTTCAAAGTGATGAGGTGATCTTCCTGTTGAATTCAGCTTGGAGAAGATATGATGGTGGGTTGTGATTCTCGAATTCGTGGGGGGTGGGTAGTAGTTGGGTGTGGATAATCATTAGGATAGTGGGAAATTGTGTGGGGTGGGTTACGGATTTAGTGGGGGAAGAATTCTGTAGTGGCTTGGTGTTGAGATGGCTTGGAGGTAAGTTAGGATTGAGAGTGTATTATAATGGGAGTCCAAAGGGAAGTTGTATTATGATAGGAATGTAATGGGTATGACTTTACGTCTTACAAACCAAGTTGCTGAATTTCACGTTCACCCACCCCAGCGGGGGAGTTAGCCTGCAGTGCCCCGCCCCAGCGGGGTAACTTATTATCCGGCAGTATCCTTACCAGCCCCAGCGGGGATTTGATGCCTTATACACCCGCCCCAGCAGGGGTTATGTCTTGTGCAGTTTGATTAGCTTCATTCAGTTCCTTGCTTTGTCCTTCTAAAGCATAGCTTAAACATACTCCCCTCCTTGATTAGGTGCTTGTGAAGGTTGGGTTGATCTGTTGAGTGTCCTATCACAGCAAGCACACATACAACTTGTTAGAACTTGCATGATTAAGAAAGAATTACTACGTAATATACATTATTACAACTAATTGCTATTAATGTAAGAAAAATGAATGAAAAGAATGGGTTGCTCCCATCGAGCGCTTGATTTTTAAGTCATTCAGCCTGACTACTCCCTGGTTTAGATTGGTTTGGCAAGGTCGACCACGGTCACTTGGCAATCGATGTCACCGCCCCAATAGTGCTTGAGGCGTTGACCGTTCACTTTGAATGGTTCTATCGGATAACGTCCATAGAGCTCAACGACGGCGTGTGGAAGTATAGTCTTTATGGTAAATAGCCCCTACCACCTGGATTTCAGTTTTTTGGGAAAAAGTTTCAACCGTGAGTTGAATAGCAATAACGATTGCCCCGGTTTGAACTTTTTATCCAGTATCTTTTGATCGTGCCACTTCTTGACCTTCTTCTTGTACAACTTTGAATTTTCGTAAGCCTGCAGGCGGAACTTGTCTAATTCGTTGATTTACAACAACCTTTTCTCCCCTGCTGCTGATAAATCAAAGTTTAATTTTTTGATAGCCCAATATGCTTTATGGTCAAGTTGTACTGGCAGATGACATGCCTTCCCGTAAACTAACTGATAGGGAGACATGCCTATTAGAGTCTTTTAGGCGGTCCGATATGACCACAGAGCGTCGTCTAATTTTAATGACCAGTCTTTTCTGTTTGGATTGAAGACCTTTTCCAGGATTCTCTTCACCTCTCGGTTAGATACTTCGGCTTGGCCACTCGTCTGAGGGTGATAGGCTGTGGCAATCTGGTGTTTTGCCCCATACTTTGTCAAGAGAGAGGTGAAGTATTTGTTGCAGAAATGGCTCCCTTCATCACTGTTTATTGCCCTAGGGGTGCCGAAACAGGTGAAAATATTCTTTTGTAAAAACTTTAAAACCACCTTCGCATCATCATTTGTCGATAATGCGACTGCTTCCACCCATTTTGATACGTAGTCCACGGCAAATACGATGTACAAATTACTGAATGAGGATGGAAAGGGTCCCATGAAGTCAATTCCCCATACATCAAAAATTTTGACTTCCAGGATCATGTTTAGGGGCATCTCGTTCCGTTTTGAGATATTTCCCACTCTTTAACATCGATCGCAGTTTTTCATGCACTGATGTGCGTCTCTGAACAAAGTGGGCCAAAAAAAACCTGCTTGAAGGACTTTTGTGGCTGTTCATTCACTCCCATAGTGTCCCTCGTATACTGAAGCGTGACATGCCTGTAGGATGCTTTTAACTTCACTTTTCGGTATACACTGCCAGATCATTCTGCCAGCTCACTAGCAAAACAAATATGGTTCATCCCACATATACCATTTTACATTATGTTGAAATTTCCTCTTATGGTGGCTAGTTAAGTCTGGTGGGAGGATGTTGCTGACCAAATAATTAGTGAAATCCGCGTACCACGAAAACTCGTCGTGGATAAAAAATAACTGTTCATCTAGAAATGACTTATTGATCACTACTTTATTTGACTCATCCTGATTCGGGTTTTCCAGTTATGAAAGATGGTCAGCCACATGGTTTTCTGTCCCCTTCCTATCCTTAATCTCTAAATCAAATTCTTGAAGGAGAAGAACCCAGCGAATAAGTTTTGGCTTTGCGTCCTTCTTTTCAACTAGATACCGGATGGCCGAATGATCTGTGTACACCACCACCTTTGTCCCCACCAGGTACGAGTGAAACTTGTCAAATGCATACGCAACTGCAAGTAATTCCTTCTCAATGGTTGTGTAATTCAACTGTGCATCTGTCAAGGTCTTGCTCGCATAATAGATGGCGTAATAGATTTTCTCCCGTCGTTGCCCAAGCACTGCTCCAACCGCATAATCACTAGCATCACACATGAGCTCGAACGGCTTTGTCCAATCCGGTGCATTGATCACTGGGGCAGTGGTTAGTTTTTTCTTCAATTGCTCAAACGCCACTAGGCAGTCTTCATCAAACTTGAATGGGACGTCTTTCTCCAATAAACTGTATAGAGGCTTTGTGATTTTTGAGAAGTCTTTGAGAAACTGTCGGTAGAACCCAACATGACCAAGAAAGCTCCGAATACCCTTTACTAAAGTCGGCGGTGGTAGATTTTCAGTTATTTCCAGTTTAGCTCGGTCTACTTCCAAACCCTTTCCAGAAACTTTATGTCCATGTATAATCCCTTCTTAGACCATAAAGTGGCATTTCTCCCAGTTGAGCACTAAGTTCGTTTCCACACACCTTTTCAATACTAATACTAAGTTCTCGAGGCACCTATCAAACGATTCCCCAAATACTGAGAAATCATCCATAAATACCTCAACACTACGATCCACCATGGCCAAGAAGATTGCCATTATACATCGCTGAAAAGTCGCCTGTGCGTTACACAGTCCGAACGACATCCTTCTGAAAGCAAAGGTGCCATAGGGGCATATGAACGTCGTCTTCACTTGATCCTCCGGTGCAATGATGATCTGGTTGTACCCAGAATATCCATCTAACAAGCAGTAGTACTCGTGTCCATCAAGTCTATCCAACATCTGATCGATGAAAGGAAAGGGGAAATGATCCTTTCTAGTTGCCTTATTCAATTTTCTATAATCCATACAGACCCTCCAGCCGGTTATTGTCCTTGTCGGTATCAGTTCATTATTCTCATTCCTCACTACTGTCATCCCACCTTTCTTCGGGACACATTGGACCGAGCTCACCCATGAACTGTCTGAAATCGGGTAGATAATTCTAGCATCAAGCCATTTCAAGATCTCCTTCTTTACTCCTATTTCATTATTAGGTTGAGCCTCCTTTGTTGTTCCACCGTTGGCTTGCTATCCTCCTCCACCAGAATCTTATGCATACAGAATGACGGGCTGATTACTTTGATGTCAGAAATAGTCCATCCAATCGCAGATTTGTATTCCTTTAGAACTCTTAACAGCTTACTTTCCTGCAGTTTGTTAAGCGCAGATGCAATAATAACAGGTAAAGTAGCTGAATTGCCTAAATACGCATACCTGAGGTGATTGGGTAAGGGTTTTAGTTCAAGTTTAGGTGGTTCCTTAAGAGATGGCTTCATCTTTTCTGATGAAGTCCCTGCTGCTTCCAATGGCTCAAATGGCAGTTTGAACCTAGTTACTCTCGGATGAGCTTCTAACAGTTGTAGGTACTCCTTTATCTCAGAATCCTCTTCATCATAGTCTCCCATCAAAGTAGATTCTAGTGTGTCGGTGCTCAGTATCCGATGTTGCTCATCACCCACCACTATGTCAATAATATCCACCTGGTAACACTCCTCATCCTCCTTGGGGAAATTCATGGCCTTAAAAACGTTGAAGGTGACCTCTTGATCTTGCACCCTCATGGTCAACTCTCATTTTTGAACATCAATGAGAGTTGTGCCAATGGCCAAAAATGGTCTCCAAAGGATTATTGGAATATCATTATCTTCTTCATAGTCGAGAATGATGAAGTCCGCTGGGAAGATGAATCTGTCCACTTTTACCAAAACGTCCTCAATAATTCCTCGTGGATAAGTTACTGATCTATCTGCTAGCTATAGGGAGATGTTGGTTGTTTTAGGTGCTGGTAACCCTAACTGAGTCTAAACTGATAATGGCATGAGGTTTATACTGGCACCTAAATCACATAGACACTTGTTAAAAGCCAAACTCCCTATCGTGCATGGGATGGTGAAACTACCCAGATCCTTCACCTTTGGTGGAAGCTTCTTTTGCATAATTGCACTATATTCCTCTGTTAATGCCACAGTTTCGAAGTCTTCTAATTTCTTTTTCTTCCATAAAATATCCTTCATAAACTTGGCATAAGTAGGCATCTGCTCTAATGCCTTAGCAAAAGGAATGTTTATGTGTAACTTCTTGAACACTTCCAGAAACTTTGTGAACTATTGCTCTAATTTTTGCTTTCGGATCCTTTGTGGAAATGGTGGTGGAGGGTAGACTACAGGTGTAACCACTTGTTCCTTTTCTACAGATTTTCACCTACTTTTCCTTCCACTGCCTATTCTATACTGGTCTCAACTTGCTCTTTAATTGTTAGCTTCTCTGAATCCTGCTTCACTAACTGTTTCCCACTTCAAAGTGTAACAACTTGACACTGCTCATATCCTCCCCTCGGATTCTTTTATGTGTCAATTGGCAAGGTTCCTTGGGATCTACTGTTCAGAGCACTCGCAAGCTGTCCCACTTAAATTTTTAGATTCTTAATCGTCGCCACTTGAGTTTTCATTACCGCTTCTTGAGTTCTCATTCCTGCGTCATTTCCAGTTATGTATTTTTCCTATATCTCCTCCAAATCTAACTTTTTCTCTTATTATGGTGCTGCCTGTTGATGCAGATTCTAAAAACCAGGATATGCTTGTCGTGGAGCCTGCTGCTGGTTCTAATTCTGGTTGTTGCTCCCAGAAAAGTTCGAATGGTTTCTTTCCCCCTGATTATATGCATTCTGATATGTATTGGATGGCCTATTATAAATACCCACATACTGAACTGAAGCTGGGTTGATCGCACAATATTCTGTCAGATGCTCTCCTGCACAAAGTTCACATATAATTGCTACCTGCTGCACGTTCCCCATCGACATGGAATCCATTTTCTTCGATAACGCTACTAGCTGGGCAGATATGGCTGTCATAAAATCCACTTCCAGAATACCTAATGCTGTGGGTTGAGTCAATCTCATAGTCGGCCACTGATATCCGTTTGCAGCCATTGTGTCTATTAATGCCCATGCCTCCTCAAATTTCTTTGCTAGAAAAGCTCCACCTGAGGCTGCATCGATGCTAGTCCGTATATGACTCCCTAACCCATTGTAAAAGTTTCTCAGCTGCATCCACTGTGGAAATCCGTGATGTGGGCACGTTGTCAACAGCTCTTTGTACCTTTCCCATGCTTCATATAGTGGCTCCCCGTGTAGCTGTGCAAATGAAGATATTTCTAATCTCATCTTATGTGTCTTTGCTGACGAGAAGAACTTAGCTAAAAATTTCTGCGCCAGATCATTCCACGTGGTGATTGACCCCGGTGGTAGAGAATGGAGCCAACCCTTCGCGTTGTCTCTGAGTGTGAACGAAAATAATCTCAATCTGATTGCATCGTTTGACACCACGTTACACTTAAATGTATCGTAGATTTCCATAAAACTGACGATATGATCGTTTGGGTCATCATTTGGAAGACCCCCAAACTGGCAACTATTCTGCACCATCTGTATTATCCCAGGCTTAACCTCAAAATTATTTGCATTGATCGTCAGCCTGGTAATACTAGAATGGATCTCCGTAAGCCTCGGTGTAGCGTAATCCCTCAGTGGTTTATCTTCCTGTTCATCCATGTTTGCTTTGGGGATTACAAGTTCTTCTCGAGTCTTTGCAATCCACTTAGTTAATTTCTGAAATCATTTGTCGATGTCGTCCTCGAAAGGCAACAAATCTGGCTTCTTCAATCTAGTTTGCATGCACTACTCGAATATACCTGAAATAACCAAACAAACAAAAATAAGAATATATATATATATATGTTTAACTAAAACTAATCTAATTAAACTGATATTGTAAGTAATAAACGCAATTACTGTCCCCGACAACGACGCCAAAAACTTGTTGGGTATTTTCTATACGCGCTACACGTAAGTGTACGTGATCAACAAGTAATATAATGATAAGTTCAGATATCGTACCCACAGAGACAATAATTCCTATTTAATCAAACAAGTATCAGTTTTATACTATTTTAGCTTTATCAAACTAATGATTAAAAGATTATTTTCTAATTAAATTACCACTTAAACCAATGTTAACACTAACTCAAGATTTTACCAAGTTTTAGAGGATTAAGCCTACAACTTCACTTATTATTTCATTTCAGATAATATCCTTTTCTCCAGTCTATGTCAATTACTCCTAATTATTAATCAAGAACACTAAAATAGATATAACCATCTCTCAATGCATTACATCCATACTCACTCGCATCCACAGATGATAGATTAAAGCAAGACACCCAAAATAACTAACTCACTATATCTCTATGTGAATTATAATTAAATAAGGTTTAAAATCAAGTTCTTATCAGATTACATATGACGCATAGATATCTCTATCCTATACGTGAATTATGAATTCTAACAACGCAGAAATCACAAACATATGTCGCCATGGCTAGTTCTAATCCCATATGTCCTCTCTCAATTTCATATGGGATAACAAATAATTGTTGATCAGACAATTATATAAATTAAGCACAACTCATAGCAAATAATCTGGAAAAACATTCATAAACTGAATTAAAAGCTATTTAATCATCCATTACATAATAAGATCCATCATAAGCTTAAATAGAAAGTTAGTTCATCATAGATGAAACACAATCCATAACCACTTAATAAAAACCATTCTGAATACAAGATGTAAAGAAAGAGAGAGAATAAACTATAATGTATATCACTGCTCTCCGCTCCACAATCTCGCATTCTATTTTATCCTAGAAAGCTTCAATTCTCGTCCAAGTTAATATTCAAAAGCTAGGGCTTATACGTGGCTAAGTGTATCTTCAAATCTCTTTAAGTCCCTTTTTATAATGCCCTTCTCGCAGCCCACAAATCATGCCCTATCTTTCGTCCAAATCCAATCCCCGAAAGGAGAAGGTCTGGCCGTGTCGCGCCTCCCCGCCCCAGCGGGAAAATCCTTCAATAACTCCCGCCCTAGCAGGGGAAGCTACTGTCCAGTTGTACTAATTGTCTCCAAGACCTGCTCTGGCGGGGATCTACTGCTTCAAGTACCCGTTCCAGCTGGTTGCTATGACTCGTGTGCTAAAAATTTCCCTTTCATGATACTTTTATACCCATTTCATCTCCTGCACACAATAACATGAAACCAAGTAAAAATGATAGGAAAATTACTTGAAAATAACACGAATCAAGCTATAATGCATACTGATTCGTAGGTATAAAACCCGCTCATCAATTACTTTAATCTTGGCAGGATCCAGCTCAATGCCTCTATTGCTCACTAGGAATCCCAACAACTTACCTGATTTGACGCCAAAAGCACATTTGCCTGGATTCAGCTTAAGGTTGTACTTACGCAACCTGTTGAACAGCTTCCTGAGATGGTTGATATTATCGTCTTCCTTTCAAAATTTAATGATGATGTCATCCACATAAACCTCTATCTCCTTATGCATCATGTCATAAAGCAGGGCCATCATGGCTCGCTGATACGTGGCACCGGCGTTGATAAGGCCGAAGGACAATCGCCTGTAACAGAAGGTTCCCCAGGGAGTGATTAAAGCTTTTTTCTCCTTGTACTCTTCATCGACCATGATTTGATGGTAAGCAGCAAAGCAATCCATGAACAAAATACATGTCATACTGTGCTGTGCTGTCTATCAAGATGTGGATGAAAGGTACCGGGAAATTATCCTTGAGGCAAGCTTTGTTCAAATCCCTGTAATCCATGCATACTCGTATATTCCGGCATGGCTTAGGCACTGGAACTATGTTCGATAGCCACTCCGGGTATGTTGATACCATAATGATGTCGGCTTTGAATTATTTGACAACCTCTTCCTTGACTTTCAGACTCCATTCAAGTTTCAAACGCCTGAGCTTTTGCTTTTATGGCTTGAATCCATCCTTGATGGGGAGTCAATGGATGACAATGTCAGTAGACAAACCAATCATGTCTTCATGCGACCATGCAAACACATCCTGGAACTGTGTTAAGATTTTAATCAAGTCAGCTTTTTGACATTTGGTGAGGTCTAGGCCTATCTGGATTTCTTTGAAGTTTTCTGAGGTTTCAATATTGACAGTGGTGGTTTGGTCGAGATTTGGTTTGGGTTTGTCTTCGACCCATTCTTTGATCTCCTCGGGCAACTCATAGTCATCTTCCTCCTCTTGATCAATCTCCATCAAGTTAAAGTTCAGTTCTACATCAAAGTTGTAGTCACTGTGACAGGTTAGCATCTCATCAGCAAGGACAAACAAATCCAATATTGGAGTCTTGAAAACAAAATGCTTTCACTTTAATATATGAAACTGCTTAAATATACAAAGCATTTAGCAAAGCATGACAAAAGTTACTGCTATAGTTGTGTAATAAAATAAGCAGTAAATGAAACTATATTACAGGGCAGACGGACTCTCTGCCCTTTTACCCATTTTAAATAAGGTAGGGGATGCTGCTCTAGTTGTCCAGAGTCAAATCCTCATGAATAGGGAGGATACAAGATTTGTGGTCGTCTGTCTCTTCCTTGATGACGACTAAGACATCCTTCAGATCAGAGCCGGTGTTTTTCTTTGAATTGTCCCCCTTTTCTTTCTTGATGCGAGGAATTTATATCTGATCCTCTTCATCACTGTCTGGGATATCATTGTTCATACCCTCGTATTGTATGAGAATATGCATGTCAAAAAATGGGTCTTGTCCTTCATACAGGAACTTCTCTTCTCCCTTTTTGCTTTCCCCATCAGGCTTTGGGGATTTTCTCTCACTTATCGATATGATTGAAGGGAACAACGTAGCTGGCACAACAATAGGAATCTTCCTCATTGGCTTCACGAATCCGGCATTAGTGAGGTTTGGCAATAGTATAGTGGAAGTATGAGCCTTCAGATGCTTGTGTGAATTCTGATGGTTTAACTCGGATGTATAGCCCAATCCGGCTTTCCGTGACTGGCTCGGGATTTGCACCAGACTTTTAATACCTTGCTGATTCTTTCCTAACCCTTCTCCAGGGCAAAACCCCAAAGATACCATCTCCTGTCCCACTATCATCACTTCAGGGGAGACTTTTGGTTTCAAGGCTGGTGCCCCAACATGAAAGTACTGAGTATTGCTCACCTCTAATGCTTGAAAACTTGCAGGTTCAACACCTGCATCCAGACTAATCACCGACATATCTCCCTTTATGCAGACAGGGTATTCTGGTTTGCAATTCACCGTGATTAGGTTGCCATTGATAATGTACTTGAGCTACTGATGGAGGGTGGATGGAACTGCTCCTGCCATGTGGATCCACAGCCTTCCCAATAATAAGTTATATCCGATGGTAATGTTGAGTACCTGAAAAGATACATAGAACATATGTGGACTAATTTCCAGTGGAATCTCAATCTCTCCCACAGCCTCTTGGCGAGACCCATCGAAAGCCTGGATAGCTACATGACTTGTTCTGATCCGATTTGGGTTGATTTTCATCCTCTCCAAGGTATCGTAGGGACAGATGTTCAGAATAGATCCTCCATCTATAAGCACACCTTCGATCATATACACGGATGACATCACTGCTATATGCATGGACTTGCAATGACCCGTCCCCTCTGCAGGTATATCATCGACAATGAAAGATATCACATTATTGTTGAAGATGTGTTCTATCACATGACGAAATTTCCCAACATCCACTGTCTTTGGCAAATGGGCCTCCTCCAGTACTTTCACCAGAATGTTGCGATGATCCACCGATAATAAGACCAGATCTAGGATGGACATCTGCTTGGGTGCATCTTTCAAGCTTTGCACTACCTTGATCTCGTTATGCCCCATTTTTCTGAGGAATTCTTCGATTTTCTCTTCAGCCACTCTCTTTTTAGCCTTGGTGACTGGATTTATCACCCATTGGGGCAGGTATAATGGATTCTCCTTGGATACAATGGCAATGTTATTTGAGGTAGAACCTTGATCATTCCCATAGTTCCATGGGACCCTCTTCAAACTGATGATAGGATACTGTGGTCTGAAAGGCAGTATTAAAGGTTCGGGCGCAGCTACCTTCACAAGATTCAGTGCTTCTTGAACCCTTTTCCAGGAAGTACTAAGGGTGTCCCGGCTAGCTCCTTCTCACAGGAAATAACAGCGACTGTTCCCTGATTCCATGCCATGGGAATAAAAAGTGTTTCCTCATCAAGGAGGCCATAGTGTTGATTCCCTCTTATCAGCTCACCGCTTTTAATCATATTCTGAATAAGGTGCTGAAGTCTTCAGCATCCTCGGTGTCATGACCGGGCGCATTGGAATGGTACTGACAGATCCTATCAGGCTTGGATTTTTTGGATCGAGGGTTCACCAGGGGTAATAAATCTGTAACTATCCCCTCGTTGATCAACATTTGGAGGATTTCCTTCATCGACTGGTTCAAATTAGTGAAGTTCCTCTGAAAGGCAAACTCCCTATCTACTTGAAACTTCTCCTCCTTGGCCACCTTATCGGCCTAGGGTTCATGCTCATGAAACCGGTAATGGTCCCTCATAGCAATGGGACTAATTTTTAGTGTAGGAGGACTTGCTTCAGATTGGCTGGATTGGTTTATCAGCTGCCTGGTTACCTGATGTTGGTATACGACCAGATCAGCTAAATGTCCAATCTGTTCCTTAATGGACTTGATTTCCTATTCTATCAGGAACCTCCTCTCTGAGAACTCCCAACTGTCTAGGCTACTAGTACTAGATTGAATTGCCTCTCTGAAATAACGGAGGTATTTAGAGCCTTTCTCTTTCTTTGTGCAAATTATGTCAACATTCTCCTCTTTGTGCTAAGGGAGGGGATTATCTTGCACATGTGGTTGCTCCGATTTGGTCACCACAATCTCTCCGTTGTCTATCAAGTCTTGGATTATGTGCTTGAGAGCCCAACAATCTTGTGTATCATGGCCCGGAGATCCGGAATGGTAGGCACACTTCTTACTTGGGTCGAAATTCCTTCCCCCGGTATTGGTTGGTGGAAGGAGCTAAACAATATTCTTTTGTGCTGTCAACAGTTTCAGCAAGTTCTCGAGTGAATCCTATAAAAGGGTGAACGTTCTCCAACGTCTGGCCTCCAAATTTTTCTGAAATGGACGGTTAGAAGGTTGGGCTGGAGCTTGAAAAGGGGAATAGTTCCTCCTTTGAATGGGCATACTTCTCGACTCGCTTCTTCTATTCTGTCCTTGAAGTGCTAAGGAAACTTCTTCATCTTTCTTCTTGTGTACCCTCCGGGGATTACTCCCGTAACTCCTAGACTGGATATGCTCAGCAACGGCTTCCAAGGCGGTAAGATCTTTTATCTTCCTAGATTTTAGACCCATTTCAGCCATTTCTCTGTGCTTGATCATCTCTGAGAATGATTTTCCTATGCCTGCTAAGACCCCTTCGTAATACGGAGCTTCTTGGATGTCGATGAAGGTCATGACTATCTCAGACTCAGTCATAGGTGGGGTGACTTGTGCGGCCACCTGCCTCCATCTTTGGGCATATTCTCTGAATGACTTAGTGTTTTGTTTCTTGATTTTGGTGATTTGATATCTGTCTGGAGCCATTTGAGACTGAAAGCTGTATTGATTGAAGAAGGCATGTGCTAACTCTTCCTAGCTATGAATCTTCAAATTATCCAGTCAGGCATACCAGGCTCTAGCCTCTCCGATCAGACTCTTCTAGAACAATTGCATTCAGAGTTTCTCTTCCTCTACATAAGATCTGAGCTCTCCAATGAATACCTTTAAGTGAGTGTAGGTGTCTCCCAATCCATCGTATTTCTCAAAATCAGGGACTTTAAATTTTTCAGGGTAATGAGCCCCTGGGAATATACATAAGTCAGAATAATTGACACTTCCGAATGCCCCAGTTCCTTTGATGGACCGGATGGTTTCTTCCATCTGTTGGACCTTCTTCAGAATATCACCAACTTTCTGTTCTTTGTTGAGGTTGGTGATTTCAGGGGTTTTGTTGGTCATATCCTGGTTTAGTGGTTCACGAATCTGATTGTCTTTCTTTCTAATCTCTTGACTGCCACAGGGTGTAACTGGTTCTGTATGACCCTGTGCTTGTTTCCCTTTAAGAGCTTTACTTTATTCTCTCAAGAAAATAGCTAATTCGACTATTTGGTTCTTTAATCCTTTAAACTCTTCCCTAGAGACGGGGGTAGATTCTGGTTGAGCACTTGAAGCCATGCCTGTAGATGAACTTAGTGCTTTCTTAGATTTTCACTTGGTGACGGGACCAAGTTTTACCTACAACAAACGTAGGTGCGTTAATTTCTTGAATTGAAGTATTAGTCGGATGCATGCCATGCAATGTGTTTATTTTTGAGGTTTTTTAATCTTATCCTGTAAGATAGAGGTCAGTTGTTTTAATGACAGGATAGTATGACAGGATTTATATGACATGGAATGTATATTTACATTATGAAATTTACATTGAATTGAAATATTGTACATTGAATTGAAAGAGGAAGGCATGCAGAAGCTTCCTTTTGGATTTGGTTAATCAGAGGCTGGCCTATCTTAAGCTACTCTCGCAGATTTTCCGCAGGAAGGTCCCCAGATCATCGCATTCTTCTAGAGGGGAAATTTATCCGATATTTTAATTGGAGCAGATCTGAGTGGTACATTTCCTGAGCCTCGCAGAATTAGTCTTCTTTGAGTCCAGTACTCAAACACCGACGGGTTTGCCTCCTGGTGGAGGAATCACACAGCATACACTCACATACATCGCGTCTCACCATATGAAATGATGACATTTATGCGAAGCACTAATATAAAGTAGTAAAGCATTCATTCACTTCCATTCAATGTAAAGACGCAGCATTTCACACACATGCAGATATAAAAGGAAATTTTTGAAAAGATTTGAACGCGGCCTAAGCCCTTTACTGTCCCCAGTAGAGTCGCCACCTGTCGACATCAGGAAAAAATACGGGTAGAATTGGACCCGAATCTTTCTCTATTCCTAAGTATTTGTTTTCTACCCTTATTTTATCTTGCCTGTTTTTATGAAGGGTGAAGGTTTTTAGGAAAAGGACAACATGTATCATGTCGACGATTTGAACGGTTTACAGAGTCGCCAGTTGGTAAATTTGAAATGGTTGTACCAAGTCAACCGAGTTTTGTTTGAAAGTAGGCCCAATTACTGGACACTGTCGAAACTTGATTTTTGAAACCAAAGTTCTAAGTTCGAGGGCTTGGTTAAGTGGGGGGAAGGTGTTAGGTACCTGATAGTAGTGTGCATACAAGCCAATCATGTATGATGATAAAGCACGTACTTTGTAAACAATCTTATTTATTTATTAATAAAATATTCATTTATTAAAGGCATTTAATTATTTACATGTTGCTGTTTTTATAATATGTAAATAACCCATAGTTTTAAGCAATGCTTTTAGAATCATGATGATGATCATGCTAATGAGATCTAAATTCTTAGAAAGTTTTAAAACTAAAATAGTTCCCAATCGTGGGATTACTAAAAAGGGGATTAGTAAATCCGGATAGATTGGTACATATGTTGCTTGCTCATTGGATGAGGATGATTGATCTCATGATCATTTGTGTGGAGACACTAAAGCAAGTATATAGGTGCTTATTGGAGAATAAGTTCACTGAACGTGATTCGCTATGGAATACCTAATGGAGATTTACTCGCCTGTCAATAGGAATTCCTAATGTGATAGTAGTACAAGTAATCCTTGGACTTGAGATCATCATAGTATCTTGTATGTAACAAATTATACTTTGACTTATTCCTTAAGACCTTTTAAGGCATATATAGGGTATGCTTGGGTATAATGAGTTACATATGGAGATAATGAATGATCAATAAAGAATCTACCACCTTTAGTAAAAGAGGAGATATGTCCTATGTGATTCGTTAAATGACAACCCAGGAATCCTTGGCCAAGGTGAAATGAAATTAGAAAGGAGTTTCTAATTTGCATTATTTGGAGTTGTGCATTTTCTAATCGAAATACATATAATTAAATAAAATAAGACTTGACAGTAAATCCATGTCTTATATTTAATTGGGACATTGTATGGTGGAAGGATTGAATTGTACGGTAACTATTTACTTACAGGTTCTTTTTGATTAATGTTGAAATCTATATTATCTGGAAAGTCGTTGATCGCTAGGGAGGCTTATCCCTATTGTAGAATAAATATTATTTATTTAAATAAATTATTAGTTTAATTTATTTATTTAAATAAGATTAAAATTGTTTTAATTGATTTATTCACAACCGGTTTAATATGGAGAACCTAAAGGGTCACACCATAAAAGGAAGAATAATTATTTAAGAAGGTAATGGCATAATCGTAATAATGCATTAAGTATAATTAATTTAATCTATGGTGATAGAATAAATTAAATAGCTTAATGTTTATTATTTAATATTTTGAAAATATTAAATATAAATTAATAAGAGGAGTCTTATTAATATTATTACAATTATTATTATTTTAATTTCTAAAGGAGTTTAGTAATTAATTTAATATTTAGTACTCTCATTTATTCCTAATAAGATTAGGAGACAAATTAATTAAATAATTTGTTAAATGAATTTAATTAATTATTCCCATGTGGTGGGAAGCCTAAATTAATTAAAGGAGTTTAATTAATTAAAAGAAATCCCATGTCTAATAGGATTAGAAGGGTTGACCAATGTCTATATAAGAGAAGTCTTATAATAGATATTAGATTGATGTAATTCCAATTGTTGGAGAGTACTCCTTTTCTATAGAGGATAGAAAACTAAGGTTAAGCCAAACACCCTCCTTCTTGATAATTCATCTTCCTTGGTGGATCACCTCTAGAGGCCAAACATTTGGGTGGCTAACGTTGATCAAAGAAAGGAATCTAACCCGAAAATTCAAGGAGATCACGAAGAACAAGGAGTTGAACTAGTACCTGTGGAAGCTTCGTTCTACAAGGGTATGATTCCATAACTTCTTATTTATCGTTTTAAATTAATAATTTGCATAAAAGATGATCCGGGTAATGGTTTTGTAGAATTTTTTTTTAAACTCTGATATACCATGCTTCCGCTAATTTTTGCAATTTGATTGCGTCACGATTTCGTACAAACCCAACAGTGGTATCAGAGCCAAATCTTTATGCAATTATTAATTTATTTTTGATTTCATATACATATGGGTATGTATTTAAAATAATTTATTGGGCATAATTTTATTGTATAAAATTATATTTTAAAAAAAAAAAGACTTTTTTTGGGACGAATCACAATTTTTTTTGGTGCTAATCTTGAATTCTGCAAAGAAAAGGTGTTGTCTCTTTCTTACTCCAAAAAGAAGGTGACCCATCATGAAAGGACTTTTTTAATAAACCTGCAGGAATCTTTTAATAAAAGAAGGTGACTTCTTTTTAAAAAATAAATATGATATATTTATATATTATATTCTAAATAATTTTATAATTAAAATAAAGAGTTTATTTTAATCTTGAAATTGGATTTCATGCAATTTAAAATTGCCCATTAAATGATACTCATATATATATGGAATGTTTTAATTCATGAGATGAATATTTATTTATTGATATATATGGTGATATGTATGAAAATAAATGGGGATTGATTATGGACTATTTGACCAATGTGATTGGATTTTATTTTAGTTGAATGCTTGAATGAATGGGTTTTATTAAATGGGGTCTGCGTACCTCGTCTTCTCTAATTTTTTTTTCTTGATGTAAAATTCTATCTCCTTCCTATGTACTTCCCCTTGACTGTTGATCAAGGTTTCTATTTAAATTAAATAGTTTAATGTAATAAGAATAGTTAGAATTATCTTGAAGAAATTGGAGACCAAGGAGCAAGGAGTGCGTGAAGACCCGTTTGTATGGAGCCCGAGTTTAAATGTAATAGTTATATTTAAATTTAAATTCTTGCACTCCTAGGTTTGACCTTTTGGTTCACTTGGTGGCTCTAGTGAACCAAACTAGAATAAAAGTCCATAATCAATCCGGGTAGAATATAATATTCTATATTGCATGCTAAATATTATATATATTATATTTTATGCAAACATGCTTCGCATGTGTAATAAAATGACGCGTATTTTATATATATATGTGCATGCGCGCTAAACAAGATGAGACAAATAATAACAAACCCCTCAAAGAAATAATATTAAGTCTGAAGCGTTCAATGATATTTGGAATATCGAACGTCGCCTTCTAGCATGATAAATTAATAGAGTATTAAATATTTAATATGAGCTTGTTGTGCTATCCACAAGGCGAGTATTGCGTATTTAAGATGTTAATTAATCACATTTGATGCTTATCAAGAAAATTGAACGATCTAGTCTTGTTGTGCTATCCACAAGGACGAACATTTTTCTTTTTTGAATTTATGGAAGTGCTAGGCTGGACTTAACTTAAATCATTTTAGTTCGGATGTGCACACACTTGACCATTATGATTTAAGAGGCAAAATAAAAGGAGTTATATAGTGTTGTAATTGACAAGAGTTGTCTACCTATTTATTTGTATATCGCTTGTTGTGCTATCCACAAGGTTATATACATTTGAAATGGGATCCTTATTCTCACTAGCAAATCTTTAATTAGATGTTGCCGAACTATATAAGTGAGGGTAATATAGTTTGATGAAAATAGTGGGAGATACCAATTTAAAATAAAGACCTAAATTTATTTTGGTATGCAAAATTAATAAAATGAATGTTTGCTAAAATGTTATTTTTCACATGCAGAATTTTAAAAATGTCTAAATCACTAATCTCACTACGAAGCATACTTGATGCAAACAAGCTTACCGGGCCGAATTATGAGGACTGGCTAAGAAATCTGAGAATTGTTCTCACTGCTGAAAAGATTTCTTATGTCCTAAATTCAACTGTCCCTGAATCTGTTTCAGAAACAGCCTCTGAGGAAGAGATTGCCACTTTCAATAAGTGGCAAGATGATGCATCTGTGGCTCAATGCATCATGCTCGCATCCATGAATAACGAGCTTCAGCGTCAGCACGAAAAAATGGATGCTCCTGCTATGCTGCTTCACCTCAAGGAGTTGTATGGTGAACAGAGTAGGACTGCTAGATATGAGATATCTAAGGAGCTCTTCCGATCTCGGATGACCGAGGGTACTGCCGTCGAGACTCATGTCCTGAAAGTGATCAATTTGATTGAACGCCTTGGACAGCTTGGGTTCGTCATGGATGGGGAGTTGAGTCAAGACTTGGTCTTGCAGTCACTCCCTGAGACCTTCTCGCAGTTTGTGGTTAATTTTCACATGAATAAGCTAGATGTCAGCTTGCCTGAGCTGCTTAACATGCTGAAAACTGCAGAAGGTCACTTCCCATCCAAGAAGAACCATATCTTGATGGTGAATTCTTCCAATAAAAGGAAGAGACCTAAGGTATTTTCTGAAAAGAAAAAATCCAAGAAGGCTAAGGGAAAGGGGAAAGAAAAGGAACAAAAGAAACCTGAACCAGCTAAAGGAATGTGCTTTCATTGCAACAAGCCGGGACATTGGAAAAGGAACTGCAAGAAGTATCTAGCAGAGAAGAAGCTTGGAGAAGCTTCGACTTCCAATCAAGGTTTGTTTATGATTGAAATTAATTTTTCTGAAAGTCATAATTCTACTTGGGTATTGGATACCGGCTGTGGTTCTCACATATGTAATACTGTGCAGGGACTGGTCAGAAGTAGAAAGCTGAACAATGATGAGGTGATCCTACGAGTGGGGAATGGAGCAAAGGTTGTTGCATTAGCTGTAGGAACTTATTATTTAGCAATGCCTTCGGGCAAGTCCATTTATCTTAATAATTGTTATTATGTTCCGAATATTATTAAAAACATTATTTCAATTTCTGTATTGGATATGGAAGGATTTAACGTTGTTATAAAGAACAATAGTTGTTCTATTTATAAAGACGATGTTTTATATGGTATTGGAAATTTGCGAAATGGACTTTATACACTTGACTTACAAGAAAATATATTTCAAATTGAACAAACTAAGAAAAGAAAAAGAGATGATATTAATTATACCTACATGTGGCACTGTAGACTCGGTCATATCAATGAAACAAGATTATCCAAGTTGCATAAAGATGGGCTCCTCGAGCTATCCGATTATGAATCATATCCAACTTGTGAATCTTGTCTCATGGGTAAAATGACTAAATCTCCTTTTAGTGGAAGAGGAGAAAGAGTTACAGAGTTGTTGGCATTGATTCACACAGACGTTTGTGGGCCTATGACAACAAGTGCACGGGGTGGGTATTCTTATTTTATTACTTTCACTGATGATCACTCAAGATTTGGATATGTGTATTTAATGAAATACAAGTCAGAATCATTTGAAAAGTTCAAAGAGTTCAGAAGTGAAGTAGAGAAACAAACGGGCAAGAGTATAAAGATACTTCGATCAGATCGAGGCGGAGAATACTTAAGCGGTGAGTTTCTCAATTGTCTCAAAGAAAATGGTATAATCTCACAATGGACACCTCCAGGTACACCACAGTTAAATGGAGTATCTGAAAGGAGAAATCGAACACTGTTAGACATGGTTCGATCCATGATGAGTTTTACCGACCTTCCAATTTCCTTCTGGGGATATGCCCTAGAAACGGCTGCATACCTACTTAACAAGGTACCTACCAAATCCGTCCCAAAGACTCCATATGAGATGTGGAAGGGGAGGAAACAAAATCTTAAGCATGTTAAGACTTGGGGTTGTCCAGCTTATGTCAAAAAGTTTGAACATGATAAGCTGCAGACTAAATCCGAAAAGTGTAGATTTGTGGGATACCCTAAAGAAACTGTAGGGTATTATATCTATCATCTAACTGATCAAAAGGTGTTTGTTGTGAAACATGCTGCCTTCTTGGAAAAGGAGTTTATCCATGAAGGGGTCAGTGGGAGTAAGATATATCTTGAAGAAGTTCAAGAACCACAAATTACCACGGATCAAAGTCAGGTACCTGACCAAGTAGAAGAACCTACTATACCACACCCTGTTCGTAAATCTTGGAGAGTACCGAAGATACCTGAGAGGTATGGATTCGTTATAGAGGATGACGATGAGGTACACATCATGAATGATGATGATCCATTGAATTACGAACAGGCCATGAGTAATAAAGACTCAGGGAAATGGCTTGAAGCCATGAAATCCGAAATGGACTCCATGTATGAAAACAAAGTATGGACTTTGGTTTCACCACCTGAAGGCATTAAGCCTATTGGGTGTAAATGGGTCTTTAAAAGAAAGACTGGAGCGGACGGCAAGGTGGAGACCTATAAGGCCCGACTGGTTGCAAAAGGTTTCAAACAAAGACAAGGAGTTGATTATGATGAAACCTTTTCACCAGTAGCTATGCTCAAGTCCATTCAGATTTTGCTTGCAATTGCAGCTTATAACGACTATGAGATCTGGCAGATGGACGTGAAAACGGCCTTCCTCAATGGAAAACTTGAGGAGGATGTGTATATGACACAGCCAGAAGGATTTGTTTCAAAGGTTGGAATAAATCAAGTCTGTAAGCTGCAACGATCCATTTATGGATTGAAGCAAGCTTCTCGTAGATGGAACATTCGTTTTGATGAGACAATCAAAGAGTTTGATTTTATCAAAAATGACGATGAACCATGTGTGTACAAGAAGGTTAGTGGGAGCGTAATTTCATTCCTTGTATTATATGTTGATGATATATTACTGATAGGGAATGACATTCCTATGCTACAATCAATTAAAATCTGGTTATCTAAACACTTCTCCATGAAGGACTTGGGAGAAGCATCCTATATTTTGGGGATAAAGATCTATAGAGATAGATCTAAAAGGATGCTTGGTTTATCCCAAGGAACGTACATTGATACGATGCTAAAGAGGTTTAGCATGGAAGATTCCAAAAGAGGTCTCATGCCGATGAGCCATGGAATACATCTCTCCAAGAAACAGGCCCCAAAGACACCTGAGGAGAGAGACCGTATGAGTAAGATCCCTTATGCTTCTGCAATAGGATCTATCATGTACGGTATGATATGTACTAGACCGGATGTTGCTCATGCACTTAGTGTAACGAGCAGATACCAGTCGAATCCTGGAGAAGAGCACTGGAAGGCAGTGAAAAATATCCTAAAGTACTTGAGAAGGACTAAAGATATTTTTCTTGTCTACGGTGGGTCTGAATTAAAACTCGAGGGCTTCACAGACTCAAGTTTTCAAACGGACCAAGATGACAGTAAATCTGTTTCGGGGTATGTTTTACCTTGAACGGAGGCGCAGTGAGTTGGAAGAGTTCCAAGCAGCAAACAGTTGCTGATTCAGTGACAGAGGCAGAGTATATAGCTGCAAGTGAAGCTGCAAAGGAAGCTGTTTGGATGAAGAAGTTCATAACTGAACTTGGTGTGGTTCCTAGCATTGGAGAAGCAGTTCCCGTTTACTGTGACAACACAGGAGCAGTTGCACAGGCTAAGGAACCCAGGTCTCATCAGAAATCTAAACACGTGTTGCGGCGATTTCACTTGATCAGGGAGATCATTGAAAGAGGAGACGTCACCTTGGAGCGTGTAGACTCTCAAGATAACATTGCAGATCCATTTACTAAAGCTTTAACACAACAGCAGTTTGATCGTCACTTAGAGAAGATGGGTATGAGATACCATGGCGATTGGCTTTAGTGCAAGTGGGAGATTGATAGTAGTGTGCATACAAGCCAATCATGTATGATGATAAAGCACGTACTTTGTAAACAATCTTATTTATTTATTAATAAAATATTCATTTATTAAAGGCATTTAATTATTTACATGTTGCTGTTTTTATAATATGTAAATAACCCATAGTTTTAAGCAATGCTTTTAGAATCATGATGATGATCATGCTAATGAGATCTAAATTCTTAGAAAGTTTTAAAACTAAAATAGTTCCCAATCGTGGGATTACTAAAAAGGGGATTAGTAAATCCGGATAGATTGGTACATATGTTGCTTGCTCATTGGATGAGGATGATTGATCTCATGATCATTTGTGTGGAGACACTAAAGCAAGTATATAGGTGCTTATTGGAGAATAAGTTCACTGAACGTGATTCGCTATGGAATACCTAATGGAGATTTACTCGCCTGTCAATAGGAATTCCTAATGTGATAGTAGTACAAGTAATCCTTGGACTTGAGATCATCATAGTATCTTGTATGTAACAAATTATACTTTGACTTATTCCTTAAGACCTTTTAAGGCATATATAGGGTATGCTTGGGTATAATGAGTTACATATGGAGATAATGAATGATCAATAAAGAATCTACCACCTTTAGTAAAAGAGGAGATATGTCCTATGTGATTCGTTAAATGACAACCCAGGAATCCTTGGCCAAGGTGAAATGAAATTAGAAAGGAGTTTCTAATTTGCATTATTTGGAGTTGTGCATTTTCTAATCGAAATACATATAATTAAATAAAATAAGACTTGACAGTAAATCCATGTCTTATATTTAATTGGGACATTGTATGGTGGAAGGATTGAATTGTACGGTAACTATTTACTTACAGGTTCTTTTTGATTAATGTTGAAATCTATATTATCTGGAAAGTCGTTGATCGCTAGGGAGGCTTATCCCTATTGTAGAATAAATATTATTTATTTAAATAAATTATTAGTTTAATTTATTTATTTAAATAAGATTAAAATTGTTTTAATTGATTTATTCACAACCGGTTTAATATGGAGAACCTAAAGGGTCACACCATAAAAGGAAGAATAATTATTTAAGAAGGTAATGGCATAATCGTAATAATGCATTAAGTATAATTAATTTAATCTATGGTGATAGAATAAATTAAATAGCTTAATGTTTATTATTTAATATTTTGAAAATATTAAATATAAATTAATAAGAGGAGTCTTATTAATATTATTACAATTATTATTATTTTAATTTCTAAAGGAGTTTAGTAATTAATTTAATATTTAGTACTCTCATTTATTCCTAATAAGATTAGGAGACAAATTAATTAAATGAATTTAATTAATTATTCCCATGTGGTGGGAAGCCTAAATTAATTAAAGGAGTTTAATTAATTAAAAGAAATCCCATGTCTAATAGGATTAGAAGGGTTGACCAATGTCTATATAAGAGAAGTCTTATAATAGATATTAGATTGATGTAATTCCAATTGTTGGAGAGTACTCCTTTTCTATAGAGGATAGAAAACTAAGGTTAAGCCAAACACCCTCCTTCTTGATAATTCATCTTCCTTGGTGGATCACCTCTAGAGGCCAAACATTTGGGTGGCTAACGTTGATCAAAGAAAGGAATCTAACCCGAAAATTCAAGGAGATCACGAAGAACAAGGAGTTGAACTAGTACCTGTGGAAGCTTCGTTCTACAAGGGTATGATTCCATAACTTCTTATTTATCGTTTTAAATTAATAATTTGCATAAAATATGATCCGGGTAAT
This sequence comes from Panax stipuleanatus, assembly GCA_020205555.1. Taxonomy (NCBI): domain Eukaryota; kingdom Viridiplantae; phylum Streptophyta; class Magnoliopsida; order Apiales; family Araliaceae; genus Panax; species Panax stipuleanatus. The sequence continues at coordinate 60,018,199 of CM035120.1, read as the reverse complement.
GGTTTTGTAGAAATTTTTTTTTAAACTCTGATATACCATGCTTCCGCTAATTTTTGCAATTTGATTGCGTCACGATTTCGTACAAACCCAACAGTACCCCCCCCCCCCAACTCCGGTGAAAACACCGTACCGCATCTTTTCAATATTTCTATTTTTATTTGCAATGTGTGTGTGAATGCTGGAAGAAATTGGGCCTACGTTTGATTTATTTGAAAGTATGGACGTGCTTCGTTGAACCTATATACGAAGGCTTCGATTTGATTTGCAAAAGTCCTTTTTAGACAAGATATTAAAATGATGTTTTGAGAGCAGATTTTCAAACCCTCACGCTCACGTAGGAATTAAAGTATGTTGATACTTTCATTTTTTATTTTTTCACCTTTCGGCTCAATTTGGAATGGTGATTGATGGGCTGCGAAGCATCCTAGACCACAAAATATATACAAGTGTCGGTCTTCTTATGGGCATGACAGCCATCGGAGTGACTCTGGCACGACAAACCATTATTTCATTATGTTTGAGACCTTAAACCCGGATAACCGTTTTAAGTTCTTTCAGATGTACATTTTTACAGAAGAACTAGCAGGGTACATTTGTAATGTGGAGTTTGTCCATCGTGGGAATCAGATTCTGATCAATTTGATCATGAATCCCACGATTCCTAGGCTCACATGAGGAGGCCAAGAAATCTTGCACATCACAGATATTTACATAAAATGGATATTTACATCCATACATCTCAAAAACCAAGGATTCATCAGTCAAATACTGGCCTGCGCGTAGCCAAAGCTTCTCATTCCCAATAGATAGCAATCTAAGGGTCACGAGGTTGCTTTCAAATGAATAAAACTAGACAAAAAGCTAGAGTTAAATAAATCTTAGCCATTCTAGATTTTCGGTTCCAATTAGACCTATTTTGAACCGTTTAAAAGGTAGAAAGGGCTAGATTTAAAGAAATCTAATTTGCCGGAATTGATATTTTAAAAAGAATTCATATCAAATGAATATCTGTAACAAATATAATCATAACGAATAAAGAATATATATATATATATATATATATATATATATATATATATGAAAGTTGTAAAGGGCGATGAGTTTTCACTCCTATGCCCGGACTGGAATGCAAATATATATTTTTATAAAAGTTATAAAAAGCCACGGAGTAATCCAAGCTTGACAGAATGGAAATATATATATATATATATATATATATATATAAGTAATAAAGGGCGACGAATTTCAAATCCTATGCCCGGACAGAAATATAAATATATATATATATATATATATATATATATATTTATAAAAGCAGTAAATAGCCACGGAATGATTCAGGCTTGGAAGAATGTAAATATATATATATATATATATATATATATATATATATATATATATATATAAAAGAAGTAAAAGCCACAAAATATTCTAGGCTTGACAGAATAGAAATATATATATATATATATATATATATATGTATAAAAGCGATAAAAAGGCCACGGATTTCCAATTCAGGCCAAACTGAAATATAAATGTTAATATATACAATTAGTATATATATTAAAGCAATAAAAAGGCCACGAAGTAAAAATCCAGGCCAAATAAAGTCAAAAAAATTTATATATATATATAGTTATATATATAAAAGCAGTAACTACCACAGATTTGCCATCCGGGCTTGACGAATTGAAAAGTTAGTATATATATAGTTAAATATATACATAATAAAGCCAAAAAGGACACGAGTCGATGACCCAGTCCGTAAAATTTATTATATATATATAAGCGATTAAAAGCCGTGGATCGATGATCCGGGCTGTGCAAATGCGAAAAAACGTACAAATGTACTAAAACATAAGCAAAAACAGCCACAGAACTGAGTTTTAGGCAAAACCAGAAAATAAAACTTAACGTGCACGTGTATAAATGCGCAATGAAGTAGTAGGAACTTCCTGATCGTAAAAATACTCACAATGAGCTGCTACACATGCTTTTTACCACTTCGTAGACTTCAAATGGGCGTTTCCACTAGTTAATTTTTGATATGTGGTAGTATATGAGTATACCTACGTGTTAGTGTAATAAAATCTGGGTTTGGAGTACTAAAAGTCTGGCTAGGAAACAAAATGGGTGGAGTTTTAGAGTGTTTTTTATTTTTTTTCTCATTTTTTTTGGCTTGGGGTGCACTTGTATTTAAAGACCCGATGGAAGCGAGCCTACTTGCAACAGCCGCGGGTCTACCTGTGGCGCCACATAACAGGGCCCACCCGATGGGGTCCGTTATCTCGAAGTACGTGTACTCCAAGCAACGCAATATCAGGTTTGAACTTTTTAACTTTTGATCGGAGCGTCCGTTTAAGGTGTGATATACCTTTCCAGAAAGCCCTCGCCGAGAGTGTCTCAATGACATGGGACTAAACCTTTTCCGAGTCTAAGAAGACTGGTTCATAATCGGGTCTTCGTTTCTTTACAGTTTATCTGTTGAGCTGTCATGCGCTGTTTTCACTCGGGATCAATGTTATTGTTCTTTTTAACCTTGATGACATCAATTCAGATTGATTTTAACCATATTGGGTTTAAGTTGGTAAAATGACCATTTTGCCCTTCCAGGGGTTGTCTCCTGTACTGGTACGGTCTTCGACTATCTTCCCGGAGCTGTCTCCGAGGCTTTGATCTAAGTCGATTCTGTTTGTCCTAATGGTTATCTACTAGGTTGACTTGGTTTCCCAGGGTTATCTCTGGGGGTGATGTGATGTTTCGAGGTTGTCTTCGAAGTTGATTTGGCCTCCCGGGTTGTGACCGAGGCTTGACCTGACCTCCCGGATTGTGACGGGGCCTAAACAAGATCTCCCAGTGTTGTCGTAGGGGTAACTGTACCTCCCAGGTTGTGACCGGGGCTGAGGTGATATTCCGGGGTTGTCTCTGGGGCTGAGTTGGCATCCCGATATTGAGACCGGGGCTGAGTTGACATCCCAGTATTAAGACCGGGGCTGAGTTGGCATCCCGGTATTGAGACCGAGGCTGAGTTGACATCCCAGTATTGAGATCGTGGCTGAGTTGGCATCCTGGTATTGAGACAAAGGCTGAGTTGACATCCCGATACTGAGACCGGGGCTGAGTTGGTATCCCGGTATTGAGATCGGGGCTGAGTTGACATCCCGATATTGAGACCGGGGCTGAGTTGACATCCCGGGGTTATCACCGGGACTGAGTTGACATCCCGGTATTGAGACCGGGGCCGAGTTGACATCCTAGTATTGAGACCGGGGCTGAGTTGACATCCCGGTATTGAGATCGGTGTTGAGTTGACATCCCGATATTGAGATCGGGGTTGAGTTGGATCCCGATATTGAGACCGGGGCTGAGTTGACATCCTGGTATTGAGACTGGGGCTGAGTTGACATCCCGGTATTGAGACCGGGGCTAAGTTGGCATCCCAATATTGAGACCGGGGTTGAGTTGGCATCCCGGTATTGAGACCAGGGCTGAGTTGGCTTCCCGATATTGAGACCGAGGTTGAGTTGACACCCTGGTATTGAGATCGGGGCTGAGTTGGCATTCTAGTATTGAGATCGGGGCTAAGTTGAAATCCCAATATTGAGATCGGGACTGAGTTAGCATCCCGGTATTGAGACCGGGGCTGAGTTGACATCCCGCGGTCGTCGCCGGGAGGCAAAAGACGATTATACCCTCCTGCAGGGTTAGTAATAAGAATGCAAAATTTTAAGTGTCTACACATTCATTGTCATAGGTCCACAAACGTTTGTGTGAACCAACGCTAATAACTCTATAACTCTTTCTCCTTTTTCATTAAAAGGAGATTTAGTTATTTTACCCATGAGACAAGATTCACAAGTTAGATATGATTCATAATCAGATAGCTCTAAGAGCCCATCTTTATACAACTTGGATAATCTTGTTTCATTGATATGACCGAGTCTACAGTGCCACATATATATATAATTAACATCATCTCTTTTCCTTTTTCTTAGTTTGTTCTATTTGAAATATATTTTCATGCAAGTCAAGTATATAAAGTCCATTTCAAAAATTACCAACACTATATAAAACATTGTTATTATAAATAGAACAATTGTTGCTCTATATTATAAGGTCAAATCCATCCATATCTAATAAGGAAATAGAAATAATGTTTCTAATAATATTTAGAACAAAATAATAATTATTTAAATAAATGGACTTGCCCGTAGGAAGTGCTAAACAATAAGTGCCTACGGCTAATGCAGCAACCTTTGCTCCATTTCCTACTCGTAGGACAACCTCATCATTGTTCAGCTTTCTACTTTTGACCAGTCCCTGCACAATATTACATATGTGAGAACCACAGCCGGTATCCAATACCTAAGTAGAATTTTGACTTTCAGAAAAAATAATTTTAATCATGAACAAACCTTGATTGGAAGTCAAAGCTTCTCCAAGCTTCTTCTCAGCCAGAAACTTCTTGCAGTTCCTCTACCAATGACCCGACTCGTTGTAATGGAAGCACAATCCTTTGCTAGTTGGATCATGTGACACCCCCGAATCCGGGTCGTCTGACCCCGGTCCGGTCGCCACGAAACAATACTAACATCAACCTTTAAGTAACATACGATAACTAAAATGCGAAATATAATAAACGTACGTCGTTCATTCAAAAGATGTTACTAGTCCCAAGATTCGATAACCTTAATACATCAATACAAATATACCCTAGAATAAATATTAGGGTTCATATTACATTAACAGTAATTAAACAAATCACAAAGACAAAGTCTGCTCCTTGCAAACATCCTAAATCTTTCTTTTACCCTTGTCCTTCCCTGAGGGCTCGGGCTTAACTGCAATATAAGTCATGATATAGCAAGCATGAGCAACAAGTTTGCTCAGCAAGTTTAAATAAAACAATAAAGGATATAGCATGATGAATGGAAAAATATCTGACAATGAATTCAACAAAATGAATATCTTAAAGATTCAACAATATGAATGATTCAATACTATGAATATCTGTATGATTCAACGATATTAATATCTGTAAGGTTCAACAACCTGCATGATTCAACACTATAAATAACTGAACGATTCAATAATATGACTATTAAAAGCAAAGATAATAATTTCCTTTAGAATGACTGATAGTCGAGTAGACTTTGAACTATAACTTTCCAATGGGTTCAATAGCTAATTGACCCTTTTAGAATTACTGGCTTCTGGCTACAGAAACTTAGTACCTCGAGGAGATCAGCCTCGGGTACAACGTGAATATGCATAACACTTATATCTGCTTACTCGTATCATATATATTAGATACCTGGGCACACTCCTACATATGAGGGGTGTTCTGTTCCGTCTAAGAATCCTTACCATCAATTAGTTTGGATAGCTTTAAAGAAAACTTCATACACTAGTCTGACCGAGCAAAGGTTCAGACTCTTACTGACATAGTTCAAGAAATTTAGAACCTTGAATAATGTACAAGTCCAAGACTGTACGAGCTCAAATGCACTAGGTGCGGACATCAATAATATCAATGTGGAATAATTGATAAGTAATTAAACCACTAAATAACATGCTTGGAAATAAAGTTCAAGCAATTAAGTAAACAACTTTTGATTCAACAATAACCTACTCAATACAATATGAGAAGGATAGAGAACTTGCACAAAGTGAAGTTTAGAATTTGCACAATATATGAATTTGTGTAAGTTCGGGGAACTTGCACAATACTCAATGTGTGAAGTTCGGGGAACTTGCATAATACTCAACGTGTGAAGTTCGGGGAACTTGCACGATAATAGATTCCTTGCATAAAATAAATGCATAGGCTTAGACACTTACAACATCAAAGAGAGAAATTCGGGGAATTTCACCATAATAGATCCCTTGCATAAAGTAAATGCATAGGTTAGGACATTTGCTTACAACGTTCTTTGAGTAAAGTAAACACAAAGATAAGACACTTGCACAATGTACGAGTTTGTATAAGTTTAGAGAACTTGCATAATAAAGAAATGAAGTTCGGGAATTTGCAAAATAACCAAAGTGTGAAGTTCGGGGAACTTTCACAATACTCAAAATGTGAAGTTCGGGGAACTTTCACAATAACCAAAGTGTGAAGTTCGGGGAACTTTCACAATACTCAAAGTGTGAAGTTCGGGGAACTTGCACAATACAACAATAACCTACTTAATACAATATGAGAAGGATAGGAAACTTTCACCAAAAATAAGTGAAGTTTAGAAACTCGCTTACACGGTTCATTGAATAAGGTAGTACAAGAATTTAGAATACTTGCACAATAAGGTCCGAATACTTGTACAATAAATAAGTATAAGTCAAGAAAAACTTGCTCAAATAAAAGAGTAGTTCAGGAAAACTTGCAATATAATAATACCCTGCTCGATATAAATTTGAGTAAAGTTAGGGAGACTTGCATATAATACAAGAATGGTTTCAAAGGAACTTGCATAATCAAAGAGTGAAGTTCGGGAAACTTGCCTGTTTGCTCAGCTATAAATAATTCTAGCTTTAATTAAACGGCGTTGGAACGACCTAATATTAACAAGTCGATCTCTCTAATTAGTATAAACTAATATAAGTTCACACATACTAGAATCTAGTCATTATATAAATCTATCACATAAGATCACGTTCAATATCAAACATACCATTTATAGCATCATAATATGTTAACTGTTAAAATTCGACTTAAGCAAATTGTTCGGGTCTGAAAGTGTCACGGCGTAACTCTAGCATGCAACTATTTCCATTAAACCAATACACATGCTTATCAAGTTATAATTTCCCATTCGAAACTAGCATGCTCGTCCTAATCCAATTTCGAAGTCATATATTTTCATGCCGGTAAACCTTAAGTTAAATAAGTTCATACTTCAAAGGTTCACTATTCCTGTCATATTACCTCATACGAGACCAAACATTACTTAATATATATGCTTGAGTATACTACACACATATACTCTAATCACATAGTTCATACTTGAAGTTCATTTCTTATGATTGAGCATGTATATGTGAAATTTGTATATAAACAAATGAGGTTCATGTCAATACGTCTATAGGCATAATGAAATCTTAATACTTATGATTGTATGCTCACAACATGTCTCACATGGTATTTAACTTTCAAATCTTAAGTTCTCTTTTGAAATCGTTGAAATCTTACAATCGTGCATGCTAGTGTGTTCAACACTTTAAACGTACATATATAGACCATACGGTCAGGTTCATAAAATCAGAATTCATATCTCAATGTAACATGCCAAGTCCATGTTCAATGCTCACGTTTCATTAGTAAGTTTTCCCTAATGAGGTCTAACATGACCGTGCACATTTTTAAACATGTATATACCAATTAACATGCTCTTCATGCCTATCTAGGTCATACTAACATGCTAGTTGAATTAGAATGCATACATAATATCTATATGTTAAAGTTCACCTTTGAAACTTATATCTTTCGTTAGAAATGTTCAATAATGGGGTTCACATTCCGTCATGAAACTTATGTATGCAAGTTGACATGTTTCTCATGTGTTTCTAGGTCATACAAGAAAGTCTCAAAAGTCAGAATATAGCTGGGGTACTTATATGCTCATGACAAGTTTACTTTAACAAATCCTAAGTTCATTTATAAAACTATAAAGCTTCCTTCCATAACGTATACTAGCATGGTTAAAATCATGCATGTTGTATCAAGAACATATATATATATGAGTTAAACTAACTTTCAAGCATGTCCAAATTAGTACCATCAAGCTAGCATGAGCAGAAAGCAAAATAGAAAACAAATCTGCAGACAGGCACTGGCGCAGCTGCGCCGCTGGCCAGTGTAATACTGGCGCAGCTGCGCAGGCTGGCGGCCAGGCTTGAAGCTGTGCAATTTCGGCAGTGAGCTAGCCCAAATCAAAAATTTTCCAACCAAAATCGTTCTAGACAAGTTATAACATAATTCTAACATATATAAAAACTTATATACCCCCTAACAATCATGTTCCAATCAACTTAACAATCAATCTATGCTCAATTGAAATCAAAATCTAGAAATCTCATAAACAAGACAATGAAGAACATGGAAACAAAATTGTACCTATGTGAGAAATGGACTAGCTGCAATAATCCTCTCCCTCAACTCAATTGAAATCTCAGAATACAAGCTCTACTTATCAATTCTATACTTTCATAAAAATCTCAGCAAGACAAAGAACAAGGAGAGAGCTCTTATATATATAGCCAGTTCAATACACGGTTTCAAGCTTTGTTCACCAAATCAAAACAAAGGATTGCTAGAATATACAATGGGTAAGAAGAAGTTGGTGGGGAGTAGTTGAATTACACTATTATGCCCACTCCCCTTGCAATGATCCCATCTATGTTGCTGAGTTTGAGAGTGCAGGAGTAGGCTAGCTTATTATTTGTTCACGTGAAGGAGAAGAATGAGCTCATATTATGGAATAAGCTAAACTCAGCAATTGCAAGGTGTGTATAATATATGCCCACACTTAGGTTTATATTAACTACACTTAGATAATATAATAAATATACACATTGTATATACATAGGTTATAAGCAATTATTCCGTATACATTTAAATAGGTGTTACAATGCTATCTCAATTAATAAAATAATGTATCAAGTAGGTATATATATACCAATCATACAATCCATGTACATTATACTAACACCGAATATAAAGTAATTGGGTATTATTATAATAGTAACTGTTATTATAATAATTATAATAACTTACTGAAAGTATTATCAATTAATAATGTTTACTAATATTAATGTAAGGTGATAGGGTATTCATAAAAGTTTTACCTACACACATCATGTAACTTTACTAATGTCATTAATCATACTATATAATCTATATGTATATACATAGCCACATTAATGTGCACATTGCACTTTATATAATATGAGATAACCACCATATATTACAAGGTTTAATATATTGCATACTTGTATAAAACAATTAACCAAGTAAATATAATACTATATATTTATTAATCTCTTACTCATTAATTATTATTTATTCATAATAATAATTAATCATCACATTATTAATTAATTACTCCCAATTGGAATTAATCAAACACGATTAAATCTCTACATTATATTCAAAAAATTTGAATATATAATTACTAACACTTTTATCAATACTCTGATATAAAAGTCTCAAGGTTAATCTACTAATTTATAAATAACCATTAGTGATTCCTTTTTTAAAAAAAAAATTCTAGCATTTATTCGCATAGGTTAATTCACATAAGCACATAACCACATAAGGTTTAAATAAGTTTGAAAAATTAACTCCTAAAATTTTTAAATCACATATAAAATTAATAAGGAGCTTAAAATTCCTGGTCGTTACAGATCAGGTTTCTTTTGATCCTTCCTATTCACCTTGCCCTTAGCCTTCTTAGATTTCTTCTTTTCAGAAGATACCTTGGGCCTCTTCCTTTTCTTGGAAGAATCATCCAATATTAAAACATAGTTCTTCTTGGATGGGAAGTGACGTTCTGCAGTTTTTAACATGTTAAGTAATTCAGGCAAGCTGACATCTAACTTATTTATGTGGAAATTTACTAAAAACTGTGAGAAGGTCTAAGGGAGTGACTGCAAGACTAAGTCTTGACTCCCCATCTATGACGTACCCAAGTTGTCCAAGGAGTTCAATCAGATTGATCACCCTTAGGACATGAGTCTCAATAGCAGTGCCCTCGGTCATCCGAGATCGGAAGAGCTCCTTAGATATCTCATATCTAGCAGTTCTACTTTGTTCACTATACAACTCCTTGAGGTGAAGCAACATAGTAGGAGCATCCATGTTTTCATGTTGATGCTGAAGCTCGTTATTCATGGATGCGAGCATGATACATTGAGCCACAGATGCATCATCTTGCCACTTAACAATAGTGATAATTTCTTCCTCAGAGGCTATTTCTGGAACTGTTCCAGGGTAAGTGAATTTAGGACATAATTTTTTTTTCAACAGTGAGAACTATTCTCAAATTCCTTAACCAGCCCGTGTAATTAGGTCCGGTCAGTTTGTTAGCATCAAGTATGCTACGCAGTGAAATTAGTGATTTCGATATTTTTAAATTTCTGCATGTGAAAAGACAACATGTTAGCAAACATTCATTTAATTAATTATTTACATACCAGGTCTTTTTTTAAATTGGTATCTCCCACTATTTTCTACAAACTATATTACCCTCACTTATATAGTTCAGCAAAATCTAATTAAAGATTTGCTAGTGAGAATAAGGATCCTATTTCAAATGTATATAGCATTGTGTGTGCACAACAAACTATATATAAGTAAATAGGTAGACAACTCTTGTCAATTACATCATTATGTAACTCCTTGTATTTTGCCTTTTAGATCATAATGGTTAAGTGTGTGCACATCTGAACTAAAATGATTTAAGTTAAGTCCAACTTAGCACTCCATATATTCAAAAAAGAAAAATATTATCCTTGTGTGTGCACAACAAAACAATATTATTCAATTTTCTTTATAAGCATCAAATGTGATTAAATTAACATATTAAATACTTAATACTTTCCTTGTGTGTGCACAACAAACTCATATTAAATATTTAATACTCTATTAATTTTATAATGCTAGAAGGCGACGTTCGATATTGCAAATATTTTTGAACGCTTTAGACTTAATATAATTTCTTTGAGGGGTTTGTTATTATTAGTCTCATCTTGTTTAGTGTGCATGCACACACACACACACACAGATATATATATAAAATAAGCGTCATTTTATAAAACATCCGAAACATGTTTGCATAAAATATAATATATATAATACTTAGCATGCACATATAGAATACTATATTCTATCCGGATTGATTATGGACTTTTATTCTAGTTTGGTTCACTAGAGCCACCAAGTGAACCAAAAGGTCAAACCTAAGAGTGCAAGAATTAAATTTAAACGTAACTATTACATTTAAACCCGGGCTCCATTACAAACGGGTCTTCACATGCTCTTGGGTCTCCAATTCTTCAAGATAATTCTAACTAGTCCTATTACATAAACTATTTAATTTAAATAGAAACTTTGATCAGCAGTCAATGGGAAGTACATAGGAGGGAGATAGAAATTTCCATCAAGAAAAATTAGAGATAACGAGGTACGCATACCCCATTTAATAAAATTCATTCATTCAAGCATTCAACTAAAATAAAATCCAATCAAATTTGTCAATAGTCCGTAATCAACCCCATTTATTTTTTTACATATCACCATATGCATCAATAAATTTAAACATTTAATATATACATTGATATCGATTTAATGGGCAATCCTAGTTCGTTTCAGAAACCAATTTCAACTCTAATTAGTTATCATTGAATCCAATTCTAACTCTAATTAGTTAACATGAAATCCAATTCTAATTAAAATAAACATCTTTATTTTAATCCAATTCCAAATCAAATAAACTCTTTTATTAATCTGGAATTACAGAAAATATTTAAATTTTAATTAAAATAAACCTTTTATCTTAAAAAAAATAAAATAAAATTTTTTGTTGGGGTGGCGCTGCAGTGTTGCCAGTGAACTAGCATCCGGCGTTGCCGCGCCACGTTATCATCAACTCGGACACGAAGCCGGCGCTACAGCGTTACTAATGAGTTCCCATAGTTTTAAGCAATGCTTTTAGAATCATGATGAGAATCGTGCTAATGAGTTCTAAATTCATAGATAGATTAAAAACTAAAATAGTTTTCAATCGTTGTATTGCTAAAGAGGGGATTAGTAAATCCGGATAGATTGGTACTGTGACATCCCGAATTTTTAAGAAATTATAAATGAGAATTTAATAAATAAAATTCTTATTACGAGATGTTTTGAGTTGAGTATGTGTATACGTGTAATATATTGTGAAATATGTGAATTAATGTGAAGAGAATTTAAATGTTAATGTTAATATTTATTAGAATAAATAAATATTTTAATTGAATTATTTATTGAGTTAAATAAATAATTTTGTGATTATTATAGAATAATATAATTAAGTGTAATATATTAATTAAATGAATATTTAGTATTTAATTTAATTGATATAATGATTTTATGTTATAGTTCTAATTTAATTGAGATAATTAAATTAGATGAGTAATGTGATGAGCGTTACATGCAATTATAATTAGCGAGTAATTATAATTATGTGATAATTTTTATATGATTAATTGATGTTAACTTTTAATTAATTAACTTATAATGTTAAGATTTAATTAGTTAAAGGATAACATTAAGAATATGTGTTAAAGGATTTATTAAAAGAATTAAAAGAGTTTTAAAACCGTTTTTCCAAATAAAGCCCTTACATTGTTTTAAATTCGTTTTGCCAAACGGGGCCTTAACTATTTAAAAATCTATTTTTCTAAAATAATGAGTTTTGCCAAACAAGCTTTAGGCTTTTGATATTCAAAATTATAACTTATTTATATTAATTACAATTATGGTGTTAAATATGATGGTTTAAATATTGGGAGTTATATTATATAATTATACATATAATATATTAGTTCTATGTGTATTGTATATACGTTAGTTTAGAAGTCAGAAGAATAGATGTTAGTCAGATAGAACAAAAGGGTTAGTATGTGTTAGAGAGAAAACACAGAAAACCTAGAAGGAAAAAGAGGAGAAAGAAGAAGGAGGAAGAGGAAGTTTGAGAGAGTCAAACATCATCATCTTCATAGGAAAGGTATAATCTCTAACTTTAGAGTTTAAGATTTTCTTAAGTTATTCAAGTTTTAAATTTATGAAAATATGAATATTCATGAAAACTTATGATTTTGGGGATATATGTTATATGGTGTTTATAACATGAAGTTTTTATGTGAATTGTGATAATAGATGCTTATAAGTAAATCGTATGATGGTTTAGTTGGTTAATTCATGATGAACATGAGGAAATTCATGTTCATCAAAAGTCATAGTGAAATAGTTTGATAATTGGCCTATTTGAAATCAAAAATTGTGATTTGATTGTGTAAATTAAGGTTAGATGTTGATAACATGTTTATAAACAAATTTAAATATGTTTTGATTGGGTATTTTGATTTAAAATAGATTTCAATTTTTAATTTTATCAAGAACACTTGTTAATGGTTTTCTTCAAAAATCATGGAATTGATTGTTGTAAACTATGTGTTTTAAGGATTAAATGTGTTGAAATATGTTAGGAGTTTAGAAATTATGTTTTCTATTAAGATGTTATGAATTGTATTGACTGAAATTGGAACTTGGTGTAGAGAAATAAGCCAAATTAATTTTTTCTCTACACAGTTCGCGAAGCAGTTTTGGTTCGCAGCAGGGGGTCCGCCCAGGCGGGCCTTGCAAGGCCAAGTACCCCCGTCCCCGCAGGGGGTATGCAGATTTTTAAAAGTTTGAAGCCCGCCCCAGCGGGCATGTTAAGCCTTGAACCCCCGCCCCGGCAGGGGGTATGCAGGAAAAAAAAAGGACCTTTGTTTTGAAAAGCTAAGTTTATGTAATAATTTAATGACCTGTTAACATGCCTTAAAATGTTAAATAATAGTAATGAGATATATTAAAAATATATGATGTAAAATTATAATTTGAAATAATTATAATTATAGTAAAGGTTTAATTTAATTGGATTAATTATAATGAATATAGTTGATTAGTTTTATAATCAAAGTAAATGTTTAACTTGAAGTATAATTTGTTTAGTTATAACTTAATATGTGATTATAATTTGAAATTATTATAATTAAGGTAGAAGTGTAATTTAAATTATAATTTATTTAATTATAATTTAATGAGTGCATGAATTGAAATTGATTATTTATAATCTGAGTAATGGTTTAAATTAAATTATAATTTAATGCATGATGTAATTTGAATAATTACAGTAATGGTTTAAAGTAAATTATAAATAGTGTAATTATAAATTGTTTAATTATAATTTGACTAAAGTGGATGTTTAAATTATAATTCGTTTAATTATAATTTTATATGGGTATGTAATTATTATTTGACTTAATTATGTGATTATGTGATGCGATTCATTATGTGATAAGTAACTATTAAATTAATAGTTAAAGACGATTGAGTTAACCTAAGTTAGTTAACTAACTATGAGGAGTAGTTATGGAATAATTAACTTATGTTGTTAATTATACATAAGTTTGATAGTGAGTGTCAAACGAGTAAATGGAAGAGAATTACGAAGTATAAATTAGAAAGTATAAAGTATAATTTACTTAGACATTTGATAAGCGTTGTTAGATGACTAATAGTTGATGCGTATGGTAATACGTGTGTATGATTGATGAAGCAGATTATTATAAGCTATTTTCAGTAATTGGTAATCTACGAGCCAGGCAAGTCTTTCGGTTCCTATTTTCTATGTGAACTTGATTATATTATGAACTGTTTTAAAATGTATTGCAAAGAGCATGCTATGTTATATATGTTGCAAGCATGAAATGTTAAAGTCAATTTATGACTACATTGATTGATTTAAGAATGTTGATTGAGTAAGGAACTCAATCTTTATATTTGTTATGTGATTAAAGCATGTATACCATGCTACTTTAATGTTTATGAGATGTATATTGAACATGTTAATTATGTGCTACGTGATGCATGAAAACTGTTAGTTCTTGCTGAGCTGTCGAGCTCACTCTTACAAATAACCATTTTTGCAGCTCAAGGAGGCAAGGTAATGATACATGCTAGTTGAATGTTAGAGTTCAATAGTAATTCAAGAAGCTTACTTATGTTTTATGAGAAATGAATTTAATATCTTGATTGTAATGTAGTTCTAAAGCTGTAAAGTTGAGTTATCCGATGTATATAGATAATAATTATAATGTAAGACTTTGTATAGTCACTTCGTTGTAACGATTCATGATTTAGATTTGAATCGAAGTTATGTAATGTAAATGTTGCGATTCAGGGCAATAAAGAAATTTTTTAAATTTTTTTTAAATATTCCGCATTTTTAGTATTGTATCATCGAATATTGATGTAAGGTTAGAATAAAATTGTATTGTTAACGATCGAGAATGAGAATTTTATTGTATAAATTTTGGGGTCGTTACAGTTGGTATCAGAGCTGATAGGTTATACACCTTAGGTAAGAGTACCTTAGGCTATGACCTTAGGTTATAAGAAGTTAAGTTTAAGTTACGTATGGTAAAAAGGTGATTCTTTTCACATGCGTAGATGTATAGGATGAGTTAAGTCCTAGAAATGTTATAAGAAGAAGATTAGAATGACGAGGAATAAAACTCTAATAAAATATTAAACTATATGAATGGAATTAGAAATTCTTAAAGGAAGAGTTGTTTAATAAACAAGAAGATTCAAAGAAGAATCTTGAAGAGATATAAAAATAAGAATCAGGAGTTCCTAACTCCAATAATCAAGATGACGAATAACGATGAATAGACAAAGTCTATAAGATTAAAAGCATAATGAAATCATGGTATGACATGATGAAAGGTAGAGATAAGAAGTTTTAAAACAAAACGATAATGAGAATCATAAGGGAGATGATTATAGAATAAGATTATAGCGTGATCTTTTTAAAGTTGAAAGACAGATGGTCTTTAATGATTGACTAGTTATAGTTTGAGACTATAACAAGAAGGTATTATGATATAGTACGAGATTAACTCACGAGGAGTTATAAATGATGAGATACAGATAGTCAGTATCGAGCATAGAATAAGAAGTTATGAGTAAGATAGAGTTAAGTGGTATTTCAACTGAGGACTCATGTGGTGGCTGAGTTGTACAAATCATTGTATGGGCAGGGTTTTGTGCTTATACTTGATTTATCATATTGATAATCGTTGGAAGATTGGTGTCGCGCTATCGATATATATATATATATATATATATATATATATATATATATATAGTGAGATGGTGATTCTTGTCCCATGTTTATATTAGATAGTTAGAGTCAATAGAGATTAGATTAGATGATATTAAGATTACATTAGATGATCTTAAGGTTAGGCGAGTTCTTAAAACTCATACTTATGGTAAGTTCGTGACTCATAATCGTATGTACGTTTCAAACCCCTAAGCATATGGACAGTCTCTGATCAGTTCTTTGACTACGTATTGCTAGGAAAAGTTCTTAAACTCGTATTATTGTGGCAAGTTCCTGAACTTCCAAAGTGTGGTAAGTTCGATAAACTATACTGGGTATAGAAAGGTTATGGTATAAAAAGCATTGATGTTGTTTAAGATTAATAAAATGATTAAGTAATGATGAAGTAAAGATTTAATTGATGGAGAAAGTTTTTATATTCTAAATCTCCTAGCTTTGTTAGATTTTCAAAATTTATTGACTTAATGCTGATGTTGCACTTCTGTTTTTCTTGAAAAACATTGGATCAAATGATGGAACCAATGAATTTTTTTAAATAGTGCTATTATTCACATGTCTATGCTAATTGCTTCAGCTAGACAAAAATGATTTAAAATTTTTAAAATGTATTTTATATGCATCATTTGATGTGGTGTAGAAGCAATAATCGAGGAAGTTATCAATGAAGTTAGACCTAGTGTTGAATGTGATCGTATGATCGTCAGCCACTATGGTATGATGTAGTATGACGATGTTATGTAATGACAAAATTCTCAATGTACCATTACTACGGTACCATATCAAGATATTATGAAAAGATTTATTTATTTATTTTGGTTTCATTCAACGAGATTTTTTTTTAATTTCCTTAGAAAAAAAAGGATTTATTTACTTTTAGTTTCTTTAAACGAAGAATTTTTTTTTATTTGATTGAGTTGGTTAAAAATAAATATATATATATATATATATATATATATATATATTTTGATAGATGTCCGAATTATTGCTAGAAGTTTATTCTACTTGATTCAGCTAGACAAATATTGACAGATGTTTATAAATTCGAGCGTTCTTGGTCAAACTATACCAAACTAAATTGTTTTGGTGCGGATTCAGATGTTAAGAAGCTAAGGTGAATAACCCTATAAAAAGGGGACAGGTTATCGGAGACTATAGTTCCGAATGTAACGCATATAGTCGTTACGATTTACTACGTTTGGGCCCGATGTAGGGGTACGATTGGCTGGCCACCTAGAGTACCGATGCGGTTTATAGTGTGAAGTACCGGGGGTGAAGCACTATTAAACCTAAAAATAAGTTCAAGGTCTTGCGACCACTAAGCATGATTTGGAATCTTTTAAATTCCTGAGTTATTTATATCGCTTCCTAATTATTGAGCAATTGTGGAAGATTCTTATTATTCTGAAGGAGAATGTAGTGAGAAGGCATATTCCTTAGCAAGAAGTAGTTGTAGAACGCTTTAATCCAGTGAATAAAGATTAACGTAAAATCTATTTTTGATAGATTGAATGAATAAAGAGGAATAAAAATTTCGAGGACGAAATTCTTTGAAGAAAGGGTGAATGTGATAACCCGAATAATTATAGATGGTGAATTATGTAATATATGAATTTTACGAGTAGAATATATATTAATGATCCTTAGAAAGAAAATAAACGAGTTAAAGAAGATATATAATATTTGATATATGATTGTGTTTGATTGAAGGTTATGTAATAAAACCTTAACCCTGTTGAAGATGTGAATTTAGTAAAGATATATGTGTAGTTTATATAAATGTCGTTAAGATAATGTGTTGAAGTTATTCAACAATAAAATTATGGAAGAGATTTTGTGAAAACCAAGTAAGGGAGGTTTTCGTTGATTCCGAGGACGGAATCCTTATAAGGAGGGAAGGATGTGACATCCTAGATTTTAAAAAAATTATAAATGAGAATTTAATAAATAAAATTCTTATTACGAGATGTTTTGAGTTGAGTATATGTATACGTGTAATATATTATGAAAAAAGTAAATTAATGTGAAGAGAATTTCAATATTAATTTTAATATTTATTGGAATAAATAAATATTTTAATTGAATTATTTATTGTGTGAAATAAATAATTATGTGATTATTATGGAATAATATAATTAAGTGTAATATATTAATTAAATGAATATTTAGTATTTAATTTAATTGATATAATAATTTTATGTTATAGTTCTAATTTAATTGAGATAATTAAATTAGATGAGTAATGTGATGAGTGTTACATGCAATTATAATTAGCGAGTGAATATAATTATGTGACAATTTTTATGTGATTAATTGATGTTAACTTATAATTAATTAAATTATAATGTTAAGATTTAATTAGTTAAAGGATAACATTAAGAATATGTGTTAAAGGATTTATTAAAAGAATTAAAAGAGTTTTAAAATCGTTTTCCCAAACAAGGCCCTTACATTGTTTTAAATTCGTTTTGTCAAACGGGGCCTTAACTATTTAAAAACCTATTTTTTTTAAAATAATGAGTTTTGCCAAACAAGCCTTAGGCTTTTGATATTCAAAATTGTAACTTATTTATATTAATTACAATTATGGTGTTAAATATGGTGGTTTAAATATTGGGAGTTATATTATATAATTATACATATAATATATTAGTTATATGTGTATTGTATAGACGTTAGTTTAGAAGTTAGAAGAATAGATGTTAGTCAGATAGAACAAAAGGGTTAGTATGTGTTAGAGAGAAAACACAAAAAACCTAGAAGGAAAAATAGGAGAAGAAGGGAGAAAGAAGAAGGAGGAAGAGGAAGTTTGAGAGAGTCAAACATCATCATCTTCATATTGTTCTCCTAAGCAAAGAAAAGGTATAATCTCTAACTTTAGAGTTTAAGATTTTCTTAAGTTATTCAAGTTTTAGTTTTATGAAAATATGAATATTCATGAAAACTTATGATTTTGGGGATATATATTATATGGTGTTTATAACATGAAGTTTATATGTGAATTGTGATAATATATGCTTATAAGTGAATTGCATGATGGTTTAGTTGGTTAATTCATGATGAACATGAGAAAAGTCATGTTCATCAAAAGTCATAGTGAAATAGTTTAATAATTGGCCTATTTGAAATTAAAATTTGTGACTTGATTGTGTAAATTGAGGTTAGATGTTGATAACATGTTCATAAATAAATTTAAATATGTTTTGATTGGGTATTTTTATTTAAAAATAGATTTTAGTGTTCAATTTCATCAAGAACACTTGTTAATGTTTTTCTTCAAAAATCATGGAATTGATTGTTGTAAACTATGTGTTTTAAGGATTAAATGTGTTGAAACATGTTAGGAGTTTAGAAATTATGTTTTTTTTATTATGTTATGAATTGTATTGACTGGAATTGGAACTTGGTGTGGAGAATTAGCCAAATTGGCTTTTTCTCTACATAGTTCGAGTAGCAGGTTTGGTTCGCAGCAGGGGCCCGGCCCGGCGGGCCTTGCAAGGCCAAGTACCCCCGCCCCGGCGATGTGACACCCCTAAATCTGTGTACTTCAATTCCACGGGATTTGGTGCTCACTGTACAAATATCATCTATCTATCTATCTATCTACCCATAATAAATGCAAACCATGCAGTAGATAGGAATAAATCCTCCCCTTATGGGGTTACAACATCTGAAAATAAATACATCAATCCCAGGTCATACTAACCTTAAATCTCAAATGCGGAAACATAAACAATTAAATAAGTCTTACACAACTTTTAACATAAGTCTGAAACATAAACATATAAAAATAAACAACAAGTCTTCATCACTTGTTGACCTTGCCCTTGCCTTTGCTAGTAGAAGGCCTGTCAGACCTTTCGTTCTTAACTGCAATGTTATTATTACGCAAGAGTGAGCACGATTGCCCACAAGTATAATAATATGACAACAATATAATAACATGTGAGTGAGTCAAAGACATCTGAATAAAGAAACTCAACTTTTGACTCAAGGATAAATAATAAGAATCAAAAGAACATCTGAGGGTCATAAGACCTTGAACTATGTCCTAGGTTGTAAAGTGTTTATACTTTAAACCTTTAACAGTCATAAGACTATGGACTCTACTTCTCGTACTTAGGGGGATCAGCCCTTAGTACCATACTGTGCACAATATCTCAACGCTAAAGCTTAAATAATCCCCTTTACAGGGTTGTTCATCTCATTTTTGACATCAGAGTCCGTACCAAAGGAAGTTTGGTTTGGATAAGCTCAATAAAGATTCTAGAATTTAGAACGTACATCAACTATGGACTAGTCGAATCGATAAGGGTTCACTAGTCCTATAAGGTTCAACAATAAACCATGCTCAAATCGAATAATAAATTGTCAAGAGTATACAATTGAATAAGTATTGTATAACTGAATCATGCTTTCAAAAGAGTTATAACATCTAATATGAAATTTTGAACTTGAACAATTAAGAACAAGAGATTGCTCGATATAGAACACATGTCTACGACTTGATAAATGAATAACTTAGAATTTAAGAAACTTGCTCGATAAAGGTAAAGTTTAGAACACTTGCTCAATGAAAAAAGTAAAGTTTGAGTTTAGGAAACTTGCTTAATCAAAAAAATAGAGTTAGGGTAAAGAAACTTGCCTCATGCACAAACTACAATTAATTCTCGTTCCTTATTAAGTCCTACATACCAATACATTCACAATACACATTAATCAATAACCCGATATACTTATCGAATCATCACATTGCTCATAGAACTCATTATTCGACTTATTGAATAATGGTTTAAGTTTTAAGATTAACTTATTAATCATTCATGTAATACACGTTATTAACATCTTAGTATGTGTTCATCATGTCTTTATGTTCTTCACATTAGGTGTTTAAAACACATCTTAGAAATCTTGAACACTTAGAAAAATTTTCAAAATTCTGCAGGCGGCGAGGCCGCGCGCCAGTTACTCTTTGGATCGGCGCGGTCGCGAGGCACGGCGCGGGCGGCGCTCCAAGTATTCCTTGAAGCAGCGCGGCCGCGCGGCGCCCTCTCTCTATGAGTCCAACACTCATACACTCTGATCAAGTCAGCAGATGACATAGACGTAGCTGCCATCCTCTGATCAACATCGGCCTCAAACAGATGCAGGCTCTGAAACTGATCGAAATGGCCCATAACAACCAGAGGATGGTAAGTAGTCACTCCCCTCAATCCCACTTGAGGAAAATAGTCCCTGCCAGATACATGGGTTATGAAGCTATAGGGGGAGACTAGACCTGCACACGGCAGAATTGAAAATGGATGCTCTATGTCAGACAGAAATGCTGACCATGTCTCTGAATCGGTACACTTCGCCGGCTAAAAGGAGTAGGACATGGCTATATCATGGGAGAAACAATACCCCTGATGCCTGAAAAATCCAATCGATCGAATTTGGGACATGAGCCATATATACAATAAGACCGAACGGCCTCTGAAAAACCACTCCGGGTGGGTAATGCAGTGAGTGGCTGACCTCAGCATCTCGACCAAGATCATCAGAATAATGGTGCTACCCTGCCTAAGGGCCCTAACCACAACCATCAATCCCACATCCAAATGGCCCAAGCGTAGCAGCGTATAGACGTAAGATACGATATACATCAGTAAAATTTCTATCTTGGCCAAATGCCACGCCTCTGTTGATACCATAAAATCCCTGGCATGTCGATCATAGCTGTCAAGCTCACCAAATAGATCAATCAAAATGTCGATAGAGATCACACATCCAGAGATAATCTCATCCATCACTACGCTCTGGCGAAAACCTGACATCTGTATAAACGGTCTTCTCATATCACTGATCGCCGTGCGAGCGCATGGCGCCTCTAAACCTAAGCCGATAAATCGATGGTACTCCTCAAGGGTCGGAGTCAACTCATGATGCCCGAAGTGAAAGACCTGTCGAGCGGGTATCCAACAGGATAAGAGGCCATCCACAAACCCGTATGGCACCTGAAAGTCTACGAGGGCCAATGAATGCCCCAGCATATGCTCCACTGTCCCTTTGGCTGAGAAGGGCAGGCTCTCGTACCACGACCTCAATGACGATTCCACCCCAGACAGTGGTAAATGCTCGATACGGCTAACGGTAAATGATGCCATCTGTATCACCGTATCACAAGGCCATCCAGGGGTCAAATATGAACTCATCTGTCTAAAATGCATACACACGACATAATACATGCATGATGATAATATAAACATGATGCAATAAAAAGGAAATATCATACATATCTACAACAAACTATCTACTACAAGCATCATCCCTGTCTAATAAATATAAAATAAAATAAACAGTACAGGATAATGGGGCACCACCACCCAGCTACTAACAGTGGTCTATCAAAATGGGACACAGCCAGCCCGAATAGCCAAAACAGTGGTTGACCAAAAGATATAGCTACAATAGCTATCTAGAGAGATCCAAAATATCTACACTCAGGCTATTAACCTGCTCCATCTCCTCTGTGGACACAAAGTCGCGGCCATTAGGCATGTCTGGGCGGTACAAGGGAGGATCAGCCCCTATAAAATTGTTGGAAAATGGACCTGAAGATGGGCCCGCTCCTTAGCTGGAAGGATCAAAAGAAGATGCCTCTGATGGATCTCTGCCAAGATGCCTGATAAAAAATCGAGCTCTCTCCAACTCCCGGGTCAACTCTGCGATATGGTCTGAATGAGTGGGTCCCCTGAGATAAGCTATCCAGTCTATCATCATAACAGACCCAGGCACCATATCTGCCATAAACTGGGTAGCCCGAGTCTGAGCTCTAATCGTGCGAGGACTCCACCAGCTACTTAATGCCTCTTGGCTGTAAGGGCCCTCTTATAGGGTAAAGCCATCTATGCCCTCCATAGGGATATCTGTCAATGGCAGGGTTAACGACAAATGATGCCAAACAGGAAAAAATAATGGGAATGCGGATCCGCCCAATAATACTCCTAATAGCACGCTCTCCCAAATAGAGCTCACAACCTCCCTATGTCAAAAATGGGACTCTACTGGTCGACAATGCAAACTCCCGACCAGTAGGGAAGCCTCCCTCAAATCCAACGATCAAAAACTCGGATGTATACGACATCCAAGAGATCGATCCAGCCGTCAAAAGCTCCAACTGCAGACGGGAATGAGTAAAACCCTCAGCAACAGGGACCTCCATCAGAGTGGAGTGATGCCAACGCCGTCCTAGAGGATAGGTCTCCAGACCTAAAGTAGTGGCGGGCCGTAGGCAAGGAAGCCTCTCATACGCCCAGAACTGACCATGTAAATATCAAAAGTCCTCAGTGACCAAGACTGACAAATGTAAATACAAAAATCAAAAATGTGCAAGAAAATTGTACTCACCAGCAGAAATAGGTAAACCCTAACCAAGCCTCCACCAAACCCTCCAAAAGCATGCGTATGCCCAGAAGAAAATAGGCAAAGGTGTAGAAACCCCAATCAAAGTCACTGAGATGCTCTACATGTCGGGTAGTGCTAACCAGGGCGAAGGACATAGTCGATGAGTTATCCGCCACAAAACAACCCCTGATGATCACCAAAAACAATCACCTCAAGATGCGATCCCTAACCCTCTGATCATCGGGTAGAGGCTCAAGTAAAGCCCACTCTGGGCATCTATACTTAAGGGACAAGATCGGACCGTCCGACCCATGATCGCCATCGCAGGAATGCCCGGCAGGGATCGAACGACAGTAGGTGTGATGTTAGCCAAAACAGGCACTGGCTCACCCTCGAACTCAATACCAGTGATGAAACTCCAATGCATAGGGGTCATCATCACCTCAAGTCCAATAAATGAAGGGACTGAGTTTGGTGGAACCAGCGCTCAGACAAAGACCTAATATACCCCCAGGGGCAACGACGAGGAAGAATATAGAAGAAGGCCTGAAATCCCCAGCCATCAACGATATCCCTGTACTCCTGGTGCAAAGTATGGTACAGGGAGTGCACGTTGTACCAATTCCCTTGAGGCAGTAACCTGCATCAAAAACCAACCCATGTCAAAACATGTGCCCCGAGAATGGCAAAGGAAAGAAAGAAAATCCATGAAAAAGAAAACTTCAAGTCACGTAGTTGGCATGGAGAAATCTTGTTGGATGACGACACAAGTCTCCCAACAACTCTTGGGTCGACACAACAATGCCCAGAACCTCCGCACATGGGGCCTGAGCAGGGGCAGGAGCAGCAAAATAAGCTT
Organism: Panax stipuleanatus; assembly: GCA_020205555.1. Classification (NCBI taxonomy): domain Eukaryota; kingdom Viridiplantae; phylum Streptophyta; class Magnoliopsida; order Apiales; family Araliaceae; genus Panax; species Panax stipuleanatus. The sequence continues at coordinate 59,994,028 of CM035120.1, read as the reverse complement.
GCTTATCATCAATATCAATCGGCTGCTAGTCTTGGACTGGATGAATCACCGACTCTGCCAATCTACGAGGCGGTCGAGCCAGACGTGGCTGAGGAATGTCAGAAACTCGCCTCCGTCTCACACCTAAAACTACCCTGTTGGCACTGCCAGGTCTATCTCAATCCATCATCTGGATAAAGTCTCCAAATCACCTCAGAAAGGGTGTGCTAAGCCTAAAACCTGTAACTTATTATTTTAAATCAGTACTCTATACATTTTTAAGTCTCAAAACATGCATGTGTCAGTCCAAAATACCCAGTAAAGTCAAAACTGCATGTTTTTCAAAAGATAAATTCTAAAACATGCATTAGTCAGTCAAAAATCCCCAGTAGAGTCAAAACTGCATGTTTTTAAATACTAGGGCTCTTAGAAAAATTTCGCCAGATTCTCCTTTGCAAAATGGACTGTCCGCATGAACACAGGCATGTTTAGGTGGCCATTCAGTAGCACACCTTCGCAAAAATAGGAACAACTCATATTTATGAAATAAAATCAAAAGTAAACCTCACATGGTAGCTAAATTACCCTGGACATTTTTTAGTTGAAAATCCAGGCTCACCAGGCCTCAAAAAGAATGAGTAAACTGATTAAAGAGAGCAAAATATGACTGTCTCAGAATCTGAATTTTCTTACATCCAAACGTGCATTACAGTAAGATATGCATACATTATGAAGTCAGAAAATTTTTAGCAGGTCATATAGACATACATTTTTCATACATTGCGTCTAAAAGCCCCATATGTGGTATACATGCTTTTAACGGTCAAAACTTGCGAAAAAGGATGTAAAATGTTAACTACGATGCGCTGAACACATAGAAGTTAACAGAGTAAAAAAAAGACTGCCCGAACTCCGTAGATCTAAAAAAGAAAATTGAATTCCGTTTGAAACTCGAAACAAAAATTAAAAATAATGAATTTTCGCGGCTAATATAAAACCACAGGTGGAAGCGGGCCCACCTGTGTCAGCCGCACCTCCACCTGCGGCTCCCCAGGGTGGGTCCCGCTCCCCCGAGTTTGGTTCGGTTCATGTTGAAATAGAGGTCTTATGAGCTAAAAAGTTAAATTTGAGAAAAATTGCTACGCGATTGAGCGGTTTGTCCTTAAATCCTGCGTTTAAGTAGCGTAATCCTGACAGAAAGGGGAACTCTCTGAAAACCCTTGGTATTCATACCGAAGCTATATCCGGGGATCAATAATGCAAACTGCTAAAAACTTGCACAAAACTTAGCGAAACTGCCGTTGGCTCAACCCCAGCGAAGCGTCTAGTACAGACCGAGACAGTTCAGCCGTTGGCTCAACCCCAGCGAAGCATCGGGTATAGACCAAGACAGTTCAGTCGTTGGCATAACCCCAGCGAAGCATCGGGTACAAACCAAGATAGTTCAGCCATTGGCACAACCCCAGCAAAGCGTCGGATACAAACCGAGACAGTTCAGCCGTTGGCACAACCCCAACGAAGGCGAAAACAATCCAATAATCCATCCCCATAAATGACAGATGATGGAATCTGTTATACACATCCTCAAAGGGAGCATAAGGAAGGATTGGTGGTTCAACCCCCTATTGCAATTTACCATAGTAAATTATCGCCATGATAAGCATCGAAAGAATACAGGAAGGTAACTCGGTAATCGAGATATATCCCCATCAAAGTTGACCAAGCTATCATGGATAACGTCATCCCTAGCAGAATGTGACAAGAACATTTTGTTATAGTTTAAATCTGATATCCTACCGATACCAAGGGCTATCCAGGACAATGTTATCCCCAGCAGAAAATGACAAAATAGTTCGCGGTAGCCTATTAGCGTCATCCTAATCAAAATAAGACGAGATCAGATTATGATATCATCATAACTCTGATAACCTGTTAATGGTTCTCCTACTAGTAATCGTCTGACAGTGCTGCCCAAAAGTTATCACGGATAACGTCATTCCCAGTAGAAAGTGATAAGAACATTCTTTGATACCTTAAACTTGATATCCCACCAGTAATTGCACGATAATGCTACAGCAAGGGTTATCACGGATAAAGTCATCCCCAGCAGAAAGTGACAAGAACATTCTGTGATAGCTTAAACTTGATATCCCACCAGCAATCGCATGATAATGCTGCAACAAGGGTTATCACGAACAAAGTTATCCCCAACAGAAACTAACCTAATCAATCAAGGATAACCCTACCCCTTCTAAGGCATCTAACACTCCGCGCATATTATGTCATGCATTGTGTTGCCTTTGCAGCTGCATTTCCAGTGTCTACTAATCTTTATCTTGTTCATTCCACTACATTGCATGAACATGATAAAGAGGGGCCTCTGTAGACACTCAACATTTTGTTTCCCCATTCCCAAAACTGTAAGAGGGAAAAATTTTCAATTCAACCCCGGTCTCAAAACCGGGTCATCAAATTAACCCTGGTCTCAAAACCGGGTCATCAACTCAACCCCGGTCTCAATAACAGGCCATCACCTCAACCCTGATCTCAATACTGGGTCATCAAATCAACCCCGATCTCAATATCGGGTCATCAAATCAACCTTGGTCTCAATACCGGGTCATCAACCCAACCCCGGTCTCAATATCGGGCCGTCAACTCAACCCCGGTCTTAATACCGGGTCACCAAATCAACCCCGGTCTCAATATCGGGCCGTCAAATCAACCCTAGTCTCAATACCGGGCCGTCAAATCAACCCTAGTCTCAATACCGGGTCATCAAATCAACCTCGGTCTCAATATCGGGTCCTCAAATCAACCCCAATCTCAGTACCGGATCCTCAAGTCAACCCCGGTCTCAATACTGGGTCGTCAAATTAACCCCGGTCTCAATACCGGGCCGTCAAATAAACCCTGGTCTCAATATCAGTTCCTCAAATCAACCCCGGTCTCAATACTGGGTCATCAAATCAACCCCGATCTCAATATTGGGTCATCAAATCAACCCCGATCTAAATACAGGGCAGTCAATTCAACCCCGGTCTCAATATCGGGTCATCAAATCAGCCCTGGTCTCAACCCAGGAGGTACAGGTCAGCCCCTGTCTCAACCTGGGACGTACAGATCAGCCCCAGTCTCAATCTGGGAAGTACAGGTCAGCCTAGGTCTCAACCCGTGAAGTATAGGTCAGTCCAGATCTCAACCCGGGAGGTACAGGTCAGCCCCGGTCTCAATCCGAGAAGTACAAATCAGCCCGGTCTTAACTCGGGAGGTACAAGTCAACCCTAGTCTCAACCCGAGAAGTACAGGTCCGCCCCAATCTCAACTCGAGAAGTACAGGTCAACCCCAGTCTCAACCCGGGAGGTACAGGTTAGCCCTGGTCTCAACTCGGGAAGTACAGGTCAGCCCTGGAGGTCAGCCTCGGTCTCAAGCCGGGAGGTACAGGTCAGCCCCAGTCTCAACCCGGGAGGTACAGGTCAGCCACGGTCTCAACCCAAGAAGTAGAGGTTAGCCCCGGTCTTAACCCGAGAAGTACATATCAGCCCCGGTCTTAACTAGTCAGCCCCGGTCTCAACCCTGAAAGTTTAGGTCATCCCCGCTCTTAACCCGGGAAGTCAGGTCAACTTCAGAAGAAATCTTGAAGGCTCACAACATCTCCAGAGGAAAATCCAGAGTGACCAAGTTAACCTCAGAGACAGCACTAAGGACAACAGACCCAAATGGAATCCAAGTCTTGGAAACAACTCCAGGAAGTCAACCAAAGGCAATGCAGACACTAAAGGCAACCCCGGGAGGGGTAAAATTGTCATTTTACCAACTTTAAGCTAATTTGGTCAAACTCAAGGTGAATTGATGCCACCAAGGTCAGAACAAACCATAACGATGATCCCGAGTGCAAACTGCGCAAGATAGCTCACCTGATAAACTGCGGGGAATCAAAGACTTGTTTATGAACCTATCTTCTTGGACCCAGAAAATAATTTATCCCATGTCATTGTAACACTCTGGGCGAGGGCTTTCGAGAAAGGTATCGCACCCCTCAAACGGACGCTCCGATTAAAAGTAAGAAAGTTTTGACTTCGACCTCGCATTGCTCAAAGTGCACGTACTTTGAGATGACGGGACCCGCCACGTGGGCCCCATCACATGGAGCCACACCTCTACCTGCGACAGCAGCAGGTAGAGTGGAGGCTCCCTGACCTATATATAGAGGTGCACCCCCCTCTCATTTCAAGAATTCAAAAATGCTCCGAACCTCTGCATGTTTGGTTTTTTTATCTATTTTCTTGTCTTCCTAACCCAAATTTTTTCACTCTAACACGTAGATATACCCACATACTATCACATATCAGAAAATAACGGGTAGATTCGGACGTTTAGAGCCTACGATTCGATAAAAAGCCCATGTAGCAGTCTATTGTAAGTATTTTTATGATCAGCAAATCAATACTTCTTCTTTGCACTTTTATATACTTGCATATCAAATTTCGCTTTCTAAATATGCCTGAAACTCAGTTCTATGGTCGTTTTGTCAACTTTTGGTATATTTTTGTACATAAATGCATTTTCTGGCATTTCTACAACTCGAATTGACGATCCGTTGCTTCCAGCAGCTTTCGTATACTTGCATCTTCATACTGAGCAACTTCACCAGACTGGGTTATATTCCCAGTCCGAGTTTGGCTTATTTTTGTATATATTTAACTGTATATATACTAACTTTTCAATTCTGTTAAGCCCGGATGTCAAATCTGCGGTAGTTTACTCCTTTTATATATAAATATGCATATATAAAAAGCCTTCACCACACTGGGTTATCTTCCCAGTCTTGGTTAACTACTTTTCTGTCTATATATATATATATATATATATATTTATATTTTAGTTCGGCCTTGATTATTTTCTGACCTTTTTACTGCTTTTATATATATTTATGCATATATAAGCACCATTCACCACAATGGGTTATCTTCCCAGTTTTGGTTGACTACTTTTCTGTACATTTACATTCTAGTTCGGCCTAGATTATTCTGTGGCCTTTTTACTATTTTTATATATATCTACAACATTCACCACACTAGGTTATCTTCTCAGTCTTGGTTGACTACTTTTCTGTCTACATTTATATATATATATTTCAATTTCAGTCCGGGCATAGGCGTGAAAACCCATTGCCCTTTTTATTGTTTATATATATATATATATTTCAATTCCAGTCCGGGCACCGGTGTGAAAATCCATCGCCCTTAACAGCTTTCGTATATATAATTGCATATATTTCTTTACTCGCTTTTTATTAAATTGTTACTTTAAATATTCATTTTATATGAATTGGCACTGACATTTCTGCGGGCGAACTAGATTTATTTAAATTTTCCCAATTCTAGCTCTCAAACAGTTCAAAATAGGTATAGACAGAACCGGGAAGCTAGAATGGCTAAGATTTATTTAAATCTTGTATTTTTCTAGTTTCAGTTACAAAAGCAACCTCGCGGCCCTTAGATCGTTATCTAGTGGGAACGAGACGCTTCAGCCATGTACGAACCAGGATTTACTGAATGAATCCTCGATTCTGGCGACATGTGGGATATATCTTTTTTTCTATACAAATTTGAACTGTGCAGGTTTATTGGCTACTCATATGTGAGCCTAGGAATCGTGAGATTTATGATCCAATCGATCAGAATCTGATTCCCACGATGGACAAACTCCACTTTACAAATGTACCCTACCAGTTTTTTTATAAAAAATGTACATACAAAAGACCTTAAAACGGTTATCCGAATTTAAGCTCTCAATACAGTAAAAATATGGTTTGTCATGTCAGGGTCACTCTGATGGCTGTCATGCCCATGAGAAGACCGATACTTGTATATATTTTGTGGTCGAGGATGCTTCGCAGCCCGATAATCACCATTCAAATTGTACCTTAAGGCTGAAAAGATAAAAATTAAAGTATCAATATGCTTCAATTCCTATGTTAGCGTAGGGGTTTGAAAAACTGCTTTCAAAACATCATTTCAATAATCTTATCGAAAAGAAAAGCTTTTCCAAATCAAATCAAACGCTTTCGCAAATCAAATCAAAGACTTTTTCAAAAAAATCAAATCAAACCCTTCGTATATAGGTTCAACTAAGCATAGACATGCTTTTCATTAAGCATAGGCCCAATTTTCAAAATAGCATACACACATTTTAGTTTTAAAGGGAAATATTGAAAAGATGTGGTACCGTGTTTATATGGGAGTTGTGGGGTGCCTAACACCTTTCCCACGCTTAACCAAGCCCCCGAACTCAAAACATTATTTTCAAAGATCAAGTTTCGACAGTGTCCAGCAATTGAGTTTCTTTCAAACAAAACTCGGTTGAGTTGGTACAATAATTTCAAATCTACTAACCGACGAATCTGTAAAACGTTCAATCGTCGACATGATACATGTTGGCCTTTTCCTAAAAAACCCTTCAAAACCCTTTTTCGCAAATAAAAAGAGTAAGGGTAGAGATAACTTAGGAAGAGAGAAAGATCCGGGTTGTGACCCGACCCGCTGATTTTTTTCCTGACGTCGACACAGATAAAATAAAATAGACATAAATATATAAAGGTAAAGCTCCCTGTCAACGGATTATTTTCTAGTTTTTACCCTTTTCAAATGAGGTGAGGGGTGATCGTCCAATTATTGGTAGCTAGATCCTGGGGGATGGCTGAGATAGATGCGTCGCTGGAGTTGTCGGTGTCTTCAAGGATGACCATAACTAATTTGGGACAGGTCCCTGGATCCTCCTTCGGGATGTTCACACTTCCCCAATTAAGGACTAGGAGGATGGTTTGATCATTCGACAGATCGACCCCATTGGATTTCTTCACGACTCCTTCAGAAATGCAAAGGCTACTCACAAATTGCAACTGAATTTCTTCCAAAAACTTCTTATTTTGGCCATCCGGGTAGCATCCTCGAGAGACTCTTCCTCAGTAATCTCCTTATATCCATTCTGATTGACTTTAGGGATCAAGAGGTTTGAGATAATAGCGATGATCTTCTTCAACGACTTTTTAAATCTGGCTTCATTAAGATTTGGCTCCAGAGGAATCAACTAGCTGACCGACATGTGTTTGGGAGGATTACGATATTTGGATCCACCAGAGTATCCTAACCCAGCCCTTCTTAACTGCATGGGTATGTGGATTGGGTTCTTGATTCCCTGGCCATGTCTACCTAACCCTTGATCTAGTCGATGTCCTCTAGAAAGCATCTCTTGGCCAACTGCCATTACTTCTAGAGATATCCGGGGAGTTAATACTGGCGCACCTACATAGTGATATCGTGGATTGCTTACTTCGAAGGCTTGAAAACTGGTGGGCTCAATACCCACATTCACAGCTGATCAGGGGCATATCTCCCAGATTATGGATAGGATAATCAGGTTCTGCACTGACGTTGACTAGATTGCCATTGGCAATATATTTTAATTACTGATGAAGAGTTAAAGGAATGACACCAGCCATATGGATCCAAAGTCATCCCAGCAACATATTATATCAGGTAGTGATTTTTAGGATTTGGAAAGGTATATTGAATGTGAATGGGCCAATCTCCACAAGAAGTTCAATTTCCCCAACTGTATCCCTTCATGATTCGTCAAATGCTCGTACCACTACATAGCTTTCCTGAATTCGATTCAGATTGATCTTCATTATATCTGAAGTATCCTGTGGATAAATATTCAAGGATAATCCGCCATCAATAAGTACGCCTCCTATATATTCAGATGATACGACAGTGTTATGCAATGGTTTGTGATGCCTAGTTCCCTCAACCGGTATATCGTCATCGGTGAATGATATCACATTACTGTCAAATATTTGGCTGATCAAATGCCAAAAAATTTCAGTATCACTGGTTTTAGGCAGATGTGCCTCCTCCAATACTTGGATTAGGTTTTGATGATGGTCGTCAGAAGCCAATACTAAATCCAGAATGGAGATTTTATATGGTGCATCTTCCAACTGCTTCACCGTTCTTTCTTCATTGTGCCCCATCTTATGGAGGAATTATGTGACCTTTCCCATTGATACCTTCCCCAATATCTTGGTTGCTGGTTTCATTAAATTCCCCAGAAAGTAAAGTGGATTCTCCGTAGGCCTGATGGCTATACAATCGGGTGCTAATTTTATGCCTTCTCCATAATTCCACGGTACATTCTTCAGACTAAGAATTGGGATTTGAGGCCAAGAAGCCAACATCAGTGTCTTTGGTGTCGGTATTTCCAGAGTAGTCTTGTTTCCCCTGTCCAGATAATCCTTTTATGGTTAAGGGTCCGCAAGACGCTCCTTCTATGCAAAGGATAACATCTCCCATTTCCTCCAAACTTCTTGCCCCTCGAGGGTATATTATCTCTTCTTGAGGGAAGTTCTAAGTTTTGCTCATCAGCTCTAGCTCTCCTGATTCAATCATATTCTGAATTAAGTGTCGCAGGGCCCAACATTCCTCAGTGGCATGTCCAGGGGCAATCGAATGATAGAGGCAGGACCTACAAGGATCGAAACACTTTGATGCCGATCTGGCGGTGGCAGGAATTCTGTGATCTTTCCTTCATCGATCAAGATGTACATAATCTCTTCCCTAGACTGCCCCAAGTGGTGATTTTTTGTTTGGTTGCAAATTCTCGTAGGTACTGAATTCTAGCTTCCTTAGCCGTCTTTTCTGTCTATTTATTATGCTCTTGGTAGTGAATCCGGTCCCTTCTTGAAATTAGGACATCCTGGATGGGTATGGTATCATTTTTCCTTGGTAGAACTTGGTTTATTAGTTGTCGGGTCAATTGATGTTGGTATACGACCAGATCTTCTAATTAGTCTACTTGCGCCTTGATCGAGGCTAAGTCTTGCTCCACCATATACTTCTCTTCTGGGTATCCCCATATTGTAGGGTCATTCATAGAGGGCTCTTTCCCCAACTTCCTCAGGTTTTTGCAATTTTCCCTACCTCCTACACTAATCATGTTGACTCCTTCCGCATTATACTGAGGTAAAGGGTTATTGTTGATATTCGGCTGCTCTAGCGTTTTGACTACAATCTCCCCACTATTAATCAAGTTCTGAATCTTATGTTTTAAAGTCCAACATTCCTGAGTGACATGCCCCGGTGAGTTGGAATGGTAAGCACATTTGTTGCTGGGATCAAATTGCCTTCCATTTGGATCAGAAGGTGGAGCAAGCTCAACGATCTTCTTCTGACGATCAATAGGGCCAATATATTCTGTAAGAACCCGAATTTTCAATAAAATTATTAAAATGAGAATTTAATAAATAAAATTTCTAAGGCATGTATTGGGTTCGAATATATATATGTGTTATGAGGTAGGAAGTATTGTGTTACACAGGATAATATGAACTATTTAATATGTGATTTTTGTGATTAATAAATATATTATTAATATATATTTATTATTTATTATAGAGATGAATTAGCAAGAAGATGGATAAGATTTATCTATTCGGTATTAAATAATTTATATAATTATTTATCATAGTAAGATTGGTGACATTAAATATATTTGATAATCACCATCTTCTGGAGTATATGTACGTTGTTGAAGAGAGAGAGAATAGAACCAATATATCTTTAGATAAACATTGGTTAGTGAATTACTAGTTGATTTAATATACCGCGAGAAGTGAACATTAACGGAATATACATATGTGTTATATATATATCTTGAATTATGTGGAAGGAATTAGATATATATATGAGAACCTTATAGGGGAATAGAGTTTGAACTTATAATTTAAACTTTTAATCATTTGAAGGAGGTAATAAAATATGTTGGTTAACCGATGTAGCAAGATAGCACATTAAAAAGCATGTTAAAGTATTTAAGAATTGAGATTATGGTTCTGCTATAGCAGAACTTGTCTGCCTATGAACTTGAGGTGGCGCAGCTGCGCCACTTCCAAGCTTATGACCAGCGCAGCTGCGCCGGTCTGTAGAAAATTCTGAGTTGTGTAATCTGAACTTGGGAATATGTATATTAGTAATTAAAATGTGGGTCATGTATGGGTTAAGTTAGCAAAGCATGATTTGAATGAGAAATTAATTAACCTAGGATAAATGTGGGTTAATCAAATTATGTTATGGAATAATATATAGTCTTGTGTGGTAATGGAAAGGAATGAGAAAGAGCTGGTTCACTTACATAATACGGTGAATTAATATATGTGTTTAGCCTAAGAGAATAAAAAGAATATTTTGATATTGAAAATATATTACATAGTATGGTAATATATAAATGGGCTAGTATTTGATAGATAAGTGGTTAATAAAGGAAGAGAACCAATATAATTGTAAATGAATATCGGTTAGAGATGAAAGTTTTATTTTAGCATGGCTAAAACGTAAAGATGGTTGTCTTAGGACGATCGGATAGTTATACGTAGATTGTATAATCTAAATAATTAATGGGATAGATATTAATTATTATAAGTGTAAAGGTTATATATATTATAAGTGTATAATTATTTGAGGTAGCTTATCATTAATTTGTATGTATCATACAAACCTTATATTAAAAGGACATTAAGGCATGGTGAAAGTGATAACGAGCTTAAGGTAAGCTGGTGGGATAGGCCTAGTGTAGCCAAGAGGGGGGATAAGCAATTCCTTAAATAAATTAATGAAGGAATGGTTAAACGGACTAATTAATATTATTATGAGAATTATTGCTTTGTGCAAGTATACATGTTATGTGAGTTAGTGCCTATGCGAATAATTGCTAGGATTATATTTATAGGGAATCACTAACGGTTTAATTAAATTAGTGAACTAGCCCTAAGGTTTTTATATCAAAAGAATTGATAGGGTGGCTAATAATTAAATATTCAATTTACTTGAATATAGTGAAAGGATTTCTTGTGTAGATTATATTAACTCGATTACTTGTTTTGTGCAAACATGCGATAATTAAACCTATAGTATATAGTATTTACCTCTATATATTATAAAGTGCAATGAGACGTATTAATGTGTCTATATATGATATATAGACTATATAGTAAGATTAGATATTGAATGTGTACATGAGGTAACGTGACTATATGTGTGGGTGAACCTATTTAAGTACCACATGAATATTATAAGGAATAAGCAATTCTTAATTGAGGATTTCTTCAATAATTTACTATAATTAAAATAATAGAGTTTGGATAATACATTGAGATAATACCCAATCGAAATATACTCAGTATTAACGAAATGTACATAGATTATATATGTGCAATTAAATTTACTACATGGTAGTATTAATTATTTATTGGGATTACATTGTGACTCTATTAAAACCTAAGTGTATATAAGGTATACTTGTAATATAACCTTAGTATGTTGTATACAAGTTGCTGAGTTCTATTGGCTTATCCCTAAATGAGTGGCCATTTCTTCCTCACGTGGCTAGCATACTCTATTCTTTCTCTCAAAATCAGTAATTCTAGCATATGATGACAAAGGGAGTGGGTTTCATGATGAATTCACCAACTCCTCAACTACTCCTTGTTAACCATCAAATTCTTGCTCTTACCGTTGGTTTGAATTGGTGGAGAAAACCATTGTCTGTGTCAAGCTTGGTCTATAAATAAAGCTCTCCTCCTTCTCAATTCCCGTTGGTTGAATTGTCTGAGAAAATGGGTTATGGAAGGATAGTAGAATTGAGAGCAATTGGAGGATTGGAGAGCTATAGTTAGCAAATTGAAGCCATCAAGAGGTAATAATTCTAATGTATATGCTCTTGAATTCCTATGTTTTGAATATCTTAAAAATATCAAGAAAATGGTTGCTTTTGAGTCAAACATTGGTGGCTAAGGATTGTTGTACTCCATAAATTATTGTTAGATATTGATAATACATTTAAATACGAAAACAACGGAAGTTAAACGGACCAATTTCGTTTAGAAACGAATCCGTAGTAATGAAAATTAGTTAAACTTGTCAAAGCATGAAAACTTAGTATGAATATGGGTTTTGGATTAATATTTGGGTTAGTTAATGTTTATGTTAATTGTTGGGTATTTGGTATGTTGTAGTTTTATGAATTACGAATCCATAGAATCGAAAACGGGCTAATTTGGGTAAGTATAACTCGCGTTATGACGATCCGAAAGTGAATTGGTCTGCTAAATCGCGAAAGAACCAAGTCTGAAACACCTTCTGCCTCTTGTGGCGCAGCTGCGCTGCCCCCAATGCCATTTAGGGCGCAGCTGCGCCGGGCTTGGTCAGACAGAAGAAAAAAAAAACACTGTTTTGACCTGCTGTAGTAAATTAGGCATAACGTTTTCATACGAACTCCGATTGAGGTGATTCAGGATGATTCGGAAAGACAACGAGCAGCCCTACAACTTTTGTTCTTTAAGTTGTTCGATTCGAAGTCGTTAAGAGGGGTAAAAATGTCCATCTTTGTGACTGCTCCGTATTCGAAAGTAATCGGAGGGCATCGGACATGCACATACGCAATTGTAGTGCCCCCGACAATGAAATATGTTATTCTAAGTGATAAAACATAACAATGCATGTTAATAGATATGACATATGGTCTTGAGTACCTTTTCATATCGTGAGTTGCTTAAATGGTTGTTTTCCAAAGATTATATAAAGGTTTTGAAAGCAAACTTTGACAAAACTTGTGTCCTTTAAATTCTGACCATTTGAGTATGTTTATATGGCATAGATATGTGTTCAAATGCATGTGAGTTATGATTTCAAGATACATTACATGTGCTAAGTTACTTTGACATTGAAGAATAAAATTAAAGAAATTTTGAAATTAAGATGAATAAGTATTGAGTTACTTGCATTATAAACTCATGTTCAAGCATGATGGTACTTTTTTTTTATGTCTTTAAGCATGAATGATATGTGCACCCAATTAGTTAAGCATAACATACGCTATTCAAGCATGTTTTAAAGTAGGTTGACAAAAGAGGGACTATACTAAATATGTGTAACCGAGTTTCATACACATAATCATGCGTATTAAGGATTGTTTAATATCGTTATGTAACTTAATGGTTAACATAGCGAGTCTCTTGTGGAATGAACCTATTTTAGTCTCGATTAAAGAGTTTTGAAAAGGATGACATATGCTAGTTTAAAGTGAATAATTTGGATGTATTGAAGGATGTTTAACATGCTATATGTTAGTACCTATGCATGCTAGAAAGCTAAAACAAAACCAGAAATCAAAAGGCCAAATCTGGTCTGGACAGGGAGCTGCGCAGCTGCGCCCCTCCCAGGTCTAAATGTGGCGCAGCTGCGCCACATGGCAATTTTGCCTTATTATTTTAATGGCAGTCTGAACCTTGTGGTAGGCTTGCATTGTTATCCTAAGTTATAAAACAGAGTCTAACTAATGACATGAGTATTTATTGATGTAATGGTGATATTAAACCCGGAATTGATAAATTTTCCTAAGGTTTGCAAAACACAAGGATAGTGTGATTATATATTTTTGAGTCGAATACTTAGATAGTTAAGTGTGTTAATATTGATATTGAGTATGGTTAAGATATAACTATACGTACCTAACGATACTAAGTGTATGATAGGAAAGTGAAACAAGGTTCTAAGAGCCAAGATAGAAAATAATGTAATACTTATTATTATATTGAGAAAGTATGAATGTATGACTAATGGAAATAAATTCATGATTATATAACTGTGTAGGATTACACGAAGTGCAGAATTCTTTAAGCAGTTAAGTCGTAGTTATTAAACTACGAATCAGGCAAGTCTTTCAGTTCCTATTTGATATATGAATTCAATAACTGTTAATTAAATTATATTATGCTGTGATGATGTGAACTTACATATGAACTGTATATGAGATATATATGAGATTAAAAGTTGATCTTTGATGATATGCTTGTTATGTGAAAAGTAACTAATTTCTCTAATAACCTTCGGACCATTCTCCAAAGTACTCGGCGTGGTTGGAGGCAGATATAGCATCCGCGGCAGTCTTCATTTAGTCAGCTCTGATTGTAGATTCAGAAGAGGAGGAGCCTATGGAGGATCCTGCTTCTCCTACTAAGGATGAGATTTTTATGGGTTTGACAACAGCACTAGTTAGTGATCCACCGATCATTCCTACAGGGATAGATCCGGCTTTGGCTGACTCATTAGATAGGATAACCTTTGAGAAAGATTAGGCTAGAAGCGCTGATGTTGACCGCATTGTCTGGCAGAGATATAGCTTTGGCGGAGAGAGATGCGGCTCGAGCCGCTTAGGATGCAGGATTGATTAAGCGAGAGGAGATCAGATCTGCCCGAGATGCAGCTTTTATGGAGATCGAGGAGACTTTGATTGCTAGGGATGCAACTTTTGTGGAGAGAGACTGAGGCCATTGCTTCCCGAGATTTCCATATTGCCGATAGTACTGCTCTTAAGTTTTATACTCATGGTTTGGTTGTCCAAATGAGTGCATATATTGATGATCACAGTGCCACACTGTAGATGACTGTGGATGTTTTGAACTGTATGGAGGCTGAGGGTATTGCGCTTGCAGCTGCTCCTCCATCTTCAGAGAGAGATGCCATGTTGGCATTGCTGTCTTGCTTATCCATGGGTCCATAGACTAGCTTTATTTTTCCTGAACATACTAGATCAGCCATTTTTGTCATATATACAGGACACTATGTATATATCAAAAAGTATTATATATCAAAGAAATATATTTTGATTCACTTCCCTGTTTGGATATGTATTGTCATTGCTGAGTGATTACCACTTCTTTTATGACTTGCTGTTGTTGATGTATCTTGAGTTTCTCTTTGATAAATTGACAGTGAGATGTCAGGGAGCTAGTATCTCAGAAGGTCTTGTTGATCAGGGTAGCTAGATAGGACTTGGCTTTTATATGGCTTCGGTGTCTTAGAACTGGTTTTTATTTGGTTCTTATTTTTTCTTGAAGGCCAAATCGCACTATAAATGGCTGCCGACGTACTCCCGGCTGTAGGGAGATCAGGTCATTTGTAGTTCAATTTTCGTGTGGGAGAGGTTTGAAAGATATTTATCTTGTGTTTTGAGTTTGGTTTTGATGAGTTTTAGAATTTTTTGTTTGGTTTGACCGCACCAGGAATGGCTGCCTACGTACTCCCGAGTGTATGGAGATCAGGTCATTCATAGTTCCAACTTCTAGTGAAAACCGAACCTGATTTGATTTGTAGGACCTAGATGCGGGTATGCATGTGCTTCAGGCATAGTGCCTTTTCATGGTGTTTGAATTGATAAGTTGGGGAAATTCGCTCCCGTCCATTTCTTGTAGTCTGATATCTCCTCCTATCAACACCTCCTTGACTATTAAAGGGCCTTCCCAATTAGGGGCAAACTTTCCTTTAACTTCATCTTGATTGGATAAAACTTTCTTAAGCACCAAGTCATGTTCTTTGAATTTTCGTATTCGGACTTTCTTGTAGTAAAATCGAGCAATCCTTTGCTGATATAATTGTCCGTGGAAAATGGCTGTAGCCCTCTTTTCATCTATCAGGGACAATTGGTGGTACCGGTCTTGCAACCACTGATCTTCGTCCATCTGAGCGTCTATTAAAACTCTTAGGGACTCCATTTCTACTTCTATGGGAAGGACTACTTCCATGTCATAGACTAATGAATAGGGGATAGCCCCAGTAGAAGTGCGCATTGACGTCCTGTATGCTAACAGGGTTAGAGGCAGCAGGTCAGGCCATTCCTTGTGATTGGCGGACATTTTCTTCATGATCTTTTTAATGTTCTTGTTGACCGCTTCAACAGCACCATTCATCTTGGGCCGATAGATGACGGAATTCAGATGCTTGATGTGGAACTTATTGCACAGTTCTTTCATCATTTGATTATTTGGGTTCTTGGCATTGTCTAATATGATCACCTCCGGTTGTCCATATCGACAAACAATATTGTTTCTGATGAAACCAATGATGACCTCTTTGGTAACTTTAGGAAAAGAGGCTACTTCAACCCATTTGGTGAAGATGAATCGATGACCATTGCTAGCTTTTGGTTCCACTGGACCGATCACATCCATTCCCCACATGGAGAAAGGCCATGGCGAACTCATATTGTGTAACTCATTTGGAGGAGCGTGGATGGCATTTCCATGTACTTGACATTGCAGCTTTGAGCGAGATCCAATAATGTCATGTTCATAATATTTTCTTGGCAAGTAGGTGACCGCTCATGTGTGGACCACAGACTCCACCGTGGATTTCATCCATAAGTCTGGGGATCTCTAGAAAGCCCATTTTATGAAATTTTTGAGAGATCAAAAAGGGCACGGATGCTTTATTTATCACCAGGTAAAGATGAATACTATATGGTAGCGGCGGTCCAAATAAAAGAAGTTATAATGTAGAATCCCCAAAATATATTT